>JAOTON010000410.1:0-114760 GCA_034440635.1 Lepas anatifera | reverse complement strand
AAAGTTTCCGACAGAGGCTATGAAGAGCTCGGCTCGATACCAAGCCTCTCCCAATTTCTCATTCCTGAAAGCTGGATGGTATTCGAGCGCCTGAATCTGAAAGATTCTAACATGAAATGGCTCCGTTGAGGAAGCTGGTGACTGGTATGGCTTCCCCTGTTTCGAGGTATTCCAGAACTTACTGTCGTGAATGGTCCCACAGAACGTGGTGTGAAGCTGGTGGGGGATTTCGTGAGCCACCTAAAGGGTAAAAATATGAAACAGGATCTTCTTTTATCAGTACCAGAGCTCTTAAATAGTTTGCAGGAGAATAGGCAGAAGCATCTGCCTCACGACGTTCTCTAGCGATAGTTACTAGAGAAAGGTTCGCCTCCGGAAGGCATTCCTGTTCTGTCGGGATTTAGATCTAGGGTGCGGAATCGTTTAATTTCAGGTCTTTTGTGGAATAACATGTATTTGTATTGCGCTGCAAATACATCTGACAAGTAGATGCCTGCATGTTAAATTCCATCTACCGCTCTTATACGCACGCACATGCCAGGCTGTCTTTACTGGTAGGTTATGCACCCCTTTCATCCCAATTTAACAAGGGGAAACTGCAACGCCGGAGGGCCAATTGCGCCAGAAACATGAAATCTTTAACCGTTTTGAGGCGATCTTTCCCGCTGTCGTAGATGCTTGGAATGTGGCTCATTGAAATCAGAATTGAATATATAATGGGAAAAAAGTGGGTTCGAATCTGAAAGTAAAAAAATATTTTTTTAACGACCCTGCTGTTAGCTCATCGAAGTTTTTCTTTGCGGGCTGTCCAAGCTTTACTTGATCGTTGTATCTTTAATTTTCTATGTGGGTTTGCGGGCATGTCTGACCCATATTTCTGTTTGCCACAACAGTACAGTGCAGTTTGCCATACGACTGCACTGCAGTGTAGGTTGGTCCAGTTTTGAGGTTCACTGGCCTTTGGCATCTGGTCAAGAGCGTTCGTTCATCCAGTCGCCATTTTTCATTCGTACAAATACATAGTCACTTTGTATCTGATGGACTTTCACGCCCTTGAGAACGTTTCGATCACATTTTGGATATAGGAACATTGCCATTGCCGGAGCCGACTATTTTGCCCGGAGCCGGAGCCGGAGCCGTTAGGACACTTGAACCCGGAGCCGGAGCCGAAATCATAACCCCGGACAGGAGCCGGAGCCGTCCAAAATTGTCTCGGCTCCGCATCCCTGATGTCAAGGAGGTCCAGCTTTGATCCTGAGCACCAGTTCGATATGCTATACCCTTTGGCAGATGAATCAATCCCTCCTCTCAGCATTACAGACTGAACTGGCTCCAGCTGTCACTTCCTTTACAGCTCTCTCTCTCTCTCTCTCTCTCTCTCTCTCTCTCTCTCTCTCTCTCTCTCTCTCTCTCTCTCTCTCTCTCTCTCTCTCTCTCTCTCTCTCTCTCTCTCTCTCTCTCTCTCTCTCTCTCTCTCTCTCTCTCTCTCTCTCTCTCTCTCTCTCTGTCTCTGTCTCTGTCTCTGTCTCTGTCTCTGTCTCTGTCTCCTGTCTCTGTCTCTGTCTCTGTCTCTGTCTCTGTCTCTGTCTCTGTCTCTGTCTCTGTCTCTGTCTCTGTCTCTGTCTCTGTCTCTGTCTCTGTCTCTGTCTCTGTCTCTGTCTCTGTCTCTGTCTCTGTCTCTGTCTCTGTCTCTGTCTCTGTCTCTGTCTCTGTCTCTGTCTCTGTCTCTGTCTCTGTCTCTGTCTCTGTCTCTGTCTCTGTCTCTGTCTCTGTCTCTGTCTCTGTCTCTGTCTCTGTCTCTGTCTCTGTCTCTGTCTCTGTCTCTGTCTCTGTCTCTCTCTCTCTCTCTCTCTCTCTCTCTCTCTCTCTCTCTCTCTCTCTCTCTCTCTCTCTCGTGTGTGTGTGTGGGTGTTTATGTCTGTATCTCTATTTATCTGTCTCGGTCTTTCTGCATGGCTGTCTTTCTCTGCCTATGTCTGTTAGACTGAATGTTTTTATATTATTTTTGGGGCTTATCGACGCACCAACTGCCAGGGTCATATGGCGTCGCCAACTCTTTCCCTTTTGGAAGGATTTGTCGCTAGCCAGCTTGCTCCTTGTTCAGGGGAGCCGTGGGGCCTTAAACCCGGGTCGGCTGCGGGCCGGCCAGCTAGGCTGACCACTCCACTACCGCGCCCTCTGCTTATATGTCTTTGTCTGTTGGTCTGTTTTTGTCTGTCTGTATCTATTTATTTCTGTCTGTCTGGTTATCTCTAAATTTATGTATAATCTGTCGAGCCATATCTGTCTGTCTCTGGCTGTCTGACAGTCTTTCTTTGTCTATCTATTTATATCTGTCGGTATCTGCCTTTGACTGTCTTTGTCCATCTGTATGTCTGTCTGGCTGGCTGACTGACTGGCTGGCCCACACATAACCTTAGCAGCCAACGGGCTTAAAATTTCAATGTATGTTTGTATGTTTCTCTCTGTCTGTTTCTGCCTGCCTGCCTGCCCATTGCCCTAGCAGCCGGTGTACCCTAAAAGTGCAATGCCTATTTGGCCCATCCGTCTCTCTTTGTCTACCTGTCTATGTCAGTGGCTGTCTGTACGTCCCACACATTGCGTTAGCAGCCGATGCACCCTAAAACTAGTGCCTCTTTGCCTGGCTGTCTCTGTCTGCCTCTGGCTAACTGAGGGTTGGGCACAATATTTGAGGGTATCTCCCCCGCCGTCAAATCGAAGGTGGCTCAGATCCCTTTTCGTGCGCTTGTTAAAGTAGACATGTTGTCAAAAAAGTTCAGTTTTCTTCCCAATGACAATATCTGTTAATTGCTTACGCAAATTTTGTTTCAGTGAAGTGCTTTCAAGGAAACACCTGTCACGGAGGAGCAATCAGCGGATATGTCAGGGCGCCCTTGCATACTCCACCGCTGCATTGTTTCTCGCTGCTGACCGTCGCGACCTATCATGTGAAGAAGACCACTCCTCGCACTACTGCGTAACTCATAGCGCGTTCGTGGGGTCTGCGGTAGCAGCAACTCAGGTCCGTTGCTAGCGACTACGTGCGAAGTGACCTGGAATTGGTCGTGCGGGCATGGCTGCCCGTGGCATCCCCCTCCCACGTCGAGCTGGTTGAGATGGAGCTCCGCGTTGCAGCCAGAGTGGTCACAGGCAGGGTTGGCAAAATACCGGTAAAAACTAGGTTTATGCCAGCCAGTGGCATAAACTGGTAAATACCGGTATTTACCAGGAAAAAGTGGCAAAAACTGGCAAAAAGTGGCAAAAACCTTTAAACTGACATTGATAGGCCAGAAAGACATTCTAAGGCCATAGAGCAGTTGTAAATGTGAAGCAATTGATGACATTGGCATGGTCTCTGGTCAAGACTGGTGTGTAAGCAGGTATTTTATTTTCTAGGCATCATGGTTCAGAATGCTATGAACAACCAGCTTACACCAAAACTCTGGAAAATATCAAAATGTAATCCGTAGGTACCAGACGTACATCACTGAAAACGTGAAAAGGTGAGATTAGAAAATCAGCCTGGTTTCAAACATTGCCAAATCCTTCCTTTATTCTTCTTCAGTGACGGGCACTCAGGTTCAAATGTCTATATATGCGTCCGCTTTGGGCTTTTGATATATTTTTGTCCACTATTTTGAGTGGAAGCTGATTATTCCTCTCATTTTTAAGTAAGCAGTTCGTCAATTTTGCTGACTGAGCAAACAGAACAGTGGCATTTCTGAATGGCACACTTTGAAGCCTTCTCAGGCAGTAGGTGTTCAGAGACCGATAATTTAATGGCATGTGATATTCAAGCAAAGCGTTTGACTTTCTCTGCTGTAAAATTCAATTCTAAAGAAGTCAATGTTCTTGAATTCCTTGCTTAACGCGGCATGTCGAGTGTTTTCAAGCTCTTAGGCTGTTGATTATGCGAATCTGATGAGATAATTAGGGAATGTTTCAACATCATCGACAGTTATCTGGTCAGGATTCCTCGCTAACTATACTGGACTGGGAAAAATTGGTTGGCCCTCAATCAAGTATTTTTATGTACCTATCATATTTTATATTCTGACATGGGGACTCCAAAATCAAAATACAGGCAACAGAGGCCACATGGGCCCATGAAATCATTGCCTAATTATTCGCTGGGTTAAGTTACGGCAATGTGAGTAATTTCACTGTACTTTTCTCGCCCTAGTGGGGAGAGGGTGTTTGAACACTTCTCGGGTTTTTCCAACGGTGCCAGAAAACAGCGTCGCAAGGCGCCGCCGTACTGGGCATCACTAATCTTCGACCACATACGCAACTTTTCTGAAAATGATTGTTTGAGGTCATCTCAGGTCAGGTCACCAGGCGAGGTCAAGTGACCTCACCTCATAAAATGTTTAAAAATTGCATAAGTCAGGATCTAGCGATCTGAAACTTATCACATAATAGATTCACTGGGGGCTAGAAAACATTCCGGGATTTTTATATCGCAGATGCAAGGTCAAATATGTGTCATGCATATCCATTGGAAATGCATAGAGAAAGCACAAGTTGGTCGAAAAATGGTTCTATTTCTGAAGATACCTACGGCTTAAAAGGACTTCTTTTATTGAAATGGTAGTATCACTCGGTTTATTTTAATAATAGGAACTGAATGACGCTTGAATATTGGCTCCAAGTTAACCCAGTCAGGCGCTAGATTAAAAAAGTATTCTAAAAAAATTCACTCCCTTGACTCGTCATGACCTCAGTATCAACCTGAGCAAAAAAACGTTACTGACATATTATCCTCATAATTTTCCGTGGGCTATTCAGCGCTTTCGCGTGTTTTTTTCTTCGAGGGGCCGAGTTCTAGGGGTGTTCAACACGCGCATTGACAGGGGCAAGTACCCGCCCCCATGGGTTTTTTTCGGAGATAGAATAGAAATGGTGGCGCTGCGCTGCCATGCTTAATATACCTTTTGCCTGATCATTTTTACAACTTTATTTACAATTTTCAAGTTAGGTCTTCTCAGCTCAGGTCACCAGTGCAGGTCAGGTGAACTCACCTAAAAAAGTTTAGTATAACATAAGTCAGAACTCAGAACAATGTAAACTTATCCGAATGAACCTCGTATCACATAATGACCCCAACATATTCTTTAAAATATGTTCCGGTATTTTCAATATCAATGGCCTAAATTCGAGTACGCTCTAAATACGGACCTCTCCATGGGCAATGCACGGGAAAATGGTTTAAACAGAATAACTCAGCAATAAATGGTGACAAGAGCTTTTATTATCACGCCGTTAGTTTTGTCTCATCCTTGCAGCTCTAATGATTAAATGCATTTAACCTAATTTGACCTTCACCTGAAGTCAGGTCAAATTCTAGGTTTGACCTGATTTGACCTAGCAAGATGATATTACAGATCATTCGATTCGGCTTGCTGCGAGGATTCCAATGGCCTACCTTTTTTGCTCTAACTTTACCATCTCAGATGTAATGACTGAAAACCTTTATTTACATGTAATCGCTATGGTGACATGTTTTTGACCTCTATTGACCTAGAATGTGACCTGAAAAAAGGTTGATTTTTTTCGATAGAGACTTGGACGTACTCTCCAATGCCGTTTACTTTTTCGCTATCTAGCGTGGTTCTCGAGATCTTAGGGGAGCGGCGGGTACCCCCTGTCAATGCGAAAGTGACTCAGACCTCCGTCAATGCGAGTGTTAAACACCCCCCCCCACCAGTGTGCCAGAAACTGGTTGTGCGCCACGATGCCGTGTGTACAATTCATATTGGAAATATATTGGGCGAGTGGAATATTCAAGTAATGCTTTGAGAGTCAATTAAAACACTATTACATCCCTCACTTATTTACAGTATAGAAATGAATTTTCCACGAAAATTGTCTTTAGTTCCTTACTTTTGATGAGTTCATAAACACCAGGGCTATTGAATTCGGCTGAAAAGGCTCCACTTGAAAAGTGAGTGGGAAAATAAGTAAAATAATAACACACAGAATCGAGTGAAAAATCCAACTTGTTCAGTTGCGGCTCCCCACCCAGCGCCCTGGGATTTGGAAGTGGGCGAGGGTGGATCTGAGGCACAGTGGGGCGAGTATTTATAATTATTGTGGGCAATTGAAGCTCCCAACTACGAATGGAACGCTTAGAAATCAAATCACAAGATTCAATGGGAATGTGTATCTTCCGTAGCGTCTTCCTACAAATTGTCGTGTTGCAGGTATTATTTTACTTTCTTCATACGGGCGCCAGGCGATCAGAAATTTTCTTCACGCGAACAGGAGACAACTTATTAAAAGGACTTCGTTCAGGCGGCACCATGCGTGGCTAGTATTTTTCCACTCCCCACATATCTAAAAAAAATCCGTTCGAGCTGAGCGTGATCGGGAGCAAGTAGCTCTAAAAAGTAAAAACGAAGCTTTTTGTAATAGATTATTCTCAGGAAAGACATTATATGTAGTTTGAAAATGAGTGTTGACATCATGAGCGTCGCCACCTGCAAAAAATGAGGGGGCCAGCCAAATTTCAACCTCATGCGAACAAGAAATTTACCACGTTAGGACAAAAAGTTTTTCGAATCTGGGCTCCTCGTTGCGTTCCGCACC
Organism: Lepas anatifera; assembly: GCA_034440635.1. Lineage (NCBI taxonomy): Eukaryota > Metazoa > Arthropoda > Thecostraca > Lepadidae > Lepas > Lepas anatifera. Next base: position 108,172 of record JAOTON010000410.1, on the reverse strand, counting down.
GGCTGGTTATAAAAACATCCCATATTCTCCCATTTTGACTGATATTAGGAATTGTTTACCAAAAAAGGGTCCGATGCCGGGTGGAATAAGAGGAAATGTAGTTTCAACCTAGTTTCCTTAGTCAAAGCTCGGTATCCCTAGATCCGCGCCCGTTGTTTAATGTATGCATAACTTGATACGAGCAACATTTCGTGCCTGCTCCCTGGGCTCGTCGTGCTTCCTGCTGGGGCTGTAGTTTAACAGCCCCCTCCAACAGCAAGCGCTGAGCGCAGATCACTGGATGTGACGTCACACTTCGTAGCATATAACACGGGAAAATTAAATGATTAAATATCCAAATTTGTTGCAAAAAGAGGCAAAGAATCGAAGATGAAATGCTTATTTATTCATTTGGGATAAACTTGATTACCGTGTATTCTCACAAATTTGTAAGCGGGCAGTGCCATTAACACACGGCCCAAAGGTAAAGGAATTATTCCACGCCCGTGTGACGTCACTCGGGCGTGAAGGAATCCCTCTTGAACGTACCTTAATGTAAATGTACCTTGGTAGTTTAAGATCTTTAAAGCGTAGGACTTAAATATTCTCTTCTATTGCTGCTGGGTGTCACTACTTTAAAGTTTCACTGAGGCGGCTATCTATACATATGCTGGGCCCATACAAGCATTAACATGCTAATTGATGCTATATCGTACGTGGTTCTGTGGTTGTCGTATGTTTCAATGGTTGTTGCGGATTATTTTGCTTTGTGTGGTTAGGAGCGTTCAAACAGCGGGAGCACGAATACATTATTGATACATTATACACATTTAGGAATTAGTTTAAAGTCAATTGCTGTATCGTAATGAGACTGAAAAGTAACTGCAAATAAGCCGTTAACCATTTTTTGACCTAAGCCATAGGATTTCAAGATATATTTAAATAATATTTCTTATTTCTTAATGGGTCTTACCAGCGAAAAGTCGACAAAGACAGCTAAGTGATGAGGAACTCCTATGATGCCGAACAGCGCCGCTGCACCGTTCAAAAAGGACTAGATGGGTAACTTCGATTTTAAGACCTTTTTAGGCATAAGGGCTAAAAGATAGATATTTTTTTGTATCACCAATAATAATTGACTCATTATTTTAATTCTTAAAAATATGTGGCAAAAGTGTCAAAAACTGGCAAAAACTAGTTAATGCCAGCCGGTTTTAACCATGGTAAATACCGGTAAAAACCACCCAGTGGTAAAAACCTGCCAACCCTGGTCACAGGTTTCCTGCTGTCGGCCCCTGTGGCTCACACATGGTGGAAGCGGGTCTACCAACGGTCCACTCGCCGTCGCGCCCTGGCCACGTGCGTGATTTGCTGAGCAAAATTGCTCCCCGCAGAAGACCCGCTCCGAGTCACGGTGGACACGACAGCCCCAAGACACCTGTACTCTACCTCGGGGTGGTGGGGTTAGGCCAAGAGGTCCTGAGCAAGGCCGGCCTGGCTGATTACGCGGTGGAGAAGTTGTTGGGAGTCACTGCTCAGCTGCGGCTGACTCGGGAGTCCGTTCTCTTTGATCTGGATGAAGGACTGGGCGACCACCGCTTAGCTCCGTACTCAGTCCGATGCACGACCGCTGAACAACAATTGATTAACCTACTGATCCTCCGCCCGGGTAGATTCCAGTGTTGCGTGCACCAGCTGTGCTCCAGCACTCGAGCGGAGCTCATCACACTGCGAGCCGCACTAGCTGACTTCAATCGCCTAGGGTAAGAACCAGTCACGGCCCCGGTCATTGTCTGCAAGAACTCCCAAGCCGTCCTCTCCATGCTCGCTTGGGGTGTCGTGGCACAGATGACACCCCTGAGAGCGGTCATATGGGTGATTCCTCTCCGCTGCAGGTAGACAGGAAATCTACCTGCAGCGGGTCCCGCTCATGGCGGCCTGCCTGGCATTGAGAGGGCGGACACAATGGTGAATAAGACCTCTGGCCTGCCCCAGAACACCGTCCAAATGCACGCCCGTACCGTGACAAAGGTCCTCGCGCGATCAGTCAACAAGGAGTGGAGGAAGGTTGTCCTCTTCAAAGAATCATGGGGGGGGTGGACTGCCGCCCCCCATACCCGGCGAGGTTTGCAATGCAGTCGCCGACGTGGACCGACTGAGAGCTGGCAACTGGAGCAAATCAGTCCGATACCTGCACCGGATCGGCAAGCATCCCTCGCGGGACTGTGCGCAATGCCTCGTTAAGTGGTACCAAACGGCGCTATACGCCGTCTGCAGGAAGGAGGCGGACACGCCTGTGTATGTGCTTGTTCGATGTCCGTCCCTCGCTGGCACCCGCCTGCACCTGGCAGGCCACAGTCATAAACATCGACTCCGAGCAGCTGTGGGGCGACGGCCTGGTGGCCGCCTTGGCCAGAGGCTACCTCAGTTTCAGGGAGCCTCTGGGCTATGGTCCTGCTTAGAGGACTCAGGGGACAACACAACACACAATAACCTGTCATGGGATGGCTTCGCGGAGGTGGAAGTTTCCCGTGGTGGATGAACGGCAATCGTGCTCCAGACGCGGGAAACCAGCGTCCTTGTTTGTCGGACCCCTCTGTTCTAGTACCGATGCAGAACTCAGTACCTACAATCGCGCTGGAGCTAGTCGTTGGACTCCGCAAGCAACTGAATGATGGGTCAATGGGCACCCGCCTGAACTCGCAGGTCGCTCTTGTGGCACTGTACAGGAGTGTGTTATCCTTACGCTCTACCATGGGAGGGTGAACCTGGGACCTCCTATCCGGTCAAATGAGAGGCGTCTATACATATGCAGTGCTTGCAAGCGCTACAGTGGATGCCAGCGCAACGCGGGCTACCGTGGAATTAACTGGTGGACACACTGGTAAAAAAAACTTGGGCTCTACCACAATATGACGACGGAGCCGACCCCAAGACCTTTTGCGAGAACAGTTCCAGGTCGGCGAAGCACTACTGGCCTAACGGCTTGCACTGAACTAGTATGCGGGACCACGCGCTGCCATCCGGCGTTCGGCACGATCGTGACGCCGCAGTCACGGTGCGCCAGTCTCAAGTGGGGTGCTGGGCAGGCTTGGAGCAGTACCTCAACCGGATGGGACACCGGCCGACACCTACCTATTCTCACTGCTGCAGCAAGGCGTACTTCGTGGCCATCTGCCTGATGTGTGGGAAAGAAGTGGGCACTCAGACGCACGTGCTGCTGCGCTACCCATGCCTGTGCGGCACAATCTTTCTGGGAAAACATCTGCGGGTGCCTTGCTCAGTATGATGTCCTTTGGAACACATGAATCATCTGTGGCTCGTTATTAAATTACGAGTTTAATTTTAATTAGTGATTTCTCAAAACAATCGTTTCGAATTGTTGTGTCGCGCAAATGAGCCTGTGATATGCTCGGTATAATTCAATTGATTGCACCACACTTTTACGCTGTGTTACGCTCTGCTTAAAGAAGCGCTTAGTGATCCGACTTTACTTTGCATGATAATATTGCGTATCCCACCCAGTGTCCTAAAACCTGGGGTGCTGGGTGCAGAACGGCATCCATTCATGCAGAATTTTCCACTCACTTTTATATTTGTTTTGCTGGATTTTCCACTCACTTCCAACAATACTTACTACTATTGAATTTTACTCAACAATACTTACTACAAGGGCCAGTTCCATTGCCTCCTCTACCAACATCCACTGGAAAAAGAGAGTAGCAGAATCGACTAGAAGATCGCCAAATTAACTCGGCTCTTATGCGCTTTTTTCGCTTTTCTGAAAGAAAATCTGGCGATTTCTATTTTCTGGCCAATTATACCTGGCATCCTTATCTCCACCGATTTCATTGGAACAACTGAATCGAAATTCTGGCGCGGGCAAGACGCTCAGTGCCCCCTGCCCCACCGGAGAAAGTTCCAATGGGTGAACACCGCCACTAAATTCCACCACTCACAAAATTGGTGAGTGGAAAATTAGACACCCTAGCCTTGTGGGGCCAAAAAAATGAGCTGACCGCTTTGAAAAATACATTTCTGGAAAGCAGTTTATCTGTGCACATTATTTCTAGGCTTACGTCCTTGAAAAGTTGTTTTTGTATTTCTGGTACGGAGAATAGTGAAAACCATTTTTGGTCATTTTGTTGTTAAAAGCAATTATCTTGAAATTTGTATGCTAAGCAGCATATTTTTTGGCATTGTATGGTAGAAAATTGACAATTTATTGCGAAGAAAATAATTTTTATCCATATCAGCCCTTCATTGCTGCGTCCACGCCCTGTGACACCCAAATCCACTCACGACACCCTACGACACCCTAGGCATAAATACGCTGATATTTAAGTTGAACTGAAAGTGTCCGGTACTTGAATACATTGAAACTCTACATTTTCATTAAATTATTTTTTTTTTTTTTGGGCAACAAGAATGCATCCAGTTACCTACCCTTCAAACATCGACACTTTTTTGTATGGCTGGTCTACGGCGTGGACTTACCAAATCGCCGTCTTTACATCTAGTAAACAAAAGCGGCATATTTAGGCTTTTTGAAAGGCCGGTTTCTTATTCGTTATTGACAAAAAATTGTTAGTCTTCCTCTTGGTGTGCTTTTAGTTGTATAATTTTCTAGTCTATAAGGATTTAGAAAATTAATTTACAACAATTTTTGAAATGCAAATTATGTAGCTCATGCGACCGAGAAGCGGCAAGCGATCAGAAATTTAAAGTAGTAGTCGATCTGACGCTGTCGCAACCCGCCGCGCCTGGCTGATTGTAGACGAAAGGAAGAAACAACAGAAAGAAGGCTGTAACTTCGATTATATTGATAGAAAGCAGCATACCTATTCATATAAAGGTGAGTAGATATGTGAAGAGGAGCAGGGGGAATTGACAGATAAAGAAAAAAACTTTTAGCAAGAGTCTGGAAGAGTTTATTGCCATGATAGAAAGTTTGTAGTTTCGTCTGGGTTAGTTATATCCATGCATATATTTGGAACACACACACATATACGTACATACTCACAGGTGAAAAAGAGCACACGAGGCAACAATAAATGCAGATAAGGTGTAGTGTGTATGCTCAATTAGAAAAAAATTGCGCAGGTGGTTTGTATCATAAAAAAGAAAAAAGACAGGGCAAGGGAAAAGAAAAAAAGTAAAAAAAATCATGGGTTAGTGTTTATTCACGGCCAGTGTATATATGTATCGGCCAGTGTATATTAAGTGTAGTTAAGTGTAAACCAAGGCTCTACTGGGCCCTAGCATAGGTGTATGCGAAGTGCAGTGATTGAGGTCAGGAGTGGCCTCCAAAATTCCGATAACTATAGGCATAGGTATAGGAGGGGCGTTGTCCCGGACAGAAAAACTATACAGTGTATGGTTAGATAATTAATTTTGGCACTAGGTATTGCACGAAAAAATCCTTTTCATTTTTCACCACCTGCCGGTCTCGGAGGCCCCCTCTGCAGAGTTGGTCTAAGAGGGGCTCCGATATTTCGTCTCAGGGGCCCTTTAGAGCTGGTCGTGTGGGAGAGGAGAGGAGGGGCACAACAGTTGGTCTAGGGAAGCCCCCCAAGAGTTGATCTTCATCCCACAAATGTTAGTCTTGGTGGCTCCCAGAGTTCTTTCCCCCGAAGGTTGTCTCAGAGGCCCCCAAAAAGTTTTTTATTTGTGGCAATTCACCAATTCCTTAAAAAAGATTGGAGACTGTATCCGGGGGTTTCAGTTGATAAAGATTTACCTGCTTAACCCAAATTTTTCAAATGGTAATGGTCAAACAATTCTGTTTGGGGACGATTTAAAAATATTTACTTTGAGAAAATTAAAGGAAATATCCATCCCTCAGTTCAAACAAGGGCTCTGAGAGTTTACCACCTGAGTACCCAAATTGGAAAATTTTTACTCCGTCATACATTTTGAGGAGAATTTTCCACTCACTTGTCATACATTCCGAGCTTAACCCGCGCGGGGCTGGGGGGTAAATTTTACCCCCCTCGCGAATTTTTGCGATATCTCAAAAACGGCGTCGCGCAGCGCCGCCAAATTTTCAGTACCTTTTTTACATAAATTTTACACATTTCTGCTAAATAAAAATAAAATCGGTTGAAAACTTTTCGAGAAATAAGCAAAAATGTGACGTCACTACAGGCGATTTTGTACCAAAATCGCGCAATGTTTACAGAGCTGCTGAAGCTACAGTTCTGAACCGATTTCCAATTTTCTTGCATCAAACGATAGGCATTATTGTGGTCTTCAAAATGGCTATCTCGGATTTTTCAAAATTTTGGTTTTGGAAAAAAAAAATATTTTTAAAAAATATTTTTTTGGAAAGTTACAAAATTTCCAAAAGTTTCAAAATTTTTCAAAAACCGGAATTTATGTGGTAAAACACCATACAGTGCATATGCATGACAAATGTTGAGTCTCTAGCTTTATAACTTTAGCCTGGAGAGCTGCGAAAGCTCAGCGACTCACGCTCTGATTTTTAGGGCTGATCAATACTGTCTTTATTTAGTGAATTATAGTGACCCAGGATGACGTCGTACAGGCTTTACACTACTTTTATAGTGTTCCTGAGACAAAACAGGTCCAAAATCATGTGTCATTTGGCAAAAAGTATGAACTTAAAATGTTGACCTCTGATGACCTACCTTGACCCCAGCTGTGCAATTGAGACCAGAGTATTTCAGATATGATTCTCTAAACATCATAGCTGAATTCTGCATGCAAAATGGCTCAAAAACATATATCGCATGACCACATTTGGATACAAAAACATGGTGACCTTTAGTGACCTTATCTTGACCTGACCCGGTCATGCCACCAGCCTAACGGTCTCAAAGCACCTTGTTGCATTCAAGTGAAGGCTTTCCATGAAGTATGAAGCTCATAGCTTCCATTGCCTGACCTCCGTAGCATTGCAACCTCAAAAACCACGCTTTTCACAGCTGACCTCAGTTTGACCTTGACCTTGACCTCAAACTTTAAATTAAGTACATGTTCTTAGTTGTTCGTGATGAGATCTTTTGATTGGCGTTTGAATTTTCCAAATCGGACGATTAGTTCGGGAGATAACAGGGGGTAAAATTTACACCCCCAGCGCCGCGCGTTCGGCTGGAGACCCCAGCCCCGCGCGGGTTAAATTTCCACTCGACACCCTAGTGCAAAACCTATTTTGGGTCACTGATCCCACCCGAATGGCGACACACTGAATCGTTATTGCAGTGTGTCCTACGTAAATGGTTTGCAGCTCAAAACAAACCTGAATACATCCATCCTTGAATAATTTCACCTGGTATGCCTAGTGGGATAGCTTCTCGCTGTCTAATGCCTGCTGTGCGGTGTGATTCTGTGCAGAAACCGTCTTCATCTTCTTCGCCAAAAGTCCATTTACCTTCACTTGATACTGGGCACAATGAACTTCAACCAAATCATTCGTCATTCACTTCAGGGATCGATGGGCAGGCTGGTGGTCGATCTGGGTATTGCAGCAGAGTGGGATGAACGACGATCTTCCCCGTTGTTGAGGGGAACACATGATGAACTAAACGGCAATTCTCTTTTTGCAATCACGAGAAATATATTAGCTACACCATGCTGAGTGAACATAAATTATATATAGTGTGAAAGCTCTTGATGGAAATATTCCAAATGTTTGCCGCCTCGGTAGCTCAGTTGGTAGAGAGTTGGGCTCCGGTTCGCTGCTCAGGAGCATACAGTGGCAGTGAATGTTCAGGATCGGTTCCCCTGAGACGCTCCGGCGTTCAATCTTTAAATAAAAAACTGGTCTTTATTTCGATCTTCTAGCTCATCCCGTTCCTAAGGTAAAGTTCAACATGTACCAAAAATCAAGTTCGTGCTGTGATGTATTAGATCCAATTGCCTTTAACCTAGGATTTAACGAGGACTCCAATTATGGGGTCAACCGACCTGGCATCTTCTTACATATTGCACAACATATGCAAGAACGCTTCAAGACTTCTTGTGGGACACGGCTTCGTTCGGGTTTCAGAGACAGATAAAGTTGACGTAAAATATTGTTTTAAAAACTGTAACTGTAAAAACTGTAAGTGTTGAAACAAACAGTACAAAACAGTACTGGCTTCAATAGTGAGTTGCCTCTCCGTAACTGGTCGATTCTCGATTAGAAGTGTTTTTTTTAAGACCTGGCCAATCCAAGATTGACCATTCAAGCGTCAGACCCCTCCAAAAATGGGATGGGGGACGTGCTCTTGCCCTTTTAACCTCTTCCGTTGTATGATCCGTCTCGTGTCCTCGATCGGTAAAACAGGTGCCATTTTGTAATTCTAGAAGCTCAGGAAGATATCAACGACTACCCAAAAGTCTGTTCTGTAACTGCCATCTCGGTTTGTTCAGTGTTATTTCAACTTGCTCGGACATTCATGAGGTGGTGATTACTAATGGACTAATCTTCGTCTGCTGCTTCCTCTTCAAGTCGGGCTGTAAATGGGTATGACATATATAAGTCATGTGCACTGTATTACCGTAAGCCATACCACTATGCAATATTGTATAGGCCACTGGTTTTAAAGACTGGTCCTTCTTACTTTGTATATGTACCGTGAAGGAAAGCGCGTGCTTGTTTGTCCACCATCGACGTCACCCAGCCTAGGAATGTACCTTTAGACTTGGCGTCGACAGACCGAGGTCTTCATTATTTCTGCCATGCTCTGAATATTTTAAAATTATCATAGAGGATAGAGATAGACGTACTGCTGTCGGGATGTTTGCCAGAGACAGAACAATATGCGGGTGGTCTCCCTTCGGTGATCGACACTAACGTTTAATGCAATAGAATATACCTGATTAAGTCAATCACACCATGATACTGAGAACAGACGCAAGAAAGTGCAAAATTTCATTATGATAGAGCAGACTGTTATCTTCCAGACCGTGGTATGAACACAGCTCTTGTTTTCACCTCTCTCCTGCCCCTCCCCTCCCCCGTGCTGGTCGTCGTCTCGCGCGCGGTGCGCCGCCTCGGGTGTCCGAGCACCTCTGGCAGCCGCCAGGCTCAGTCTGGTCTCTGAGAGTTGAGCTGTGATGTGAATGCTGTATTTTCTATTAAGTTGGATATTTTAACGGTCGTACAAGACTTGGTGTGATGAATATCATAGACAGCATACAGCTTGAAAAATAAACTTATTTTGGTCAATGTTTTCATTTTAGTATTTGAACAAAACATGCAATTTAACTATGATGTTACAGTAAGCAGTACTCCATGCCCTTTTCCATACTCCGTACTCACATATTTCATTCCATAGCGGTGCCAGTGTCACTTAATGGAGTGGCATGCCTCTTTTGCTTGATTTAGAATGGAGACGTTTTATTGTTGTGTCAAGTGCAGAACGTAATAAAAAGCCATAAAGCGGGGCTGCCGCGCTCAATGACTTGAAGTGTAGGCCAAAAACAAAAAGCAAATCAAAACAAAATAACTACAAACGAAAACGCATGCTTGTTTTCTGGCACCGCCATCACCTGGTTGCAGAATCTGCGTTTAGACGGGTTATTGGCAGACCAAAGTGCTGACAGTGTCTCTGTCATCCTCTGAATTGGGAAATAATCGGACATTGGCATAGAGAAATTGAAACGCGCATAGGCGGATCCAGGATTACCGATCGGAGGGGGCACCTTCCCGGGGGGCGCCATCCGGACTAGGGGGCGCCACTTATGACCGACAAAACCTATCGGTGGGCTCCGACTTTAGTATCCTGTGGGAGGTGGGTGGAAAGCGACATTTTAGGGGGCGCCATCAATCTTTCAGGGGCTGCCGAGGGTCGATGGGGGGGGCACGTGCCCCCCTTCGCCCCCTGGATCCGCCTATGGAAACACGCGTGATAAACTGTGTCTACATGGCTTAGTGCAGCGACTATTGGCCGCTGTATTGACACACAAAGAGAGAAGGAAGTATTGCATTAACCCAGGTGAAATACAGTTTGTTTTTCAGTTGCAAGTTTGAGACTAAAGTTCCGGAGGAGTCTTTGAAACACAAAGCCATTTGCAGTGGTAAAGGGGGCATTCCAGGACAGATCGACCAAGGCTTGACACCACCATATCTAGAAAAAAATTTGAAACTTTGTCTCCGGGGTAGTTTTGGGCCAGAAACACGCCTGTGAGAATCTTAGCCCCCTCCGACCAACGGTGACCGAGTTATAGCCCGAGGCATTTTCGGGAGGTCACCTTGTAGACTCATCTTTGATGCTTCATAACTCAACAACGCATTGCCCGATTAACAAGTTTTGTATATCATTGAACTCGTCTTGAACCATGCATTATTTTGAAGAAAAAAAATTAAATTTTAAAAATTTTGACTTTTAATTCGTTTGACCTTTTCTTAGATGACCTAGCTTGACCTTTTCGACATTGAAATTGACCTTTTAGACACCTCAAAAATTTTGCTTCGTCAAATATCTTTCGATAGAAAAAAATGCGTTTTTGCTAAAAGTTCCAAATTTTTAGCACCTAAGGTAGGTATGCAGACGGTTTTTGACCACTGCGGTAGTACAGCCTTATGTTTAACGCCGCAAACAAAGCGATTGCTTTTGTAATCGGTTGCTTGCAATCATACGGCATTGTCTTAACGAAATTTTCATCGTGAAAGTGTCAAAATATATGAGAATTAACACGCGCCCACACAAGGGGTGGGCAACCGGCCTCTTCAGTTTTCCACAGGTAGTAAAAAAGACCTTCGCGCAGCGCCACCGTACTTCATGTAGCTCTAACTCGAAATTTTTGCTGCTTCTGGCAAAATTTTATGTCTGGGTCATACTAGGTCAGACGGCCAACCCTGGTCAAGAGACCTCACCTCGAAAAAAGTTTGGGAGGTGCATCAATAATATCAAATCTAGCCTATCGTCGTTAGATTCACATTACATAGTAAGGTCGCCGAGCACGATAATTTTCGTAGCAGGATTTCTATGTCGATAACCGGGAGCAGGGTCAGGGTCATGATCTTTTCATTAGAAATGCATGGAGCAATTGGTAAATTTTGATAACTTGAGAGAATTGAGAATTGTCGAGAATTGCGATGGACGTTTTATTTTTACGTTGTCGTGTCTGCCTTGCCTCTGCAGTTTGATTAATATTCTTTTTACCATACAGACCTAAGCCTGGCTCTAGGTCAAAGCAGGTTAATTTTGACATTTGACTAGGTAATATTATAAGATACATAATCCGTTTGGGCTCAACAAGAGTGTTCCAATGGTGCTGAACGTTTCTTTCTACGGCTCACCTCTGTCACCTATTATGCCACAAAATTCAGGTTTCCACTTAGTTCCTGTAAAAAATACTGTGACCCAGGGCATATTTTAAGCTACAAAGTGGTGGGCATTTTGCCCACCAGTCCCCCATGCTATGCCCACCAGTGAACGGCCCTGGACGGCCCAGTGCCCACCAGTCACCAGTCATTTGATGCTGTAGGAGTTCCCTTTTAGTGGGAATTTGTGCCCTTTTCAGCCGAATGCCCACCAGTCCCAATTCCTTAAAATATGCCCTGCTGTGACCTCGAGCAAACTCAAAGGTGACACGACCAAACGATTGTATGTAACATATTCGGTAGTGGTTAAAACTGGCTGTTTAGTGGCATCACTCCCAGTGCACTGTGTCATTATTCATCTGGGATTCTGGGATCCGTGTCAGCTATGAAATGATCACCTTGTAAAAATATCATGAGGCAACCTGTTCAAGTGACCAAGTCGAATGCGTTACAATTTCAGGGCATTTTTTCTCATATATGAGCAGATTCATATTACTTTTTGGGAATGAACGCCTTTCAGACACGTTACATTGCATGAATCCTCTCAAACGTATGCTGTGCTGCACTGGATCACCTTGTATCGATATTATTTTTCCATCTCCAGGAACGATGTAATTGTGTGAGTTAGTGGTGCCCATAGGATAAGTTATACTTGTTTCAATTATGGAGAAAGCCGCGACATCTTTGTAAATTTTTGTTTAAGGCTGAAAGGTCAATTATTAATAAGTTCATTTGCCCTCGTCTCCCTCGAAACAATGGATCCCTTTCTATCACTTTTAATGACTGCAATTTTTATTTTCATAAATATTGTCCAAGTTGATGCCAGTTCAGTTTTAGGAGTAGGTGTCTCACTAGAGTCATCAAGGGACTTTTTACGGAGACCCCGACCCCACCACTCAAACGAGCAACTCCCACGATGAAGTGTTAATCAATGAACCAAAGTTGAAAGTCCCACAAGGCATAACGACGACCGTCTACCTCAGGTCACCCCCTCACCAGTCAGTTGCCAGCTGGCCTTCAGTATTTACGGTACCTACCACCTCCCAGTTGACCTAAATTATGTTTTCAGAAGTTGCAAAATGTTGTGTTAGAGGTACATGGAGTACGGTGGCGCTGCACGAAGGTGTTTTTTTTACTACCTGTAGAGGCCTGAGGAGGCCGGTTTCCCACCCCCTCGGGTGGGCGCGTGTTAATTGTCATATATTTTGACACTTTCACGATGAAAATTTCGTAAAGACAATGCCATATGATTACCAGCAACCGATTACAAAAGCAATCGCTATGTTTGCGGCGTTAAACATAAGGCTGTACTGCCGCAGTGGTCAAAAACGATCTACATACCCACGTTCGGTGCTAAATATTTTGAATTTATAAAAAGAACGCATTTTTTCTATCAAAAGATATTTGATGAAGCAAAATTTTTGAGGTGTCTAAAAGGTCAATTTCAATGTCGAAAAGGTCAAGCTAGGTCATCTAAGAAAAGGTGAAACGAATTAAGTCAAAATTTTTAAAATTTTAATTTTTTTCAAAATAATTCATGGTTCAAGACGAGTTCATTGATATACAAAACTCGTTAATCGGGCAATGCGTTGTTGAGTTATGAAGCATCAAAGATGAGTCTACAAGGTGACCTCCCGAAAATACCTCGGGCTATAACTCGGTCACCGTTGGTCGGAGGGGGCTAAGATTCTCACAAGCGTGTTTCTGGCCCAAAACTACCCCGGAGACAAAGTTTCAGATTTTTCTAGACATGGTGGTGTCAAATTGAAATTTTTTGTCGTTTTGTCCTGGAATGCCCCAAACATTATATTGGCCTAGAATCACTTGTATCGGTGACCCTAAGCTACCTTTATGTCAAATTGCATCCACCTCCATTCATTATGAGGACTTCAAACCATAGTGCAGGGGCGCAGCCAGAGCTTTCGTATGGGGGGCACACCAACTTTGAGGGGCACCCCGGGAAAAAGGGCACTTTTTAACGTAACCTAAAAACTTACTATATCTTTGTTTATATCATTTTTTGGGCATCTTTGGTTCAATAAAAAATGCAAATAAATCAATGACGGAGAAGGAAAACTCGATCAAAACTAAAAAAGGGGAAAAATATCACCAAAATGCCATGTAAGTAGCCAAAACACTACTTTTTGGTAGATTTAAGGACAGCCAACTCATGCAAGTGCTTAACATCAGAGAAATCAGCGGAGCATGTGATATCTGTTACAATGTGCAGGTTAAGGCAAAGTGGAGCCGAAAATTATTTTGTTATGCCCATTGGTTTTGTCGTGACGAGTGAGCCCTGGCTGAATGCGGATTAAGTTCCTTGCCTCCCACAATCACCGTGGGACGAGGAGTAGCATAGTGTGGGAGTGTCATGCGGCTCTGACCTTTAAAAAAACACAGATTAAATTGTCAGTAAGGCAAAAAGGACGATGGATATGCTCATACGATTTCTCCAGACCGGCCGAGCAGTGGGATGTCTGAAAACAGACCCAATTCTAGCAGCATATTTCGGCAATGCTCGGTCCATTCTTGATTACGGTTGCGTCATTTGGGGAAAGGCTGCTCAAGCTCATTTGGAAAGGTTAGACAGAATTCAGCACAAATTTCTTCTGTGGCTAGCTGCCCACGTTCATACATCTCGGCCTTCCACCACGCTTTCTTATTACGACTTGTTAATTTTATTCGAAATTGCCAGCCTCTCGCAAAGAATGTGCCAATATAATTTATGCTTCGTAAAAAAATAATCGTGGGCAAAATATATTCCGCCTTCCTGCTCGAGAGCGTCCCCTTTCACGTTCCACAGCGTCGAACTAGGTGGGCACAGCGACAAATTTTTATGTCCCCTTTGGTCGAGTTGAAACTGTAACGCGAGGTGTTTTTATTCGTGTCTTACTCTCTTTTAATGATTTTGAGTCCAAGTGTTCTTATGCCAGATCTTAAAGGGAATGTGGCACCTTGGTCCAATCTTGGAATTTATTATAATTAGGGAAAATGCACAATGAACGCAATATTTTGGTTTTTAAAATGCACCTCGAGGGAAAAAATAATTATCCGCCTGTGGGTGATGTCATGATCTGGAAACCACTACCATATTCCATAGGCTTCAAGGGCTTCGATTGACTAATACTCACCATGACGTCAGCATATGTCGTCACACCAACAGCCATTACAAGTGTGGCCTGCTGCTTGAGGTACATGAGAGGTACATTTCAGGTAGTTTTTAGTTTTTCTCTACGGAAATTTTGAGTTGCAAGACAATTAATATGTAGAGTACCAGGTTTTTCGACGTGCTTTACAACTTGGATATATCACTTAAAATCACGCTATCAAGGTGTCACATTCCCTTTAAAGGAGCTGTGGTGAAGTTCGACAAGCAGCACCCATTTTTATTGTCGTGTGGCTCTTATTGTTTGGGTGGAAGCTTTTACCTTTTAGCTTGTCTTTTCTCTTGTGGTTTTATCTTCTAATCTTATATACCCACTTTTATTATTTTAGAGTCTTTATATCATGATCATGTTTTATCTATACGGAGGTTTTTAATGACATCAAAAGTTAGGACGAGCGCATAAGTGTCGCCACCGGCAAAAAAGTGGGGGGGGCCAGCCAAACTTCAACCTGATGCTGACAAAAAAACTTTCAACATCAGGACCAAAAACTGTTCGATTTTGGGCTTCTCGCTGCATTCCGCAGCGGCTGGATATAAGAATGTCCGGTTGTCTCTCATTTTGACTGAGATCAGGAAATTTTTGGCCAAAAAGTGGGGGGCCAGGCCCCCTGGTCCCCCTTTTCCGACGCGTATGGACGAGCGCTTAGTTTTGTTTCCCCATGTCGGAATGTCATGAATATCATTTGTATCATTTCATTGTGAATATCATGTCTTTTTTTACTTATTTGACTTGAACTATAAGTGGGTTTTACCTGTTGCTCATTTACATAAATAAATACAAACACAAATACAAATGCAGGAGTGTCCGAGATAAATTTCACCAATGTTTGACATGATTATCGACAGATCTAACCCTTTGCTTTTTCATCCAGGCCTGCCTCTTCCGTTCTGGACACATATGAGCTGTACATTGTTTGACATGCATAATACGATTTGTGTTAACAGTGCAATAATGGTAGTGCTCAATACATCGGAAATGGTTTAACAATGATCTCGCACGTGTATAAAATAAATCATACATCACCAGTAACTAGCGTGTCTCCGGCCTGGACGAACACAGGAGGTATTCACTTACGCTGCAATACCTTAACACGACTATCCGAGAATGGTGTAGCAGGTATTTGTTATTACCGAACAGGGGCGCAAAACCTACAATGCTAAAGGCTCAGTATAAGGCGTTCTGCGCAATGCACCTTTGACCGCCTCTTAAGTATGTGGATAATTTTGTGGGAGGGGTGTTTAAGTAAATGTCGCAGAGCAAAGGGGAAAGCTTATTTCGAGGAATGGGTCGTGGAGTGTTGCAACACTTGCGAGGGTAGGGTGGCGGCTACGGCAGAGAGGCCGAGCCTGCTTGTTGGGGTATAGTTGGGGATTCAAAGGGTCCGCATACGGAAAAGATAAGACTCGCAAGCTTTCCGATACGGCACCATCCGCCAGGTTATGGCCCTCACTCCAACGTGAAATTTTCCTACTATGCGAGTACCCAGCATTAAGATGTTGGCTGAATCATGTAGCTGAATCAAATTAATTCAATGCATATTGCATTTAAACACAACTTACACCGTAGGCCCTCTCTAAGCTTAGTAAAAACAAGATATGGTATAATATTTAATAGTATCTATCAGTTCCGTAAAAGACGTGCAACCGCCTTTGCTATTCTTGCTCTAACTATCTAAAGAAACTTTAATCAAAGATCGGCCACTGGTCTACCATGCTACATGAAGCATGCCTGGCTGCTCTTATTCCAGCTTAACACGGCCATGACCCCTGAGGAGAAATTAACAAAATTAGCGCAGCCAGGCATCATTCATATTGCTTTAAGTGCACGAATGTGTAAATATCCTTAAACGGGCGGGTGTTGCAAGTCAGCCGTTGGGAGCCTCAAGTCTGGTGATCGGTGATAGAGTCATCAGAGTTCCAAATGAGTCGCGTGCTTAACATTCCCTTTGATTAGAGTTCACTAGATTATTTGAATTGGTGTTTCCTCTTAATTTCAGCTGGCTTCCATTTGAGCACTACTAAGGGGTTATTTTAGTGCCCACCCCCAGCCCTGCTTCATAGATTCATTGATTCGCTAATGGCTTATACCTCCAGTAGACTGTTTTCCTGGTCAAGGCATGGTTCGCATTCCAGCACCGGCCTTCATCAGCTCGCCATCCCCTTCGTCAGCCAGGCCCTCGCGCAAAGGAAAATCCTGGATGCACGCCTGCAGACTGTCTGTCTGCTCTTGCTTAGTGAGCGGGTTAATCACATTATGCTGGGGGATAATGAAATGTCTGGAGAGCATGTAAATGCCTGGATATTATGACATCGTGGCACATCTGGATATCACATTGTCGGAGCTCTGCGGTCCCGCTTGCCGAATTTTGGCTGGATGGATGCGTGGAATCGTATCAAGAAAATCGGTGGTAGACGTGTTTTTTGGTGTTTTCATATTTTCTCCTTTTTATTTAATCACTGGATAAAGCCCTGTCAGATTTTGCTCATTTACAGGACAAAAAATAGATAAGACATTTAAAAAAACATTTTAACATCAAGAAATCTAAAGAATAAAAAAACACGAAGCAAGTTATAGGTCTAAAAATAGTCTGTAATTTGGCCTTTCATTTCGACATATATGCCAATAAGTCATCAAATACAGCTTCCAACCTTAAACTATTGCCTGGAAATGAAAACACGTACCATTCCGTTTCAATTAAAGTGTACCAACACCAGTTTCATTCAGTATTTCATGAGATAATATGAAAAAATGATATTCCCGGAAATTTCACACGACAATTTTAAGGGTTTTTTGCTCGTAACTTTGTAGAGAGGTTTCGAAAATACAAATTTGAGAAAAAATGTGCATTTGCAAGACGAGAATTTTCAGCCTGCATGCAAGACATTTGGACGTGTCGTTCGGGATATCAGCAAAAAAGCTATATCAACGGGCAGTCATTGTTTTTACCATGCGACTACAGTGGAAGTGCCTAGTGAGTTGTCTGCTCCGACACTGCATTTTTTCCCAGAGTTCTGCATCTGGCCAATGTTTTAGTCCTGACATGACCCTAAATGTTCGCTTGTTCAACCAATTTAAACTTAAAGCTTAGCTTTGAAATTTGGCACACATAGAGCCAATGAATGGGGGTAGCTATGGCAACGAGCTCCGTCTCCTTATTCACCCTAGAAACTGAGAAATCAGCAGGGTTATTTGTGACGACGATTGAGCAGCTTCCCTCAGGCTGCCCGAGGGGAAGTGCGCGAACGGCCGGTAGAAGGTAGAGCTTGCAAGACGAGAGTAGCAGTGAAGAAGATTGAGAAGCTTAGCAGTGAAGAAGATTGTGAGACTTGTGCTTGAGATAGAGCTCTGAAATTTTGTACCAACGGAGAAAAGCAGTCGGGCCAGGGGTGAAGCCAGAATTCAATTTGATGTGGTAAATTTTTTGGTCACCCCATTAAGTCTATGGTGAAAAATAGAATGGACTCGCTTTCAGGAAATACTGGATAGATAAGACTGAAAATTCTCAAACTGTCTATTCTTACCACGATCTTAACCATAAAGTTGAGTTTTTGAGCATCTGACCTCTCAAAGGTCATATCAGGTCACGGGAGCAGAGAGTGGTTGTTTTGCCAATAAATTCTGACTGAATTGAGATAAAGCTCCCATTTTGTTTGCATTGTGTTTACATTGTCACGGGGGAGTCGATTGATATGCAGCATGACCATACCAGGTCACTCTGTGACCCTGACCTAGGCCGAGCTCATGTCATTTTGACTATTGAAACCGTGACACGTTTATTCAGCAGCATCACATAATGACAGACACGGGTACTCTGCATAACGGTAATAGCGTAACAGTACTTGATGAAGGGACAGAGAGGAGGTGATGAAGTTATCCCGGGAGTCGTCCCACACATGAGGGAGAGAACGCTAGCGGTGCAGCTCACGAACCTCACCCCCCCCGAGACCCCCGCGGCGGAAGCACCGCGGCCGCGCAACGAATCACGGGCAGGAGCGCCACCCGGCCACGACAGCGGACGGAGCGAGAACGACGGAGGGGAGCCCGGTCAGGTCGAGGATAATATGACCTAGCAAGGTCATATTATGTATCATTCGATTCGCCGCGATGAGAGGAATCCAATGATGCGTAAAGATTTGCTCTAGCTTTGGGCAGATCTAGAGGGGGAAACGTACACTGCTCTGTTGTAAGCCTATGGAGCCTTCTTTGACCTATGCTGACCTCAATATTGATCTGACGTAAAAATTCTACCTATAAATTCTCTTCGTCTTGGCAAGAGCTCTCGAACACCGCCCGTAATTTTCCTTTAGCTTTCGTGGGAAACGAGATACGGAAGGGGGCGAAAAACGCCCCCCAGCGGGGCGCGTCATGAAAGGGACCCCAGCGGGGCGCGTGTTAAGTTAAGATAATTCATCATTATTCAGTGGCGGATCCAGGGGGGCAAAAAGGCAATTGTCCCCCCAAACGGAAAAGCTCGGGGCAAAACTATGTTTTTGCCCCCCCCAAAGCGATCGACCTCCTTTTCCCCGACTCCTTTTTAGCTTGTAAGCAAGATTTTGGTGCTTCAGCTCTCAACTTCAAACAGAATTATTGAAGTTCAGTGTAAACATTGGGGCTTGGATAGGAAAAAAGTATCTCTTGAGTCCATATTTTTCACCCCGTGTCTTTTTTCGCTTTTCGTCTCCAGTTCCCAAAATCCTACCGAAAAGGCATATTGTAACGCAATTTTTCACTGCGCGACGTTTTTTTTTTCCTTTTCGACTTTGGTTTGCCCCTCCCAAACCACCCGGCTAGATCCGCCACTGTCATTATTATCATATTAAGTTAAGATTATTTAGCCTGTAGTTATCTTAGTTATGACCCTAGGCGTTAGCCTGTTGACCAGCAAATTTCTTAGTGCTGACATGGCCCTAAATGTTTGCCTGTTTATATAAGTGTCTCCACCGGCAAAAAAGTGGAGGGGGGTGGGGGGGGCAGCCAAACTTCAACTTGATGCTGACAAAAATTTCAATATCAGGACCAAAAACTGTTCGAATTTGGGCTCCTTGTTGACTTCTGCAGCGGCTGGATATAGGAATGTCCAGTTTTCTCTCATTTTGACTGAGATCAGGAAATTCTTTGCCAAAAAGTGGGGGGCCAGGCCCCCCTGGTCCCCACTTTTCCGACGCGTATGGACGAGCGCTTAGTTTTGTTTCCGACGCGTATGCCTGTTTACCCCATTGAAACTTTAAACTTAGCTTTGAAATTTGACTCAAATGGAGTCAATAAACGGGGTAAACTAGGGAACGAACAGCTGGGGGCACACCATTGATGAGGGGCACCCCGGGAGAAAAATGGCACTTTTTAATGCAAGTACCCTAAAAAACTTGTCATGACATTCGCCTATGCAAGTGTTGAAACCAAAATCGGAAAATATGTTAATGCTCCCCCTCCTGGCTCTGCCACTGCTGCAATGTAATGAGCATCGCAACCGACGCAACTACCATGCACGGCACTAAGCCCATCGCCCGACGACAGCACTGGGGCAAAAAACTGCGTCTCCTTATTTACCCTTAAAATCTGAGAAATCCGTAGGGTTACTTCTGACGGAGATTGAGCAACTTCCTTCAGGCTAACCGTGGGAAAGTGCGCGAACGGCCGGTAGCAGGCAGGGGCGCAGCAAGAGCTTTGGTATGGGGGCACATCACTTTTGAGGGGCAGCCCGGGAGAAGAAATGTCACTTTTTAACGTACTCTAAAACATAGGCGGATCCAGGATTGCCGATCGGGGGGGCACCTTCCCGGGGGCGCCATCCGGACCGGGGGCGCCATCCAGACCAGGGGGCGCCACTTATGACCGGCAAAACCCATCAGGTGGGCGCCAAATCCTATCGGTGGGCGCAGGATTTCGTATCCTGGGGGGGGTGGGAAGCGAAATTTCAGGGGGCGCCGTGACCATTTCAGGGGGCGCCGAGGGTCGATCGGGGAGGGGGCACGTGCCCCCCTTGCCCCCTGGACCCGCCTATGCCCTAAAAAACTTATCATGTCATTCGCCTATACAAGTGTTGAAACCAAAATCGGAAATGTGTTAATGCTCCCCCTCCTGGCTCTGCCACTGCTGAAATGTAATGAACATCGCAGCCGACGCAATCCCCATGCACCGCACTAAGCAAATCGCCCGATGACAACACTGCTGTACCGATAATTATATCACGTTTCTTGACTACGCAAGATAAAAAACTAGATAAGAAAACTTAGATAGGTCCCCTTTCCTGCATCCGCCCCTGCTGTAACATGATGTTCATCGCATGCGAGCATGCGAGACAATTCCTGTGCAGGACGGCCAGCCAGCCATGCCATCGCCGCCCTTGACCGCCGCCGTTACTCCTCCGCCCTTGACTTGCCCTCCGCCAGGCGTCGCCACCGGCCGATGTCAATTGCCCAACACCGCACTGAACCCTGTAAAAAGACTCGTTTTATTCACCTCACCTCATCACTATTTTAGACATTTACTCCTGTTTCGGGTGCTTATTTCAAGGTTTGAAGTTTTATACCTCGACCTGGGTTTATGACGTAGGAGCCGGGACTTTAACAGTATACTAAAAAACCTTGGCTCTGAAGTAAACTTTACTGTGGAACTTTTGATCGTGGGGAAGAATTGATCGTGGGGAAAGATTGATCGTGGGGAAGAATTGAACGAGGGGAAGAACTGATCGTGGGGAAATATGATTTGTGGAACATCTGATATAGACCCCATCTTTTAAAGGGACATTGTCGCAAAAATTTTTATTGGCTAGATCAAAAGGTTGCAAAAGTTGTTTCAGAAGTCATATTCTCATTTTTGCAAATTCAGGCTCAAAATGCCTCAAAATCAGGCCTCAAAGTCAACATTTATAGACGACTTTACCGAGTCCTTATGGTATCGATAAAATGACGTAGTTCGGGCTAAGGCTTTCCATTTCTATACCAAAGAATGTAAAAAATTTCAATCGAAGACATTTTGGTAGCTAAACCTGAGATATAAAAAAATTATTTTATAAAAATAACTTTCCAAAACGCTTTTGAATAGGAAATATAGGACTTTAAAGAAAAACCATCAACCAATCAGAAGCCCAGTCCTTATAGGATCTGGTCACGTGGGCTTATCTTACATCAATGTGATGTCATCACGGCTTTCAACGAGTTATCGATATTTACCATTTTAAAAGCCGCGGCAAACACGGAGATATGAATACAAATTCTATAAGACTTATTAGCGCTGCGGCCAGGCCCTGCCAGGGATCACTCTAAAGATTATAATTAATAATTGTTCGGTATTGCATGATTGCATTGCAGCGACAATGATACAAGAAAAAGATACGGGTAGCGCGATCCAGAAGAGCCTCTTTTGAGGCATGACAAAAGGTTTTGGTGGTTTTAAGGACGAGGAGATTGTCGCCGGTCCGGTCTCGTGATCAACAAAACAATATCGTCGGTTATCTGTACGTAAAATATTTAGAGCATTTGATGTGGTCAATTGAGATTTTCTCAGAGGAAAAAATGTATGAGTGAAAAGTTAATGAAACAATTTTAATTTTTGCCATCCATCGTTGCTGGGCACCAATGCTTATTGAGGTTTTGTGTAGTGAGTGTAGTGAGTTAGTCAGGCACTAATCCCATCAAATATGGGCAATGCATTTAATGTTTCTGTTCTGCATTAATTAGGTTCACGAAGTTGGCAGAAAGCAAATTGTATGCTTAATTGATAACTATTCATTTTGGCCCGCTATTATAGCTGTGGTCTCATTCAGTCTGTCGACACCAATCAGCGAGCAGCATTGAGTCGATGTCACATGACTATAGCCTCTCCCTGAGAACAAATCATAGAACCAATTGTAGATTTACAGGCTGACAACCTGCTGTGGTGCTGCTGGATGAAACAGTAAAAGCAGAACAGTGGCAGCGCACTATTTTGTGATTGGTAGATAAGTATTCTGGTTGATTTTTGTTTGATAAGCAGTAGCACATACTAGAGGCAGTCGCGGCACTGATATTTCTTTTCTAGAGGAGAGGCTCGAGGGCCTGCAGACAGGACTCTGCTGACAGATGGAACAAGGCTTATGAGTAGTGTCAATGCCAAAAAATCCTCATTTTATTGTTGCACAGGTCAACTTGTGTACCAAAATGGGTGAAAATGATTGGCGATGACAATTTTCCAATGATTGTTTAGGCATATTATTTTTGAATGTCCCATATTTGCTCTCTTTTTGGTCTAACTTTCTATTTACAATATCTGTGCACTCTAGTAAAATTCTATATCAAGCCTGCAATTTGAATTACAAGTTTCTACCTGTTACAAATACTAGTTCTGCACAATGTGTGCATGCTAGTGCATTTTCTGCTTAGTTTACCTTCTTTAAAGTATGAAAATGTTTTTGATAATTTCACATATTGAAACAGATTTTACCATTTATTTTGGTACCATGCAGTACATAATAGTTTGTGTACTCTTATCCACTTCTCGGATGAAGTTACTCATATTTCAAGTGCTACTGTTTGTTTCCAGACATGAAAGTGGCTGTAGCATGAATTCATCCATCTGCCCTCTGCAAATGCCCATCTGCATGTTTTTTTATAATTGCTATTTAAAATAAACTGAAGAAAAACTAGGATAAGATGTATTATGATTTGAAACACTAGGAATGTACCCAGCCAATACAAAAATATAATTGTGAACAAAGAGTATGGATAGACATATAGGAATGACAGGAGGGCAATCTTGGGTGATGCAATTTTTTGTGTTTTCCTAGAGGAATATGTGAAAGATTAGGCTGGTCACTTCAGAGAGAAAATTTTTTTACTAGAAAACCTGTCTTTTGTAGCTGCTGTGTATCATCAAACTATCATCCCAATCAATGGACCAGCTTGTGTATGATCATTTTGTTTGTTACTTTGAATGGGATGAACCCAATCAGACCGATTCTTCCATAGACCTGAAATTTGAAATATTTGTTTTCTATTGTGGGCCAGTTTGGAAATAATGTATTATAATTTATAAAAAAATCATGATTTTGCATGGTTCCACCCAACCCCTCCAAAAACCCATGATCTAGAGTATAGATCGTCTTTGGGGACGTCTTTCCTCTTGAATATATATATATATATATATATATATATATATATAATATATATATATATATATATATATATATATATAATATATATATATATATATATATATATTTTTATATGTTTAAAACAAGATGCAATGATATCTTGTTTGCTTTCATTGTGAGCTTGTGATATTTTATTTGTACCCTTTATTGGTCCCATCTGTTCCTGCTGTGAAAATGTCTTCTAATTTAAGAAGGGGCTACCCCAGAAAGCTGAATGCAAAACAGAAATAATCAGGTGCTGCCCCTCGACAGTGAGTGACTATCGCCATTTACGCCTGCTGCTGGAAGACAAGCTTCAGAGGACGAGCAATGGAATCCTAGAGTTGGCAGAGTACCACAGCCAGCAGTTTTCTGCATTGAACACGAACCTGTCTGAGTGCACCTCGGTCGTCTACCTGTGTGCCCGCAGTATACGTTCATGTGTGTGCGTAAGTGGTATTTATCGCCGTATATCAAGGCACATCCTCTGAGGACCTCAGTAAAACATACCATTAAAAGTACTTTTTAGCTTCAAGGTAAAAAAAACACGTAATGCAACAGGTCTTTATAGTAAAAAATCAAGTGGTCAGATTTTGTTGGTGGTCGTAAGTGTGAAAGTCGGCGAAAATGATAAGTGACTACTTTGGGCTCACACTATTGCGGTGAAAATTTTATCAAATCGTGTAGCACTTATTGTGGACAGATGCAAAATCTGTTATGCTTTTGATGTACGCTCAGTATTTGGTTCGCTCCCACCCTTCTTAGAGTGCACTTCAAGGACTGGAAGCTAGAAGCCGCATACCCACTGGTGGGTTCAGGGAAAAATTTACTTTCCTCCCAAACTCTGCGATTTTCGCCGATCTTTAAAACATTTTTATTCACAATTTTGAACCCTGTCTTCCCCCCACAAAAAAAACATTGGCCTGGATCCATCACTGACGTACTGAGTTATATCCTCTAGTTCACGTTGCACTCGGAAGATTGCTCTTTGTGGACTCGCAGACCTGATTGTTGCACGCGTTTCTCACCTGCCGAGGGTTATCACTCGCTTGTAATTTCCTGGTAGGTTATATTTTCTCATGTTTTTGTGAGTCTGAACATAAGCCTCATTGATCAACTGATATCTGTTGGTTTTTAAAAGTAGATGAATCTTGCATTGCGTAGCCGAGGAGCATGATTATAAATTGGTAAGATGTTTCATGGCTTTGCCTCTCGAATTCCTGATTAATGGAGCCTGTGATCACACTGTGATCACATATTCGGGCACAGCCCTTCGTCAGAATCCTCATAATACAATAAGCGAAAACTTGTGGGCAGTGTGACCAAGGCTTGAAATTTAGATCTGATATGGAACTCGGTTGCTGAAATAATGTAGTTCAGTACTGAAATATTCGAATATTGGAACTCGATTCGAGGATATCCTAGCACTCTGACTAAACATTTATGTGTTCACCTATTATATTATGAGAATTGTGGTGAAGGGATGTACCTGAATATTTATCAGTGTATTAGCCCCATTTTGCAACCATGATTCGAGGAGGCTGGTCATGAAACATCTTATCAACGTAGATAATCTAATAAACAATCTAATAAAAATAACGGTTAATATATTATTTTATATAATAATATGATGTTATATGAAGTGCTTCTGCGACTATTATGAGAAAGGACCGTTTCCAAACTCCGAAGTATTAAAAATAAAAGCTTATCATTTTCATAAACAAATGTCATTCAAGATGCCAGCAGCTTGCTTGTCTTAAAGCCGCAATGCGTGTTCTTAGGTTTAGGCTCCGTCACTACCAATGTTAAGATTAATTGTAGAATCCTTTTTATTTAATACGAACTGTTCCAGGTTAGAATTTTGAGGTATATTTTCTTGATGCACCCGGATCAGAAACTAACTCAACTTGAAGTCAAAAAGGATGTATTCTTAAATATTGTATATCTATATACAAAAAATTGAACTAGCTACCACCACGGACAGAGAAGTGAGGTGGTCAGTCCATCTCCAACCTGCAGCACACAACAAACGTTCCCCCTGAAACAAAAAGTGATCAGGTTTGGGTTCGTGGTGCGTTCCACACTTGGTAGCTGCACATATTTTTGTTAGTTCATCCAAGGATCGTGGTGACTGCTCTTTGGTTCCCCAGTTCTGACGCATATCAAGAGTTATTCTTCCTTATCACATTCAGCTATTCTCCGATTCTCTAGACTACGTGTTTTATATTCTCCGGGGACCAAAGGATTAAAATTATGTCAAATATTTAGATGTCGACGGACACATTAATCTGATTGATTGATTGAGTGTTCCGACCATACGGAGGGAGGGCGCCCTTGTAGGCGCCCCAACCGCCGCAGGAACATCGCCAGCCGTTGCGGGTCCGCCAGCGCCTCCCGGATGGGCGGGTCGTCCCGTCGAAATATGTCCCAGCGCAGGTCAGTGCACGCAGGGCACTGGGTCAGAAGCTGGTGGAGGGCCTCGTCCTCTCCGTCGTCGCATTCCCGGCACGTGGCTTCCGGGTCCAGGCCGATCCTCTTTCGGTAGCTGCACAGGAGAAAGGAGTGGCCAGTGCGCAGGCCCCCGCCTCCACACTCTCCTGCCGTGAAAGGCCCAGACGGTCTTTTAGGGTGGTCCGTCCTGGGACACCGCCACATTGAATCTCAAACACGTTTTATCTCGTACGGATTAAGGTTTTATCTCCTTGTTTTACCAGATAAACACGCGCATTGACGGGGCTCTGAGCCACCTTCGCTTTGTCGGGGGGGGCGGGTACCCTCCCTCCTAAAATCTCGAGAACCACACATTATGTAGTGAAAAAGTGGTAAACGGCGTTTGGTAGCCCATACGCTTCTCCATCGAAATATTTTAACCATTTTGTCAGATCACTTCAATCGGATGAGTTCACTTTGTTCCGACTTATGCTATCTTAAACTTTTTTTAAGGTCAGGTCACTTGACCTGTACTGGTTACCTGACCTGAGATGACCTAACCTTAAAATTTGACAAAAGTTGTAAAAATGATGAGAGAAGGTATGCCAAGTACGGCGACGCTACGCGCCACCGTTTTTATATTCTATCCGAAAAACCAGACGGGGGGCGGGTACCCTCCTCCCGTCAATGCGCGTGTTAAAACGATTAATTAATCTCGAGATACATTAATTTAGGGACTAACACATTTAATCTCAAAGAGCCACCCTTGTTTTTTATTGGGTCGGTTTCTGGTTCCTGGTTTGCACCAAAACCGGTAAGGCTTCAAGAATGACCTTCAGCAAAGGACACAAAAGACATTTTGGAATGGCAAACAGCGTGTCCCGGTGGTCAGAAAACAGGGGAACTGGTCTCCAACAGAGGTAAATCCGACGGACTGAGAACCATTGGAGGGAGCTGGAGACAAGCCGGTCCCAGTTTGGTACGCCGGTCAGATAAGAAAAAATATTTGGGGCTAATATTCCCCTTCCCTCAACTACCCGGACGGTGGGATAACCAGAAGAAATTGTCCTTAGAATAGCTACTTCATCCCATAGGAGGATCCAGGAGGGCAAAAGGGGGCACGTGTCCCCCCTCTCTGATCGACTCTCGGTGAAACCTAAAATGTCGCGTTCCATCCCCTCCCCCAAAATGCACAAATCGGCGCACACCGATAGGATTTAGCGTCCATCTGATAGGTTTTTCCGGTCAAAATTGGCGCCCCCCGGTCTGGATGGTGCCCTCCCTGGAGGTTACCCCCCCCCCGATCGGAAATTATGGATCTGACTATGCTTCATCCATTAGTACGCATGAACAATCAAGAAGAAAACCAGAAAAATTGTTTTTTACAGTAAAAACGTCCACTACCTAGATTCGAACCTGTATTACCCGTGTGAGAGTCGGGAATGGAGGCCACTATACCAGCCCCGCTGCACGACATCTGGCCGAGTTTAAAACTTCCCTGATTAGTTTTCTCAAGCTGAATGTTTTGGACAAACTAATGTAATTCTTGTCTTTTTGGGACTTAATAAAAATAAATTGAATAATAATACATCATAAAAACATTTTCTACGGCAAAAAATTATTTCTAGAACTTAAAACTTTGATTGATAGAATAGAGGTGAAGAGCAGGTTACAACCTATTATTGGTATTGTTAACAAATTTGAATAATTGTTGAGTGGCCTCCAAAAATTTAGCTGAAGATAAAGAAACGATTGACGGTACCAGAATCAGGATTTTTCAAATATTAAGAAACCACAATAAAAATTTTTGCGACAATGTCCCTTTAAGGAAGCACTGGAACAAGCCCCAAGGCATTTATATTAAATGTAGAAAAAATGAAAACCACTGCTTCTAGAGACTTTTACGCCTCTGACGTCGGTGATTACTCTATAGTTGCATCAGCCCTTTCCTTCAACGTAAAGCGGCTACGGACGATCCGGATTATGGGAGGTTCGTGCATTTGGCGAGGTGCAGACCCAGGATTTCCTAGAGGGGGAGGGGCGAATTCAAGTCTCGGATGGGGGGGGCACTTGGAGTCAACATTTTTGTTATTGAACGTGGTATCGTTTTAACTGGACCTGAGAGGTCCTTATTTTAAACGTCCTGATTTTTTTCAGGGGTCCCCGCATTGGCGGGCGCACGAGGGCTATGACTGAAATGTCCCCCAAAAGCGCTGGAGGGGCCAAACTATCTTTCCCCCTCAAAGGCCGGATAAATTTATGAAAAAGGTGTTTACACCAGGGCTGTCGAGCAAAAAAATGTCGCCCCCACGTCCACCCCCACCCTCTAGGAGAGCGATCATGTACTTGGAGAGGTAGCTTATCCCGCGCCTTGCCGGCGGTGCTGTTTTTTCCTCCTCTCGCCGTTTCAATGCGAATATCTACATCCAACTAACCGTCCCGATGATAATGCTCGGGGTAGCTGTTCCTATGTCAATTCTGCATCATTCCCGGCAAACAGAAAGTAGATACCTTTTCAACTTTTTGCGTAAAGCGAAAGTTTTTGAGATGATGTTCGCGCTTTTCCACTCAGGTCTGGCAGTGGCGGCCCGTGCCGCGGCCCGCTGGGGCCCGCGACAGCCTCTGACACAGACCGGGCTCGTCCGCGCAGGCGGCAGGTAGAAGGGTGACAGTGTTCGTGGTTTGGTCAGCTGATAGCGATCGAGGGGACGATAAGGACACGCATGAAAATACGGAACAATGGCCCAGCCAGCATCTCTAACGCTTGCTTCCTGGAAAACGTCCCCAGACGGCATGGCGACAGCGCCAGGGGGCTCGACAACATCAGCAGGGGCTAATGGGGTGAGAGGGGTGGTCTCAGGTCACCCTCCTTGTATCGTGGTTACGCAGGGGAGATTTCCACGCCAAACTTGACATTGTGCCAGGTTCACAGCTGGATGTCAAAGGGAAAATTTGCCGTGTAAAGGGTAGCCAACGGATGGGGATGTAAAAGATCCATTGGTAGGAATGGTGCAATTATCCCTATCCTTTTAGTTCCTTGAATTTTCCTGTAAATTTTATTGAATACTCAGGTGATTAAAATAATGAATGACAAAAAACATACACACCCTCTCTCCATGCATGTCTAGATTATGACATTTCCTTTTCATTTAGCTATTTCTAACACCACGTCAAAAATCTGTGTCCGAATCCCCCGAAAACATCCATTTCCTATGGATGCCATTTTCTTTATCTCAGCCAGGTAGAGCGCATGTCAGTATGGCTAGGCTTAGCGAACCGAGGTGCGATCTTTCCGTCAGTATTCAAGACGAGACTATGCACGAACAATCTAAATATGTCAAATTAATTTCCCGAAAATTTATATGTTCACAATGTGTGTAAGCACAATTTAGGGGGCTAGGTCAGTTGTTTTTGCTAGGATATATCCGACAAGTGACAAGTGGTTTATGTAAATGGCATATCAAACGTCAGAAAGTTTCTTTTCCGCTTTTGAAATGGTCCCATATAATTGTTTCGCCGTTGGGGCGCCATCCCACACAGTGACGGATCCAAGGGGGGCCCAGGGGCCCGGGCCCCCCTTAGCTCCGAAGCGCCCCAGTAAAGCTCAGCTCATATCGGGCGCCGAAGGCGCCCGATATGAGCGGCGCGCCTGTACCCATTTCGTGCGCCAAGGTGGTAGACACCACTTATTCCACTTGAATGAACACATACTCCTTAAACCATGACAAAGCGCCCCTGCCCAAACACTAGACGCCTTTACTGGTCTTTTGCGCCCCAGTAAAATGTTGAAGATGAAAATTAGAAAGCTAACAAAAGCGCCCCGGCAAAGAAAAGGCGCAACTAGATAGCAAGATTGCGCCATGGGGAACTAATGCACCCCTGAGTAGCCTAGGCCCCCCCTGGATGAAGCGCCCCTGGGTAGCCTAGGCGCCCCCGGGATGAAGCGCCCTACGGACACCATATGCGCCCTTGGCTAGGAAAGGCGCCCCTGGGCAGCAAAGGCAAATCTTGGTAACATAGGTGAACTGGACATCATAAGCGCCCTTTAGATAGAAATAGGCGCTTTAGGAAAATAAAATGCTCACCTTGGGTAGAAAAAGGCACCCTTTGATAGCCTAGGCGCCCACTGGAAAAAGCGCCCTACGGATGTCATATGCACCCTTGGATAGCAAAGGCGCCCCTGGACAGCAAAGACAACCCTAAGTGCTGTGGACAGCAAAGGCGCCCCTAAGAAGGCACCCCTTTGATAGATACCCGCCTTTGTATAGCCTAGGCGCCCCCTGGATGCAGCGAACTACGGATATCATATGCGCCCTTGGCTAGGAAAGGCGCCCCTGGGCAGCAAAGGCAAATCCTGGTAACATAGGTACCCCGGACAGCACAAGCGCCCCTTAGATAGAAGTAGGCGCTTTAGGAAAATAAAATGCTCACCTTGGGTAGAAAAAGGCGCCCTTTGATAGCCTAGGCGCCCACTGGAAAAAGCGCCCTAAGGATGTCATATGCACCCTTGGATAGCAAAGGCGCCCCTGGACAGCAAAGACAACCCTGGATAACACAAGTGCTGTGGACAGCAAAGGCGCCCCTCGGACGGCAGCCCTTCGATAGAAAAACCGCCTTTGTATAGCCTAGGCGCCCCCTGGATGAAGCGCCCTACGGATATCATATGCGCCCTTGGCTAGGAAAGGCGCCCCTGGGCTGCAAAGACAAATCTTGGTAACATAGGTGCCCTGGACAGCATAAGCGCCCCTTAGATAGAAATAGGCGCTTTAGAAAATAAAATGCTCACCTTGGGTAGAAAAAGGCGCCCTTTGATAGCCTAGGCGCCCACTGGAAAAAGCGCCCTACGGATGTCATATGCACCCTTGGATAGCAAAGGCGCCCCTGGACAGCAAAGACAACCCTAAGTGCTGTGGACAGCAAAGGCGCCCCCTAGGAAGGCACCCCTTTGATAGATACCCGCCTTTGTATAGCCTAGGCGCCCCCTGGATGAAGCGAACTACGGATATCATATGCGCCCTTGGCTAGGAAAGGCGCCCCTGGACAGCAAAGACAACCCTGGATAACACAAGTGCTGTGGACAGCAAAGGCGCCCCTCGGACGGCAGCCCTTCGATAGAAAAACCGCCTTTGTATAGCCTAGGCGCCCCCTGGATGAAGCGCCCTACGGATATCATATGCGCCCTTGGCTAGGAAAGGCGCCCCTGGGCTGCAAAGACAAATCTTGGTAACATAGGTGCCCTGGACAGCACAAGCGCCCCTTAGATAGAAGTAGGCGCTTTAGGAAAATAAAATGCTCACCTTGGGTAGAAAAAGGCGCCCTTTGATAGCCTAGGCGCCCACTGGAAAAGGCGCGCTAAGGATGTCATATGCACCCTTGGATAGCAAAGGCGCCCCTGGACAGCAAAGACAACCCTGGATAACACAAGTGCTGTGGACAGCAAAGGCGCCCCTAGGACGGCAGCCCTTCGATAGAAATACCGCCTTTGTATAGCCTAGGCGCCCCCTGGATGAAGCACCCTACGGATATCATATGCGCCCTTGGCTAGGAAAGGCGCCCCTGGGCTGCAAAGACAAATCTTGGTAACATAGGTGCCCTGGACAGCATAAGCGCCCCTTAGATAGAAATAGGCGCTTTAGAAAATAAAATGCTCACCTTGGGTAGAAAAAGGCGCCCTTTGATAGCCTAGGCGCCCACTGGAAAAAGCGCCCTACGGATGTCATATGCACCCTTGGATAGCAAAGGCGCCCCTGGACAGCAAAGACAACCCTAAGTGCTGTGGACAGCAAAGGCGCCCCTAGGAAGGCACCCCTTTGATAGATACCCGCCTTTGTATAGCCTAGGCGCCCCTGGATGCAGCGAACTACGGATATCATATGCGCCCTTGGCTAGGAAAGGCGCCCTGGGCAGCAAAGGCAAATCCTGGTAACATAGGTACCCCGGACAGCACAAGCGCCCCTTAGATAGAAGTAGGCGCTTTAGGAAAATAAAATGCTCACCTTGGGTAGAAAAAGGCGCCCTTTGATAGCCTAGGCGCCCACTGGAAAAAGCACCCTAAGGATGTCATATGCACCCTTGGATAGCAAAGGCGCCCCTGGACAGCAAAGACAACCCTGGATAACACAAGTGCTGTGGACAGCAAAGGCGCCCCTAGGACGGCAGCCCTTCGATAGAAAAACCGCCTTTGTATAGCCTAGGCGCCCCCTGGATGAAGCGCCCTACGGATATCATATGCGCCCTTGGCTAGGAAAGGCGCCCCTGGGCTGCAAAGACAAATCTTGGTAACATAGGTGCCCTGGACAGCATAAGCGCCCCTTAGATAGAAATAGGCGCTTTAGAAAATAAAATGCTCACCTTGGGTAGAAAAAGGCGCCCTTTGATAGCCTAGGCGCCCACTGGAAAAAGCGCCCTACGGATGTCATATGCACCCTTGGATAGCAAAGGCGCCCCTGGACAGCAAAGACAACCCTAAGTGCTGTGGACAGCAAAGGCGCCCCTAGGAAGGCACCCCTTTGATAGATACCCGCCTTTGTATAGCCTAGGCGCCCCCTGGATGAAGCGAACTACGGATATCATATGCGCCCTTGGCTAGGAAAGGTGCCCCTGGGCAGCAAAGGCAAATCCTGGTAACATAGGTACCCCGGACAGCACAAGCGCCCCTTAGATAGAAGTAGGCGCTTTAGGAAAATAAAATGCTCACCTTGGGTAGAAAAAGGCGCCCTTTGATAGCCTAGGCGCCCACTGGAAAAAAGCGCCCTAAGGATGTCATATGCACCCTTGGATAGCAAAGGCGCCCCTGGACAGCAAAGACAACCCTGGATAACACAAGTGCTGTGGACAGCAAAGGCGCCCCTAGGACGGCAGCCCTTCGATAGAAAAACCGCCTTTGTATAGCCTAGGCGCCCCCCTGGATGAAGCGCCCTACGGATATCATATGCACCCTTGGCTAGGAAAGGCGCCCCTGGGCTGCAAAGACAAATCTTGGTAACATAGGTGCCCTGGACAGCATAAGCGCCCTTAGATAGAAATAGGCGCTTTAGAAAATAAAATGCTCACCTTGGGTAGAAAAAGGCGCCCTTTGATAGCCTAGGCGCCCACTAGAAAAAGCGCCCTACGGATGTCATATGCACCCTTGGATAGCAAAGGCGCCCCTGGACAGCAAAGACAACCCTAAGTGCTGTGGACAGCAAAGGCGCCCCTGGGTAGCAAAGGCGCCCCTAGGAAGGCACCCCTTTGATAGAAAAGCCGCCTTTGGATAGCCTAGACGCCCCCTGCATAAACTAGGAGCCCGAGAAGGAAAACAAGCGCCCCACTGGGAAGTACAGGCGCCCTCTGTATAACATAGATGTCCCTTATCCACCTTCAGCTGCCCTGCATTGGAGCAGCGCCCCCAAGAGCAAAGGCGCCCCTGGACAAAAAGCCGCCTCCTGGTATCAAAGGCGCTCCTAGATAACATATGCGCCCCTTAGATAGGAATAGGCGCTCCAGGGAAGCAAAATGCGCCCCTTGGTTAAGAAAGTTGCCCTTGGATAGCAAAGGCGTCCCTGGACAGCAAAGGCAAATCTGGGAAACATAGGTGCCCTGGACAGAATAGGAGCCCCTTAGATAGAAATAGGCACTTCAGGAAAAAAATGCAACCCTTGGATAGAAAAAGTGCCCTTTGATAGTCCAGGCGCCCACTGGATAAAGCGCCGACAGATATCATATGCACTTTTAGATAGCAAAGGCGCCCCTGGACAGCAAAGACAACCCTAAGTGCTGTGGACAGCAAAGGCGCCCCTGGGTAGCAAAGGCGCCCCTAGGAAGGCACCCCTTTGATAGAAAAGCCGCCTTTGGATAGCCTAGACGCCCCCTGGATAAACTAGGAGCCCGAGAAGGAAAACAAGCGCCCCACTGGGAAGTACAGGCGCCCTCTGTATAACATAGATGTCCCTTATCCACCTTCAGCTGCCCTGCATTGGAGCAGCGCCCCCAAGAGCAAAGGCGCCCCTGGACAAAAAGCCGCCTCCTGGTATCAAAGGCGCTCCTAGATAACATATGCGCCCCTTAGATAGGAATAGGCGCTCCAGGGAAGCAAAAATGCGCCCCTTGGTTAAGAAAGTTGCCCTTGGATAGCAAAGGCGTCCCTGGACAGCAAAGGCAAATCTGGGAAACATAGGTGCCCTGGACAGAATAGGAGCCCCTTAGATAGAAATAGGCACTTCAGGAAAAAATGCAACCCTTGGATAGAAAAAGTGCCCTTTGATAGTCCAGGCGCCCACTGGATAAAGCGCCGACAGATATCATATGCACTTTTAGATAGCAAAGGCGCCACTGGACAGCAAAGACAACCCTGGATAACACAAGTGCTTTGGACAGCAAAGGCGCCCCTGCACAGCAAAGGCACCCCTAGAAAGGCACCCCTTCGAAAGCAAAGGCGCCTTTGGATAGCCTCTGCGCTCCCTAGATAAACTAGGTGCCTGAGAAGGAAAATGAGCGCCCCATTGGAAAGTACTGGCTCCCCCTGTATAACATAAATGTCCCTTATCCATCTTCAGCTACCCAGGATTGGAGCAGCGCCCCTCAAGAGCAAAGGCGCCCCTGGACAAAAAGGCGTCTCCGTATATCAAGGGCACTCCTAGATAATATATGCACTCCTTACATAGAAATAGGCACTTCAGGGAAGTGAAAGGCGGCCTTTGGTTAGGACGGCGCCCTTGGACAGCCTAGGCGCCCTCTGCATAAAGCGCCCTACAGATATCATATGCGCCCTTGGATAGCAAAGGCGCCCCTGGACAGCAAAGTTAACCCTTCTTGAAATAGATGATCTGGACAGCATAGGCGGCCATGGATAAACTAGGCGCCTGAGAAAGAAAACAAGCGCCTCATCTGAGAGTACAGGCGCCCCCAGGATATCACAGGTGTCCCTTTCCATCTTCAGCTGCCCTACTGTCTATGGTTTGGCACACCTGTCTGACAGTCGCGTGCTCTGTTACAGGGCTCGAGCGCTCAATTTGAGCATGGGCTGCCTTTAACCACATTTCATTAACCTATAACTGAAGGCTTAGTGCTCCATCGCTGCAACCGGGTGCCTTTTTCAGTATGTGCACTAGCCTGGTCCGGATTTAGGTTTTTTTCTTCAGAAAGTAACGGATCGTTGTTCATTAGATGCATTTTTTGGTGCTGATTGCGATGCGCTCATCAGAAATGCAATTTTCGAAAAACTTTTGGTGGCCCACTCGAGTTGAAGGTTTTGCATTTTGCCCAATTTTCCACTTTTTGGCTCACCATCAACCCATATTACCAACGAGGTGGAAAAAATTGCACTGGGTTGGTAGTTTGGTTCATTGGTGTTCCATTCGCTTTGTTTTTGTTGTTATAACTTGCACACATAACGGCTATTTTTTGCTTATCATATCCTCTTTTAGTTGAGCTTGCACTGGCTCTCCATAGATGGCGCTAGCGGCGTGACATGGTAAGTGAATACTGATTCCCTCGGGGACCGGGAATGTGAACAGCAACGTGAAAGGTGAGAAACAATTGCGAATTGGATTGTATAAACGCACTTAAAGGACTGTTTTCAAGCAGCACTGAAGTTGTTAACACTGTTTCTCAGGTATTTTAAGCATGCCATGTCCAAATATGCTGCTGCTGCTGAATCCCGACCATAACCCTTTACCAATAGACGCAGGAACCGTGGGGGCTGTGGTCGTGGCTGTTGCACCCAACTTTCAGAGTGTGGCAGCAGCTCTAACCCCGCCCCCCAGTTTGAGCCGATTCTGGAACTTCTCTATTAACATTTAAGTGATATGCCTAATCACCCCCGGCCATACCAACGCGGAAGCCCCTTCCTCCGACTAAAATAGTCTCTCCACCTATGCCGTCACCGACTAAATGCTTCCGTATTTGCGCCAAAAGACTCTACAGCAACCCTACTTTGACTGAAGTGCGAGGGTATCAGTTTTGAGGCTAGCGACCTCTAGCCCAGTCTCCTCTGACATATTTAGAGAACGTTGTGGCCCAGAGAAGAATTATATGTTTTACGTATACGGATAGAATTGACAATTTTGACGCTGCGGTTCAGCAGAAAAAAATCGACTGGTTTGGCATTGTGCGAACATTTTTTTTTACAAACATGGCATTGGTCACCAGGTTTTAAGGACTGAAGGAAATATGTTGTATGAAATCACAAAATAAGCTTTCCAACGTTTCCGCACCTTGCACTAGCTGCATTGGATAATAATCTATAATCATATGATAATCGATAATCATCGACATAATTTAAGTGTTTACGTTATCTTTTCCTTTCAGTTCTCTGATCGAAATTGAAAATGGAGGGACAGTTATATCTGCAAGAAATAAAGGAGTCTTACCGTGAGTTTTGTATATCATAGGGCGGCTTCTTATGACAAGAATTGAACTCATGGAGGAGCGGAGCAAAGATGAGTGTCATATTCCTATGGAAGAATGGAAGAACAGGGTAACAGCAGGGGTTATGGATGTGTGTGCCAGCGTATCACTCCATACACGTGTAAATCAGGCCATACTGAAGGAACTAAGAGGGCTTTGGAAAGAAAGAGTACAAAAAGAAGTATGCAAACAAGTTTGGCAAGCAAGCTACTATATCAACTGCTGCGATGGATTCGCTGTTTGATACCAGCAGCCGAGAACTTGAGCCTGGACTAGCAGAAGACAGTGTTTCTTGCCGACCATCCAAGTGCCAGACGCCTTCAGACAGACAGCCTCGGTCAGGAAACCACAGCGCGATGGCAGAGGAGAGCCCAGCGAGCGGGTCGAGCAGTCATGAGAGGAGCAGCCGTCACCTCCCCGAGTCAACAGGCGACGGTCGAGACAGCAAACACGCCTGTGGAAACTGGTGTTTCATTAATGCTATCATCTGCTAAGCTATAATGACTCGGTAATCCCGATCAAAGGGATATTATCTGTGTATGAGCAATGCTATTTTCAAAACCAGTCTGCTCAAAAATTCTAACAAAACACCCACAAGCTATATGTATATATATATATTTTTCAAAACACTGTCCAAGTCGTTCACAGTCAATAGCTCATAAACCATAAGACATGGTACGCATTGCTTGTCGTTCTCCTATCCTTCCTTACGGTTCCATAACTCATAAAACATAAAAATGGTTGGCATTACTTGTCGTTCTTCTACGGTTTATCCTTCCTTATGGTTTGTGAGTTATGGACTGTGAACGACTTGGACAATGTTTAAAAAATATATATAAATATATAGCTTGTGGGTGTTCTGATCGGATTTATGAGCAGACTGGTTTCTGAAAATAATATTGTTCATACACAGATAATATCCCTTTGATCAGGATTACCAAGTCATTATAGCTTAGCAGATGATAGCGCTACCTGAAACACCAGTTTCCACAGGCGTGTTTGCTGTCTCGGCTGTCGCCTGTTGACTCGGGGAGGTGACGGCTGCTCCTCTTATGACTGCTCGA
Organism: Lepas anatifera; assembly: GCA_034440635.1. Lineage (NCBI taxonomy): Eukaryota > Metazoa > Arthropoda > Thecostraca > Lepadidae > Lepas > Lepas anatifera. The sequence goes on along the minus strand of JAOTON010000410.1, from coordinate 70,762 downwards.
CCCGCTCGCTGAACTCTCCTCTGCCATCGCTCTGTGGTTTCCTGATCGAGGCTGCCTGTCTGAATACGTCTGGCACTTGGCTGGTCGGCCAGATACACTGTCTTCTACTAGTTCAGGCTCACGTTCTCGGCTGCTGATATCAATCAGCGAATCCATCGCAGCAGTTGATGTAGCAGCTCGCTTGCCAAACCTGTTTACATGCTTCTTTTTGTCTCTCATCCTTTCTAAAGCCCTCTTAGTTCCTTCAGCACGGCCTGTTTTGCACGTGTAGGCAGTGATACGCTTGCACATACATCCATAATCTCAGCCGTTACCCTGTTATTGATACTTTTATAAGAACATGGCACTCATCTTTGCTCCGCTCCTCCACGAGTCCAATTATTGTCATAACAAGGTGCCCTATGACATGCCAAACTCACGGTCAGGCTCTTTTGTTTTTTGCAAATATTACCGTCCGTCCATGTTGAATTTTGTTCAGAGGAAACATAAAACTGCAAAGAGAACATAACGTAAAACTTGGATCATGCCGGTATTCGAATTATTCAATGCAACTAGTGCAGGATGTCTAGTCGTTGGAAGTCGTTGGCAATTTTAGGATTTCATACAGCATATTTTCTTCGGTCCTTAAAACCTGGTGACCAATGTCACGTTTGTATTAAAATGTTTGCATAATGCAAAACCGGTCGATTTTTTCTGCTGTACCACAACGTTGAAAATTATCAATCCTATCCGTCTACGTAAAACAAATAATTCTTCTCTGGGCCACAACGACCTCTAAATATGTCAGAGGAGACTGGGCTAGAGGTCACTAGCCTCAAAACTGATACCCTCGCACTTCAGTCAAAGTAGGGTTGCTGCAGAGTCTTTTTGGCGCAAATACGGAAGCATTCAGTCGGTGAAGGCATAGGTGGAGAGACTATTTTAGTCGAAGGAAAGGTGTAGGCTGGAGGAAGGGGCTTCCGCGTTGGTATGGCCGGGGGTGATTAGGCATATCACTTAAATGTTAATAGAGAAGTTCCAGAATCGGCTCAAACTGGGGGGCGGGGTTAGAGCTGCTGCCACACTCTGAAAGTTGGGTGCAACTGCCACCACCACAGCCCCCACGGTTCCTGCGTCTATGGGTAAAGGGTTATGGTCGGGACTTCAGCAGCAGCAGCAGCATATTTGGACATGGCATTTTAAAATACCTGAGAAACAGTGTTAACAACTTCAGTGCTGCTTGAAAACAGCTCTTTAAGTGCGTTTATACAATCCAATTCGCAATTGTTTCTCACCTTTCACGTTGCTGTTCACATTCCCGGTCCCCGAGGAAATCAGTATTCACTTACCAAGACACGCCGCTAGCGCCATCTATGGAGAGCCAGTGCAAGCTCAACTAAAAGCGGATATGATAAGCAAAAAATAACGGTTATGTGTGCAAGTTATAACAACAAAAACAAAGCGAATGGAACACCAATGAACCAAACTACCAGCCCAGTGCAATTTTTCCCACCTCGTTGGTAATATGGGTTGATGGTGAGCCAAAAAGTGGAAAATTGGGCAAAATGCAAAACCTTCAACTCGAGTGGGCCACCAAAAGTTTTTCGAAAATTGCATTTCTGATGAGCGCATCGTAATCAGCACCAAAAAATGCATCTAATGAACAACGATCCGTTACTTTCTGAAGAAAAACCTAAATCCGGACCAGGCTAATGTGCACCCCGTTTCCGAGAACGCTGCCCTCACCAACCAGCAGTCCTCCCCGTTCAGCAGATGAGCGCCTCTTTCTGATAACTAGGCACTTTATTTCAGTGTTCGAGCGCCTTATTTCAGAATTCTTATTCTCCACCTATTTTGGGCTCCTCCTGGATTGCAGAGGCGCCCCCTCAAGTTCAAAGGCGTTCCTGGATAGAAAAGTGCGCCCCATGTTTGCAAAGGCGCTCCAAGATAGCATATGTTCTCCTTAGATGGAAATAAGCACTCCAGGAAAGTAAAATGCTCCCTTTGGGTAGCAAAGGTGCCCCTTAACAGCGAAGGCAGCCCTATATAACAAAGGTTCTCTGGACAGCATAGGTGCCCTTGGATAAACTGGTGCCCGGAAGAGAAAAATAGCGCCTCACCGGAGACAAAAAGCACCCCAGGATAACGTAGGGGCATGTATTTCAATCATGTCTGTGATTGAAAAATACACCTAGACAGCATATGCGCCCCTGGATAGAAAGACACCCCTGGGCAGTAACGGCGCCCCTGGAAAGCAATAGTGCGCCCCTGTGGAGAAAAAAACCGCCTCCTGAATAACCTAGGCACCGCCCCCGAAATATCAGATGCCCGTGGATAGAACAGACTGCCTTGAATAAAACAGAAGCCCTGGATAGTAAAGGCGCCCTTTGATTGCATAAGCGTTCCTTAGCAACAATATGGGCGCTACATGAGCTCAAGGTTCACGTGCACCTAAGCCCAATAATAGAGCAATCAATCGATGCCGAAGCACTCCTTAAAGCACGGGCGCCAAATTTCCTAAGAAGTAAAGGCGCCTCTGGGTAGCAAAGGCGACCCTCGACAGTGGTGTAGGTATTCCTGAATAACAGCAGCGTCCCTTGATAAGAATAGCCCCAAGATTGCACAGGTACCCTGTTGATAGGAAAAGCGCCCCTGAATATCAGAGGCACCCTCTGAATGAGGAGCCCATGGAGAGCATAAGGGCGCCCTATGCATAGCAAATTGCCGCCCCCTGGATAGCCTAAGGGCCCCTTGCATAGGGTAGGCGCCACTGGGTAGTATAGGTTACCTTGAATAAAAATACGCCCCTCAATATCATGGTGAACCTGGATAAGAAAAAGCTCCCCTTGGGCACTGGGTATCAAAGGCACCCCCGGAACAGCAAGGATGCCCCTGGATAGCTAGGTTGCGTCCATTGGGGAGCGAAGGCGCCCCTGGGTGGCACAGGTGCCTCATCGAAGCAAAGGCCCCCCCCCCAGAGAGCATAGGTGTCCCCGATGAGCACAGGTACTCCTGGACAGCCCCTAAATGACGTTGCATAATGTTACGATTCCTATTATGACGTATGCTATTATATCAAAGTAAAGGTTATTCAGTGTTTAGATCAAGGTTACAGGTCAATTTTAAAGGTCACTGGCCTTGATGATCAAGGCTTGATCAAAGGTTATTGGTAAGCTTGGGCACAGCGCTAGTTATAGCGTACATTAGGCATAATATGTTGGGTTGTGCCGTAATAGGTCAATGACCATGAAGGACCTTGACCCCAAAAAATTGCAGACATTGTTTAGAGCCCTCCCTTTTGGCCTCAGCCCTGTTCTAGAGTATTCGAGCCCCGTTCCGGCCCGTTGGGGGGGTGCTTGAACACCCCCTCGAGGTCTCCCAGTGGCACGAAAAAACGTCGGCGCGAAGCGACACAGTACTTGTCACACCTTATCATTGATCAATTCCGCAACTTTCCCTCAAAATTTAAGGTTGCATCATCTCAGGTCAGGTCACCAGTGCAGGTCAAGTGACCTCACCCCAAAAAATGCTTAAGTTGGCGTAAGTAAGAAAAGGGTGAATCTATTGAATTCAAACTTGTACCATATAATGGGCCCAAAAAGTACTAATACATTTATTGCGGGATTTTTCCCATCGATGGCCTAGGGACAGGTACGAATCATGACCTCTCCATTGAAAATGCATGGGGTAAAACAGAAATTTGCCGAAAAAATTGCTCTATGTCTGCAGACGCCGCTTGGAATACCTTCGGATTCCCCAAATCATGGTATCCTAGGCCTCTTTATCGGTTCATGTTGCAAGTTTAGACATGTTACCTCTGAGAGTTCATCTGGGGCTTCCTAAGCAGGTTTTAAGACTTTGGTTAGTTGCTTTGCAGGAAATATTGATAAAACCCGTATTTTGATACCATTTTTTACTGCTATTGTGAGTTGATTCATATGCATGCTGATTATACTAGGCTAAATGGTGACCTTGACCAAAGCCTTAGGTCAGGTCTTTTTTTTTGTTTTGACCTAGTATAGTCATATTATGCATTATTTGATGATTCGCCGTAACGAGAGGAAGCGAAGTGTGCCTAAAAATGATTCTAGCTCAACTCTGGCAGATGCTAGAGTATATACACAGAGACATGTTGTAAGCTTTGTCTCGGGGAGGGGCCCTAGCGCTAATCGCGGGAAAAATCCCCAATGGCCCCCAGGGGCCCTCAGGGAGTCAGGAAATCTGGCGTGGGTGGAATCCGGTAGGAGGGATTTTGGGTCTCCAAAATCAGCTGAGGGGTCCGTGCTAGTTAAGGGGGCCCCAGATAAGGGCCCCCAACGAGCTCATTTGACCTCAGTGCCAACACAGGATTCTCAAGACCAGCGTGGGGTGCCGACCTCTTTAAACGGTTTCTAAATAAGCTCAGGGACTCAAAATTGACCCAGGGGTCCAATTTTCAACTCATGGGGCCCAGGCACTCTGAGGGGACCCTGCAGCAGCTCAGAAGGCCCATAAAACTAATAGGGCCAGACTAGCTGGGTGCCTCGACGAACTAGTGCCCAGATACGCACAACGGGCCCCAAACAAGCTGAAGGGATCTATATCAGTTAAACGAAAACGGTACCAACCCAGGAGACCCTGACCAGCTTAAGGGACACTAATCCAGCTTGGGGCTCATAGCTCAGAGCTCCAACTTTTAGCTCAAAGGGCCCAGGACCTGTTGAGAGGGCCCTATATCAATAAAAGGGCCCCGAAAAGCTTAATAGGCTTCAGCGGCGACACATGGGTTTCAAGTTCAGTGTGAGGGCCTGGTTAACTAAAGCGGTCCCAGATTAGCTGAGGGGGACTCGATATAAACTCAGGGAAGTCACCAAAAACTCATGGGCCCAGGCCCGCAGAGGTTCTGCGGCCTATGAGGCTCAGGTTACCGTCAATCGGCTAATTCAGTATGGAGCAGTTGGCCAGGACAACTGTAATAAGTGGAGGTAGTGGATACGACACCTCAGTTTTCGCCATGACCGAATATAACTGTATTATTTGCTCATCGTGCTTCAGTTAGTGTCAGTGGGTGCTTTCAGCATTTTCTACCGCGGTACCAGTCGTTAGCTGGCCCGAAATATGCTTGATGGTAAACGTGAACATGTCCTCACTGAGAGGAAGCTTTAATGAAAATAAGCATTTACAAATCCTTTTTTAAACGCGTTCTTTATTGACACTGGCCGCCTTTTGGGTGTTAAATTGGCCAGTGGCGGATCCAAGGGGGAGGGGAAAAAAGGCATTCTCCCAAACGAAAAAGCTCGGGGCAAAACTGCGTTTTCGCCCCCCAAAGCGATCGACCTCCTTTTTCCCCTACTCCTTCTTAGTTTATAAGCAAGATTTTGGTGTTCCAACTCTCAACTTCAAACAGAACATAAGCTGATAAGATGTTCCCTGGCCTGTCCCCTCGAATCCGGAAATGTAAAAAAAAACACTGAAGATTATATATTCAGGCACAGCCCTTCATCAGAATCATGGAGTAAATATCAATAATTCTCAGTTATAGTATAGCCAGACCTCCATAGTATAGCAAGTCATAGTATAGCCAGACTTGGATAGGAAGAAGTATCTCGAGCCCACATTTTTCACCCCGTGAAGTTTTTTTGGCTTTTCGCCTCAAATACCCAAAATTCTACGGGCAAATGATATTGGTAGCGCAGCTTTTTACTGCGTGACGTTTTTTTTTTTTGCTTTTCGACTTTGGTTTGCTCCTCCCAAACCGACCGGCTAGATACGCCACTGGAATTGGCGCCCCTCAAGTTCGGCGCCCCCAGGTTCGGCGCCCTCCGAGCCTGGGCCCCCCCTTAACGAAATCCTAGATCCGTCACTGATCCCACAGCGAATGCATGTGCTCGCTGGCGCGGCCGCCACTCTCAGCGCTCAGGCACCGGCGCCAGGTGCCGGCACCTCCTGTCTGAGGCTGTACCCGGGACACGGGGCAGGCGGCAGCGCGCCGCGGGTGGCGGCCGCTATGGTCGGGATGAAACTGCAAGGTTTGGTTAAAAGGACTAATTTAGGCACACTTGATAGGAATTCATATATGAAATTTATACGAACAAGGTGAAAAATGATTGAGGTGTCTTTTGAGACCCTGTAAGGCACATACGACCGCCTACACTTCAAGTTCTCTATCAGTAAACCAGAGGAGGTTTTTCAGCCATGCCGGCAGGGCGTGTAACTCCCGGGGTGCCGGCAGAGCGAGGGTTATACTAGGTCTGTCGAGCACCCAAATTTCACGTCCCCCAGGAGGAGAGGCAGACATGGGTTTGCCCCCCCCAACTCGAGTCTGCGTCCGCCCATGGGTCCCCGCGGCCCACTATTGGAGCCCCCCAGAGACTAACCCTCCCTCTGCCGGCACCCCGGGAGTTACGCGCCCTGCCGGCATGGCTGAAAAAAACTCCTCTGGTTTACTGATAGAGAACATAAATTGCAGGCGTTCGTATGTGCCTTACAGGGTCTTAACACGCGCCCCACCGGGAGGAATTTGCCCCCTCCTTGTTTCCCCAGATAGCTCAAAAGCGACGAGACGCAGAACAACGAAACTTACACTACCTTATCCTTGATCAATTTTACACATCTGACCAAATTTTTTAGTTAAGGTCATGTCAGGTTAAGGAGCTATTTAGGGTCAAGTGACCCGACCTCAAAACTTAAAATTACGAGTTTGAAGCAGCGCCCAGGAACATTAGCGAACTGATCAGTTTGAAACTTCCACAATATGATAAGGTCATTAGGGTCTACAAATCTGCTATCTCGGAATTTCGATATTGTTGACCTAAGGTGGGGTCAATTTTTTGGTCACCCCATTATAAGTATATGGTGAAAAATAGAATGAGCTCGTTTTCAGTAAATACTGGATAGATAAAGCTGAAAATCCTCAAACCATCTATTTTTACCACGATATTGACAATAATGTTCATTTTTTTGAGCATCTGACCTCTCAAAAGATCATATCAGGTCCAAAAGCAGAGAATGATTGTTTTGCCAATAACTTCTCACTGAATTGAGATAAAACTCCCATTTTGCTTCCATTGTGCTTATATTGTCACGGGGAGTCGATTGATATGTAGCATGACCGTGCCAGGTCACTCTTGGACCCTGACCTAGCTCGAGGTCAGGTCATTTTGACTATTTGACCTAGCAACGTCATATTATACATCATTCGGATTTGCCGCGATGAGAGGAATCCAATGATGCATAAAGATTTGCTCTAGCTCCCCTGAGGGTAGATTTAGAGAGGGAAACGTACACTGCTCTGTTGTAAGCCTATGGAACCTTTTTTGACCTATGCTGACCTCAATATTGACCTGACATAAAAATTCTTATAAAATCTTTTGTACTGTCAAGAGATTTCGAACGCTGCCCATAATTTTCCTTTACCTTTCATGGGGAACGAGATACGGAGGGGCGAAAAACGCCCCCCAGCGGGGCGCGTCATGCAAGGGACCCCAGTGGGGCGCATGTTAAAGGGAGATACGCGAAAAATTATTATTGTGGTTTCTTGCTATTTGAAAAATCCTGGGTACGAAACTGTCAATTATTTTTGTATCTTCGGCAAAATTTTGGGAGGTCACTCACCTATTATCGAAATAGGTTAACAGTTCCAATAAAATCCTGAAGCCTTCACCCATCACTTACTTTCGAGAACTATTTAAAGTTGAGCAGAGGTGCAGAAAGTATGCTGGCTGTCACAAACTCAATGCGACGTATACCTCCTCTGCCACACAGAGCTGGAAATAATAATTGTATACTTGAATGTAGGGAGTGCAGGCCCTGTGGATCGCCTTCGACTGTGTAAAATTTGCACCTCCTGTCATTCGCGGAGATTCTTGCATCTCGGTGCCGAGCTATGTTTACCCCTAGACTTTTTAATCATTGTCGGCGCGTGGTACTTTATCAGAAGTGTAAGTTAAATTTTGTACTGTTATTTAATTGTAGTTTAACACTCTTAAATTTATCCCTAGTATGATTTTAATTACTTTCCTGGCTTAGTGATGTGCGTCCGCAAACCAATAAGAGGCCGAGCCAGTTCCCGCGCTCAGCGCTGTGGCGCGAACCAGACAATGGGATCGGCGCCATTCCTGGCTTGGTTCTTGTGTAAACAGCGTCGCGTCTGATCTCTAAACGGACGCGTCTTGATATCGTGGTCTTGATATCGTCGTCTTGACATCTTCATATTGGTCTTGTCGTCGCTTCGTCTTGTCATCTTTGGCATCCTTATCCTCATTATTATCCAGTTCCGGGAATCATCCGTGCCTTCCGGATATGATGTCGGCTGTGTGTATGGGGAACAATACATCACTGCAAGTTTAGAGCTGCCGTAAATGAAGACCCCGGTCTACATTTGGTGACAGCGGAAACTCATCTTGGCAACGCCTATTCATATTCGATCGGCCAGTCATCGGGCATTGCCCGTCTACCACCTCGCGTCATGAGCGGTGCTCACCGGTCGGCGGTTGCCATGGCAACGTTGCGGCGATGTGGAACTTGCAATTATTTGTGTGGGGGGCTGTGGAGACGGGCAGTGATTTTCTGAGGAGAGAGGGAGTCAGCAGAGTGCAGTGAGGAGAGAGAGAGAGAGGAAGTCAGCAGAGTGCAGTGAGGAGAGAGGGAGTCAGCAGAGTGCAGTGAGGAAGGAGAGGGAGTCAGCAGAGTGCAGCGAGGACAGAGAGAGAGAGAGAGAGAGTCAGCGGAGTGCAGTGAGGAGAGGGAGTCAGCAGAGTGCAGTGAGGAGAGGGAGTCAGCAGAGTGCAGTGAGGAGGGAGAGGGAGTCAGCAGAGTGCAGCGAGGGGAGAGGGAGTCAGCAGAGTGCAGCGAGGAGAGAGAGGGAGTCAGCAGAGTGCAGCGAGGAGAGAGAGGGAGTCAGCAGAGTGCAGTGAGGAGAGAGGAGTCAGCAGAGTGCAGTGAGGAGGGAGTCAGTGCAGTGGGTAGAGAGGAGTCAGGCAGTGGTGTGAGGGCACGCGAAGGTCAGGAACAGCAGAGGACGTTTCCTGGGTTTTCTCCGGTCGTGAGTACTTACCAGATATTGGACTTCAACGTTTAAAACTTTCTTGTGTCATTTTTTCTGTGTGTAGTTGGTCTTATTCTACATTTCACGTTGTGTGGGAGGTATTACTGGGGGTTGGATTTAACCTAGATACAGCACCAAGCCAGGAATCTATATTTGGTCGTGGTTCCAAATATAGCTAGGGGTTTCAACGAGGGGGAGGGGGGTATTATGGTAGTAGGCAGATCACATCTCGCGGTTCAAAAGGATCACATCAGAAGGTCCACTGATCAAAGGGTCTAATGTTCATAGGCTCCACTCTTTGAAAGTTAGACCTTTTGAATAAGAAGTCCTACGTTCAAAAGGTCCACAAAGGCGTGCGCAGATGCTTGAGAGTGGGGTGGATGATGCCGCAGAGGCGTGCTAAGACACATGATTATAGGAGGAAATGAGGGTTAGGTTAGGTTAGGTTAGGTTAGGTTAGGTTAGGTTAGGTTAGGTTAGGTTAGGTTAGGTTAGGTTAGGTTAGGTTAGGTTAGGTTAGGTTAGGTTAGGTTAGGTTAGGTTAGGTTAGGTTAGGTTAGGTTAGGTTAGGTTAGGTTAGGTTAGGTCAGGTCAGGTCAGGTCAGGTCAGGTCAGGTCAGGTCAGGTCAGGTCAGGTCAGGTCAGGTCAGGTCAGGTCAGGTCAGGTCAGGTCAGGTCAGGTCAGGTGTGTATGCCCTTAGTCCCTATTTCCTAGACTGGGGATATCAACCCTCTTTCCAGAACCTGAGTGCGCCTCTGGTCTGGCTACCACTTTTCGAAATGTTTTAGAAATATCCCCACACTCTGCAAGAAAATCTCTACAGATGAAACAGACGGAAGGAGGGGAAGTTTGAGTAGTGTTAAGTGGTACCCAGACCAGAGGCGCACTCAGATTCAGGAAAGGGGGGTGATATCCCCAGACTAGGAAATAAGGACCAAGGGCATACACAATTGACCTGACCTGACCTAACCTAACCTAACCTGACCTGACCTGACCTGACCTGACCTAACCTAACCTAACCTAACCTAACCTAACCTAACCTAACCTAACCTACCCTACCCTACCCTACCCTACCCTACCCTACCCTACCCTACCCTATTTTACCCTACCCTACCCTACCCTACCCTACCCTACCCTACCCTAACCTAACCTAACCTAACCTAACCTAACCTAACCTAACCTAACCCTCATTGCCCCCTGTTATCAGGTGTCTTAGCACGCCTCTGCGGCATCATACACCCCACTCTCACGTATCTGATCACGCCTCTTTGGACCTTTTGAACGTTGGACGTTTTGAAAGCTGGACCTTTTGAGCGGTAGCACCTATGAACTGTGGACCTTCTGATGTGATCCTTTTGAACCGCGAGATGTGATCTGCTTACTACCATAATACCGAGGGGGTTGCCGGTCGTGTAAGCTCGTGGGCGATCGGAGTGAGCCACTGTATGCCTGTGGTTCTTTTCTGAATTCGGGTTGAATTTAATTGTGAGTTGATATTTAACATATTCATGACGCAGCCACCTCTGTCACTATCGTACCCCACGTTTTCGGGTTCAGGGTCTGTTAATAGATTTTTGGAGGATTTCAAGCTGTTCAGTTCACTTCAGAATTGGGATGAGTCAAAACAAGCTTCTCTTCTTCCCTTGTGTCTATCGGGTTTGGCCAGGGACGCCTACGACTATTTATCAGAGGAGCAAAAGGATTTCAGTACAGCTTCAGAGGGATTAAGACAGGCTTTCCCTTCCCGTGGCGTGGTTGAAGCTCAAGTGGCTTTAAGGGACTTGAAGTTTATTCCGGGCACCGACTTGGAGGGATTTGTCATCCAATTGAAGCGATTCATCAGTCAGGCCTTTCCCGATGGTGATTCTCCAGGACTTCTGTTCAACTACTTCTTGCAGGCCATGCCAGCCACATTTCAAACGCGTCTAGTGTCTGAGGGGGTCACTACTTTTGAGGCAGCGATTGCTTTAGTAAGGAACTTGTGTTGCGCGGAGAAACTGAACAGAGCTCAGACAGTCAGGCACGTGGATACAGAGACAGATCAGTTGCGCAAGCGTGTAGCGGAACTGGAGGACAAACTAGCGAAGTTGGAGGGGCCGACATCGGGTAAAACGTGCTTCTGTTGTGGGAATCCGGGGCACCTCCGTTCAGTGTGTCGCCACCGGTTTGCAACTTGCTACCGGTGTGGGGCGGCCGGTCATTTGGCTCGTCAGTGCAAGGCGGGAAACAGCCCACGGGGTCCCGGTGCCAGCATCCCGCCGGTGAGACACCAGTTCACCCCGGGAATGTCTCGACACCCCGGTCCAGGGATGCCACCTCCTCGAGGGAACGCTCACAGTCAGGGGGAGCGGTCAGCACTCAGGTAACACAGGCTCCGGTCCATCAGACCCGAGAGGCAACCAGTCCCCAGTGAATGTCAATGCCATTCTGTTACGCAAGGACATGACTTTTGATGCGGTTTTGGGAGGGGCCAACTGCTCATGCTCACTCGATACCATCATCATCATCATTGTTGGGGTTTTTGGGCGCACCGACAGCTGGGTCATATGGCGCCCATAACATTAAATGAAGTACTGTGAGGGCTGCAACAGGTCAGGTGCTAATAAAAAGGAGGTTTATACCTCAAAAGTACTAACCCTGTGGTGTTACCATTTGTGTGTGTCTGCTACATAAATGAAGTGAGAAAAAAACTACGAGGGTGAATAAATGACATTGAATGCGATACTCCTTAAAAAAGCTGATATTGTTGCCACATCGACTGACGGCGACTCACCAATAAGGGACCCGAGTGAGTGGTTACTCGATACCGGTAGTGTCATTAATTTGGTGAGTAAATCTGTGTTTGATGTTCTCCCACATCCGCCCATTCTGCTCAAGACTTCGACACAAGCGAGGACAGCAACACAGGATCCTTTGCCTTTGTTAGGAAAAGCAAAAATTTCGCTTCAGCTAGGAGGGCAGACTAAAGTGATTCCATTCTATATCACCAACGACATCGACGTTCCCGTTCTTTTAGGATTAGAGTTTTTGTCGGAGTGTCCCTGTGTTGTAGACATTTCGGAAGGTTGATTAGTTCTCACTCCAACTTGTGCGGTTCGTTCAGTGTCTGCTTCAGTTATTTCGGTGGGCAAGGTAATGCTGCAGCGCGACGTTTCTGTTCCACCTGGACAAGAACTTGTTTTGCCCGGATTTGTACCCAATAATGACGTTCATGGCCCGGCGATGTTTGAACCCACTTTGGATATTCCTGGTCTAGAGTTTGTTCCGGCTATGGTTAATGTCGAGGGACAGTCAGTACCTTTTGTTGTCAGAAACATCTCTTCTGATCATTTGACGCTACCTAAGCGGTCTGAGTTAGGTCAGCTGGAGGTAGGAGTGGCGGAGTGCCAACCTTCTTCTCATCTAAAATCTCATTCGTGGCTGGATGAAGTTGACTTGTCATCAAGTGAGCTCTCTGAATCTCAAAAACAGGCCGCTCTTGAACTTCTGTCAAAATACGATTCAGTGCTGGATGGCAGGTTAGGTTTTACTGACCTTGTAGAACATGAAATAGACACAGGTGATTGTTCCCCGATCAGGTCAGCAGCGCGCAGAACTCCTCCGTTTCTGCAGGACAAGGTCAAGGCTGAGTTGGACGACATGGTTGAGAAGGGAATTCGCGTGGAGACTTTCAGCTCTTGGGGGTCACCGATTTGTGTAGTCACTAAGAAAGATGGTCGGGTTAGAATTTGCGCCGATCTTCGTAAGGCTAATGCTGCCACGAAAGTTCCGTCGTTTCAGATTCCACGTATGGATTCAGTATTGGATTCGCTAGGAGGTTGTAAACTGTTTTGTGTGCTAGATTTGAAACAATGCTACTTCCAAATCAAAGTTGCAGACAAAGACGTGCCGAAAACTACAATTGTTACTCCTTTTGGGACGTATGCGCATGTCAGGTGTCCACTCGGTGCTTCAGGAGCTCCGGCTACGTGCGCCAGGCTACTCGATCTGGTCCTAAGAGGTCTCCCACCCGCCACAGTTTTCAACTTTTTTGATGATCTCATCTTAGGTGCAGAGACATTCGACGAACTTTCCGGAGAAGTTGGATCTCGTTCTTGACCGGTTGCAGCAGGCTGGGTTGTCGATCAACTTAAAGAAGTGCTCCTTGTTCCAAAAGAGTGTGAAATTCTTGGAACACATCATCTCCGAGGAAGGAGTTGCCGTGGATCCTGAGAAAGTTGAGAAGGTTCGCAATTGGCCGATTCCGCGTACTGCGCGTCAGCTGCATTCGTTCTTGGGTTTGGGTAGCTTCATGCGCAAACATATCAAGGATTACGCTCTCATTGCGGCCCCATTGATGAAGCTGTTGCACAAAGACGTAAAGTTTCAGTGGTCCGAGGAGGCCCAGCTCGCTTTTGACAGACTCCGCCGAGCACTTTCAGAGACACTTGTGTTCACAGTCCCAGATTCTAGTCCGACGCTGGATCCTTTATTTTGGAGACGGACGCTTCCCTTGAGTCAGCTGGCGCTGTTTTAAAACAGCAAGTGGGCGAGGAAGAGAAAGTCATCGCGTATGGTAGTCATAAATTTTCCAAGGCACAGTCAAACTACGGGGCAACAAAGCGAGATCTTTTTGGCAGTGGTTTTATTTGTTCAGAAGTTTTCTCCTTACCTGTTGGGTCGGAAGTTCATCGTGAGAACTGATCACGCCAGCCTTCAGTGGCTTCTGAATTTTAAAAATCCCTGTGGCATGCTCGCACGTTGGTTTGAAATTTTGGCTCAGTTCAGCTTCACAATTGAGCACACGCCTGGTCGTGAGCACGTCGTACCTGATGCCCTCAGTCGTCGGCCTCCAGATGTGGCTGACAAAGCGTGCCAGACAGGTGACACTGCTCACACTTTTCGTGTCACCGCGTCAGACTGGTCCACCAGTTACATCAGAGCAGAACAAGAGAAGGACCCAGACATTTCTGAGGTCACCAGACACCTGTCAGCAGGTCGCAAACCAAAGGAAAAAGAACTTTCGAGCTCCAGGGTCAGCAAATTCCTTTCTCAGTGGTCCCGCCTACGACTGATAGAGGGTATTTTGTACCGGCTTTATCGCCGCAAACCGTTCGACTCGGATCAGCTTCAGATCGTTTTGCCAAGTGCACTGACATCAGGTGCTTTGACATCGCTTCATTCTGGCCCTGCCGGTGGCCATTTCGCTGCAGATAAATTATTTGAGCAGGTTCGATTGAGGTTTTGGTGGCCTTGCATGTTGGCTGAGATTGACAAATTTTGTAAAAGTTGCCCGAACTGCAGTTCCCGGAACGCACCGGTTCCCGCACCCTGAGCATCTATGGGAGCGTTGTTGGCATCGGAGCCGCTAGATGTTGTTGGTTTGGATATTTTGTCGTCATTGCCAGTGACACCTAGTGGTCACAAGCACATTCTCGTCGTCGTGGACCATCACTCTCGCTGGGTAGAGGCATATCCTCTTAAAACTCAGGAAGCGACTGAGGTTGCCACCGTTTTTGTCCGCGAGTTTGTCTCGAGATTCGGCTGTCCGAGGCGTATACATTCTGATAGAGGAGGGAATTTCATAGGGGAAGTCATGACAACAACATGTAAACTGCTAGGTATAGACAAGTCAAAGTCCACAGCATTTCACCCGATGGCTAATTCGATAGTGGAACGCACGAACCGAACGTTGCTGAACATGTTAGCTAAGTTTCTAGACAACCATCAGCACGCCGAGTGGGATACGAATCTACCTCTCTTGTTACTGGGGTTAAGGTCGCAAATACACAACTCTCTCGGAGTCTCACCATATTGTGTCCTGTTTGGCAAGGAGCCAAGACTTCCTGTACAGTTAGGAGTTAAGTGAACCTATGAAAGGTCGAACCCGATCGATCACAAGAGTATTTAGATCATCTCAGAGCTAATTTGAAGGCTTTGCATGAAGTAGCATTAGAGAACTCGAGGCTGAGTCACAGGAGGAACAAGATCGCTTATGATCGTAAGACAAATGATTTCGATTTCTCCCCAGGAGACCAGGTTTATTTGTACAAGGGCGTTGTTCCCCGAGGGGCTTATTACAAGTTTCTCAGACCATGGAAGCCGGCGGTAGTCATTGAAAAAATCGGCGACATGAACTATCGCATCAAGCTGAATGGTGCCAAATCCACGTTACTGGTACACCACAACAGGTTAAAGCCCAGAGTAGGGAGCGACAGTGAGGATGGGGCAGGCCCTGCTCCAGTTGAGGGAAGGGGCCATGGTGAAAGAGCTTCTCTAGCTCCTCAGGGTGGGACAGGCAGACGCAACTCGTGCCGTGAGTCGAGCGGGTCTCCGTGGAATGGTCAGACTAGTCGACCAGCTGAATCTGCAGACACCACGGAGGAGTCACGTGCTCCGTTTCTGTCGTTGTTCAATCCTTTTGCGCTGCCGTTTGTTCCGGGTGGTCCATCTGTTTCTAAGGGAGACGAAGGGGTTCGAACCAGACTGTTCCTTCAGGCACAAGTGTGGATCAGGAAATGGCTGATGTTCCCATTCCACTTCCCCGACGTTCAGTAAGGGATAATCGAGGGGTCCCTCCAGATCGGTTAGATCTTTAATCAGTGTTTTGTTGTTAACACTGACGTAAGGTAGCGTACGGATTAATTCGAATTCCTAGCTAGCTTCTTAAGTTGTAAATTGGGTTATAGCGGACAATGGTGAAATTCTGGCCAGGGTTTCTGCATTTGTTATGCCTTCGAGGTGAATCGAGGCGAGCGTTACCTAAAACAACAGAAGCCAACGAGGGAGTACGGATATCCAAAATGCGACTGTGTGTATATGTGTGTGATTTTCGATTGCGTTGTTGTACTAGTGCTGGAGCCGCTGTGAACAGACTGTCGGGCCAGTACACTGCCCCATTGCTGTCCAGAAATCACGCTTTCTTGAGGTCATGCGGGTAAGGGGGTATTTTTTCCATAAGGGGGTGAAGTGTAGGGAGTGCAGGCGCTGTGGATCGCCTTCGACTGTGTAAAATTTGCACCTCTTGTCATTCGCGGAGATTCTTGCATCTCGGTGCGGAGCTATGTTTACCCCTAGACTTTTTAATCATTGTCGGCGCGTGGTACTTTATCAGAAATGTAAGTTAAATTTTGTACTGTTATTTAATTGTAGTTTAACACTCTTAAATTTATCTCTAGTATTATTTTAATTACTTACCTGGCTTAGTGATGTGCGTCCGCAAACCAATGAGAGGCCGAGCCAGTTCCCGCGCTCAGCGCTGTGGCGCGAACCAGACAATGGGATCGGCGCCATTCCTGGCTTGGTTCTTGTGTAAACAGCATCGCGTCTGATCTCTAAACGGACGCGTCTTGATATCGCGGTCTTGATATCGTCGTCTTGACATCTTCATATTGGTCTTGTCGTCGCTTCGTCTTGTCATCTTTGGCATCTTTATCCTCATTATTATCCAGTTCCGGGAATCATCCGTGCCTTCCGGATATGATGTCGGCTGTGTGTATGGGGAACAATACAACACTGCAAGTTTAGAGCTGCCGTAAATGAAGACCCCGGTCTACATGAATACTATTTCCAATATGCTGAATGTCCTCTACCTGTCCCTTACTTTTTGCAGCAGACAAGGTTCTAGCACCAAACCATTACAGCATGAAAGTGGTAAACTGAGTTTTCATTTATAGATCATGTTTTTGTTTTTGGAAGGAAAATTTCCAATTATGGGTCATTTTTCCAGTATTGGGGTCATAACTATCATTGGCAACTCTGACCGCAGTTTCCCCAATATTATGCATTTCCTTTTTTGAAGAAGTTTCCATTTTTGGAAGGAGTGTTTCCAATTATGGTACTTTTCCACATGATTAAATGTAGCAATTATCATGAAAATAGTTATTATTGGGAACATACCTATCTATTAATGGGAGCGTACATGTACACACAATTGGGAACCCTAACCACAGCTCCCCCCAGAGGACCTCTGAGGTAATTCTGGGGTAACCCCCCCCAGGATTAGGAGTCCACATCGATACAAATTTTCGAAAGCTCCCTAAAACCAAGTATTGGGGACTCAAACAAACACTTAAGGGCGCCCGAGGCCAACTCTTGGGGGGTCCAGTCTAGCACTAAGGCCTAAAGACACCCTGAGACCGATTCTTGGGGAGCCCCCAGACCAACTCTTGAGGTAAACTTAATAATGAAGAACAACATGCACCAATAGACGATGCTGCAGAAGACCAATGTAGTCAACCACTGGACATGCCCTGATGAAGGTTGTAAACTTCAAAACAAGGCGGACTGCATTGGTCACACTGCATGTAGTTGTCCAGGGCTCTTTGGATTTCTACATCAATTTCCGAGATGCTGTATTAATTATTCACAAGCATGCTCTTGATGTGGTCGAACTCTGCGTGGACGGCGTCCCAAGAGGAGCAGGTCTTCAGTGCTCTCCTTACATAGGCTCTGATGACACCTTTCTTATATTTTGTTGGGCATTCGCCCAGTGCGTTTAAACACCGGCCGCCGTCAGTTTTCTTCTTGTAAACCGACATGGAGAATAAGCCCCCAGACATGTCTACATCGACATTCAAGAACGGGAGTCTCCCGTTCGTTCCAACCTCATGCGTGAAGTTGAGGACAGAAGCGGCTTGAATTTTCTCTTGCATT
This sequence comes from Lepas anatifera, assembly GCA_034440635.1. Classification (NCBI taxonomy): domain Eukaryota; kingdom Metazoa; phylum Arthropoda; class Thecostraca; family Lepadidae; genus Lepas; species Lepas anatifera. The sequence continues at coordinate 53,123 of JAOTON010000410.1, read as the reverse complement.
GCACGAAGATCGTCGTCCGATTATGACGTTACGTTAGACTTCCGGAGGAAGCTGATTGAATCGCACATATAATAAAAGAATAAGAGAATATAAATATACACATATATATATAAAAAAAATATATATATATATATATATATATATATATATATATATATATATATATATATATATATATATATATTCGTTGAATATTACAGCTTCTTTGGCGTTGATAAGTTTCTTCGTGGTCGACTCGAGTTTTCGTATCAGGCTTCGGTCATTCTCGTCATATTGGTGTAAAACATTAAAAAAGACATAATTGGACGTTTCGTCTTACGTAAAACATATTCATGATATTTTGACACTACAAGTTTCAAGTTACATAATAATAAACACACAAGTAATATAACACGAGATAAAGTATCTCACGATGGATCGCATTTCGGTTTTTATTCAAATGAGTGGAACGCTGCAGTCTGTTTTGTGAACCCTCTGTTTAGTGGAAGCAAAAAATATCTAAATAAACATGCCCGCTGGAATGTGAACTAAATTTTCCTATCGTAAAGTGGTAGTGTAGTGAGCTGTTTAGTCTGGATGTTTATGACCGGCGACTTGTTGCGAATGATGATGGTTTCAAGCGTTGTTAGTCGTCGCCGGTCATTGCAGACCAACACATGGGGGCATCATACGAGACCAACATGTGGAAGTCTCCCACGGGAGTCTTCCAACTTTAAATGGGGACTGTGCAACCCGCGAGGTATACTACGTTGGTCACACAACCAATACACTCAGCCGCAGACTGACAATGCACCTCCAAGACGGTGCTCCTAAGAAACACACCCTTGACCAGCACAACATCACCCTCACCCGCAACATGCTCACATCAAACACTAAGATCATAGCACACTGCAATGACCGGCGACGACTAACAACACTTGAAACCATCATCATTCGGAACAAGTTGCCGGTCATAAACATTCAGACTAAACAGCTCACTACACTACCACTTTACGATAGGAAAATTTAGTTCACACTCCAGCGCAGGGCATTTTTTAAGGAAAAGTCATTGGGGGGCATTTCGTGTGCTGGCCATTATAGTGCCTTTAGGGGATCAATACCCCATTTTGAGGGGTTTAACAAAACTTGGACGCGTTAGTGTTAAACAAATTTTATCAATTTTTTTGTTATTCCATGTCTAGAGACTTTAGGTGCTGCCCAGGGCTGCCAGGTTTTTTCGGCGGAAAAGGTCAAATCGAATGAGAAAAAGGGCCAAAAAGAGGCAAAACTTTATTTTTACTGAAAAAGCCAAATTATCACCACAAAAGCCAGGTTCGAGGCTAAAAGGACCCCTAGCGAAAGTCATAAACCCACAGAAAAAGCGACTTGGATCAATGTTTAACACGCGCATTGACGGTGGGCAGGTAACTACCCCCCCATGTTTTTTTAGATATGTTAGAAATGTCGGCGCGTAGCGTCGCCGTACTTGGCATACCTTTTACCTGATCATTTTTACAACTTTTGTCAAAATTTTAAGGTTAGGTTATGTCAGGTCAGGTTACCAGTACAGGTCAAGTGAACTGATCTCAAAGAAGTTTAACCCGCGCCCCACCGGGGGTCCAGCGCCACCTTCGCCCCACCGGGGGCATCGATGGCCCCCCTCTAACTCCGAAAATATGGGCGTTAGCGCAAATCTGCAAAATGCAATAGAAAGCTCGCGTGAATTCAGTAAGAAATTACTTCGCATGTTTTAGTGCTCAGGTCAATGGGTTGACCTCCAGAGGTAAAATTAGTTCAAGATCGGCTGTTTTGACTCAAATATGCAATGCTTAAGCAAACTGGGCATAACTCTTATGCCATTAGAGCTATTGAGATGTGGTAAAGTACATTTAATAGAAAATGGTCAGTCCTTTTTCCGCTATGTGGAACGTAAAGACCTCCCGCCAGTGGTTTGACCTCCAGAGGTCACCTCGTGACCTAAGATGACCTGAGGTCACGAAAGGTCAGAAAGTGACCTCGCCGTATATCAAATGAAAGCAAGTGACGAGACAAACACGATGGTGTTTGTTTCAGCGCTCTAAGCTTAATTAGGTCAAAAGTTATTGTCAAAATACTGTTTTTGACCCCTGGTGGCCTTGGATGACCTTGGAGAGGTCAAAGGGCAAATATGGCCCCTGGAATCCGTGAAAGGGTACCTAAGAACGATTTTCTGATCAAGCTGAGCATTTTCAATCGCTTTTGTGACTTTTAGATCATAAGAAAGCTTTCCCCATGCTTTTTTAATGGGAGAGGTCACCTCGTGACCTGACCTCATGGCACGAAATCGAAAAATTCCGGATATACACCTTGTAGACCCTAGAGGAGCCATAAAGTGTAGAAAGTTTCAAATTGATCGACTTGGAAATGTAGCTCTTACAGAGCTCTAAATTTGAAGTGAGGCGACCTTGGTTGACCTCGTCTGGTGACCTGACTTTGGGTGACCCGGGGTAAAAAAATTTTAAGGCTGGTGGGAAAATAATGCAGTGAGAGGTAGAGCCCTCAACCGCGGTGTTGCACCTCTTCGTTTTTATGCAATCCCGGAAAAACCTTAGGGGGCCATCGATGGCCCCCGTGGGGCGAGGGTTAAGATAGCATACGTCAGAACAGGGTGAATTTATCCTATTAAAACTCATATCACATAATGGGCCCACCGAGTTCTCTAAACTGCGTTCCGGTATTTTTTTATATCGATGACCTAAAGTTAGGTACGAGCCATGACCTCTCCATTGGAAATGCATGGGAAAAATAGTTTTAAGTGAATAACTTAGCAATCGTTAAAGATAGAGCGTTTATTTTAATTGCATTATTTTTGCCTTGTCATTGTGGTTCTCGTGACATGCATTTTGCCTAATTCGACCTTGACTTAACCTCAGGTCAGGTCAAATCCTTGTTTTGACATAGCTAGGCCATGTTATACATCATTCGATTCCACTTGCTGCGAGGATTCATATAGTTCAAATTGTTTTGCTCCATCATTACTTGTTCAGATGTAATGACCGAAAACCTTCATTTCCATGTTATCTCTATGATGGCATGTTTTGACGTCTGGTGACCTTAAATGTGACCTGACAAAAATGGCCCAAATATTTCCGATAGAGAAGTATATGAGCTACCCAACGCCGTTTATCATTTTTCCCTATCTAGCGTGGTTCTCGAGATCTTAGGGGGGGGTGGTTACACGTCCTCAGGCCTCGGCGGTGGCTCAGACCTCTGTCAATGCGCGTGTTAAAAGAATTGTTGACAGTTTGATATCGACTTGACGCAATATCTTTAGCACCTTACCCAGCTAATAGGAAGCTAGGGGTGCAACTCCAACCCCGCGTGGCCATCGAATGATTATATCGACATAACCAGAAGATTTCTTAGCACCATCAATCATCCCCCTCCCGCCCAATTTTTTACTAACAATTTCCTGATCTCAGTGAAAATGGGAGTAAACCGGAAATTTGTATAGCCAGCCGTTGCGGAATGCAAAAAGGAGCCCAAAATCGAAAAGTGTTTGGTACTAACGTGGGAAGTTTTCTGTCAGCATCAGCTTGAAGTTTGGCTGGCCCACTCACTTTTTTGTCGGTGGCGACCCTTATTTATGCACCACAATAATGAATGACTTCATACCACCACACCAGCAACCAGTCTTGCGCACTTTGACCACACCGTGTCCCGTCTAATCCACGAACGAGCTCTTAGCGCTGACAACTGACTGCGTGTGAAATGAGAGCATCATGCAATGTCACGGTACTGGCTGGGATGTGGGCTTCCAGTCGGATAGAACAGGATGTTTGATTGGTTGTAGGCCAGCGCTCATCTCTAGTGTTGTTATTAGTTGATGCCGAGGCTGCTTTGCCGGGATTTCCTGTAACTATGCGCTATGTTTCGTCTTTGCAGGATGAAGTATGCAGCCACAGGTAAACACAATTTTTGAGATTGCCGATTCGGGACCAGAAATAGAACAAAGTTATAATTATAGAGTAGTAGTGCGTCTTATGTTCGTTAGGTGAGTCTGCATTGGGCCACTTTTAAGTCAGGTTCTGTCTATTTCACTGGGGGGGGGGCATTTCGGCCGACTGGGGGGGCAAATGCCCCCCCAGTTAACATGATAAAAAATGGCCTGCTCCAGCGGGCATATTTATTTAGATATTTTTTTCCTCCACTAAACAGAGGGTTCACAAAACAGACTGCAACGTTCCACTCATTTGAATAAAAACAAAGAAATGCGATCCATCGTGAGATACTTTATCCAGTGTTATATTACTTGTGTGTTTATTATTATGTAACTTGAAACTTGTAGTGTCAAAATATCATGAATATGTCTTACATAAGACGAAACGTCCAATTATGTCTTTTTCTAATGTTTTACACCAATATGACGAGAATGACGGTAGCCTAATACGAAAATTAGAGTCGACCACGAAGAAACTTATCAACGCCAAAGAAGCTGTAATATTCAACGAAGCTTGCATTAAAGAACGACTCCTTCCTAAATATTCGAACATTAATATATATATATATATATATAAAAAATAATATATATAAATATAAATATATAATAAATATATATATATATATATATATAGCAAGCATGATGAAACAAGATTGCGTTGCTTGCGTTGATTAGCTTCTTTTGTAACTTTTCTAAATTACGTACCACTGACTGTACTTCATCGCTTTCATTAGCTATCAGATCTCCTTTGATAGTCATAAGGAATAAAGTGCATAATTGCAACGGGTTTCGTTATATTCTAATAACGTTATCAAGCATATGAACATGGGCAAAATACACTATAAACAATTTGTACACCGTTGGTGCAACAACGCACCTTAAAAGGATGGAGGGGAACGGACCTTTAACCCACGGGGTCGGCGCATTACCGGGGGAGATGGCCCCCTAACGAAAATATGGTACAAATCGAGGCAAAAACCGTTTAAAACCAGTGAGAAGACAAAGGTCAAGATCGGTATTTTCACTCAAATATGCAATGATTAAGCAAACTGGGCATAACTCTTATGTCATTAGAGCTATTGAGGCCTGGTAAAGTACATTTGATAGCAAATTGCCAGCACTTTTTCCGCTATGTGGAACGTAAAGACCTCCGCCAGTGGTTTGACCGCCAGAGGTCACTCGTGACCTAATATGACCTGAGGTCACGAAAGGTCAAAAGTGACCTTGCCGTATATAAATGAAAGCCAGTGACAAGAAAACACGATGGTGTTTGTTCACCGCTCTAGCTAATTAGGTCAAAGTTATTGTCAAAATACTGCTTTTGACTCTGGTGACGGATGACCTTGGAAAAGTCAAAGGGCAAATATGACCTGGGATCCGTGAAAGGTGTCAAAAACGTTGTTCTGAGCAGTCTGAGTATTTGCAATCATTTTTGTGGCTTTTATATCATGAAATAGCTTTTCCCCATGCTTTCAATGGGAGAGGTCGCCTCGTGACTGACCTCAGGGCACGAAATCGAAAATCCCGGATATACACTTTAGACCCTGGAGGGTCATGAAGTGTAGGAAGTTTCAAATCGATCGACTTTGAAATGTAGCTCTTACAGAGCTCTAAATGTGAAGTGAGGTGACCTTGGTTGACCTCGTCTGGTGACCTGACCTTGGGTGATCCGGTAAAAATTTCAGGGATGATGGGAAGATGATGCAGTGAGAGGTAGAGCTCTCAACCGCGGTGCTCGCGTCGTCGTTTTTGTATCGAAAACTAGGGGCATGATGGCCCCGGTGGGGGAGGTTAAACGGACATAAGTTCGCCTAAGAGGTGTAGGATGCACCGGTATCCAGTGTACCGACGCTCCTTACCCGTGCCTTGTAACACCTTTGGTGCGTTACCGTTGGTCAAGAGTGTAACGTAGCACTTCTCCAGTGCTAGCCTGCTCTGCTTATCGGTGTATCCTAAAATCTTTCGTACTTTACTGGTCAACTATGAAGTGTAACGTTGCACTGCTCCAGTACTGCCCTGCGCTTCTCATAAGTGTATCATCAAACATTTCGTGCGTTTGTGCTCGCTCAAGAGTGTGACGTAACACTTCCAGTGCTGACCTGCACTGTTTCAGCAACGATCATGATTTTTGTTCTGCAGACCTAAAATTCATCACACGTAACGAACCTCTGAATTCGGAGATGGAATAACATTCCTCGGTGGAAAGCAAGAGTTTTACAATCACGCGCGCTCCCAAAACCATATGCTTTGTTTCAGGCCTTAACATGACCTTTCCTAAACTGTCTTGCATGGAACGACTCGGAGGTATCACTGCAAATAACTGCAGTCTTGTATTAGCGATATTGCGACAAAACTCGAAGCAAATACTCTAACCACACTCATCACATAACCCAAACACTTATCCGGCCCGTTTCTGTCCTGTTATTCGGTCTCTGCACCACACTGCAGGCCTCGTGGAATGTCTTCCACTGGGCCTATAGCCTCATCATCAGCTTCACCACGCGGACCTGAAAAGCCACCGGTAAACTCTGGTTGACTTTCCGGCAAAAGACGTGCTGATGCAGGAATAGCGCCACTTTTCCCGCCCTAACGCGGTTTCGGGGTGGAACTTTCTGATGAAGGACTGGGAATTTGGCTCTCCTCTTGCCTTTGCGCTGCCACCTGAAACAAAGAATGACTAAAATAAGCACTCAGTACTATTCAAGTTTGAACAACATTTCAGCCTGCCATCAATGTGTGCGTGTGTCTGTGCCCTATTTTTGGTTCGTTTAACCAATCTGCAGCATATGTCAGGAGACTTGATCAGATGGTTGGAGCAGCTTAAATTCTAGATTGCAAACTATTACAGGTTTTGACGAGATCTGGTGAGGGCAGCCCCTTGGTAAATTTCCTGGTTTGAGGCAGCTTGTTCAGAATTTCAGGTAGAAGGAGGGAGATTGGGAGAAACGCATAACCTTTTGGCATAGTATGATATGCCAAGAAGTGTAAGGGCAGCTTGGGGATAAAAGTGACCTTCATTTACCACGATTTATACGACAATGGTGAAATACGCATGCAGCTGCTGCAAACTGCCCTGCCTGCGGGGCAGGCAGAGCTACAGAGGTGCAGAAACCTGCCAACTCGGCTACTGGAGTTTGTGACACATTTACGAAAATCGAGGTGCATAAATGTGACAAAATAGCCATCCTGACTATATGGTTCTAAATCAAGCCACACATTCTCGAAATACAAAATGAAGCGTATAGCAAATATTTTAATTTAGCAGCTCTATTCTTCAATTGCACAGCGTACCATCAGTGATACAATATTGGTACTGCGTTCAGTTTCTACTAAAACGAGGGACCCCCGCCATCTTTATTCCATGCCCCCGCTGCAGAAAACCCGGAAACCGCTGTCACAGTTGCCAGATTTTAACATGCAGCCCAATGGTGCCGATTATTAGTAGTTGCCAGAAAGTTGCCGCCTAGATACCCGAAATGTGACAGTCAATTTTTTCGAGAAATACACGATTGTGGGCATATTGAAGGTATTAACGATAACGCAGATACTTCATCAAGTACTTTTCTGTCCATTTTTTAGGTTAAATCATATTTACAGTTTGAGTCTCTTCGATTTAGCGGCCCCTTTTTCTTTGAATTTAGTATTAAGTTCGCCTAAAAGCTACTAAGAAAAGTACTAAATGAGTTAAAACATAAACATAGCTAGGCAGCAATTCTACTTAAACTACGCAACACCGACAAGATAAGTTCGAAATGTTTATGTGATGTAGAGCCTGTCAAAAAATTTAAACAGGTGGAAAGCCACTTCTTTTGAGGGCATATTTATTAGGTATATGCGAGATAAGTGCAGGCTAAAACTAGCTAGAATAAATAGTGCTGCCCATGGCTAATCTAAGGTGAATGTAGGCTACTGTAAGACTGATGCATTTTCACATATCAAACATGGTTTTTCATTCCTAAGCCTGCTTGTGCCTTAGCTTATTTGTGCCCTAGATTGGTTAGGTAGATTTGGAGCTGGAGGAAGTTGGGGGGAGTTGGCGCCATTAACAGACTGGCAAAAACAGTAATTCAGGTGAGATTTCATGATCAAACTATCATGTCAATATTGTACGGATAGCAAATGCGTGCCAATGTAATCCTCCAATAAGTGTTAACACCCACACTGGAGAGGGCCTGACACTTATGTGCACTGGAGGGGGCCTAGTAGAACCCTTCTCATCTCAGAAAATCATAGAAAATCTCAGAAAGAAAGAGACTTTAAAAAACGCTGGTTGGGGTTGTTTTGCTTACTACCAGTGGCAGTAAGCAACACACAGGACCTGAACTGCATGGAATTAAAGCAGGATTTTGACTACACTGGATCTTTCTTTGGTATGGGAATTCCAATACCTCTGTACCTATTAGGCCAATAGACATAATTTTACATCTTTGCAGGGTAGTTGCCTCAGAGATTTTACTGCAAGAATGAACGACCAGGCGGGGGATAATCTAGGGTGAGGGGCAAATTTTAAGCGTTCAATCTGTCTATAAAAATGCTACCTTAGGTCGACTTTACGAACACATTTTAGGTAGATCCAAATCCTATGTTGACATTGACATTTTTGTCCCTTTTTCATACGTGAGATAGAAGTTTAGTGGGAGGAGGGGAGCTGTGATCAGGGTTCCCAATTGTGTGTACGTGTATGCTCCCATTCATAGATATGTTCCCAATAATAATTATTTTAATGATAATTGCTACATTTAATCATCGGAAAAATGTACCATAATTGGAAACACTCCTTTCAAAAATGGAAACTTCTTCAAAAATGGAAATGCATGTCATTGGGGGAAACTGCGGTCAGAGTTGCCAATAATAGTTATGATCCCAATACTGGAAACAATGACCCATAATTGGAAATTTTCCTTCCAAAAGCAAAAACATGATCTAAAAATGAAAACACAGTTTACTACATGCTGTAATGGTTTGGTGCTTGAACCTTGTCTGCTGCAAAACGTAAGAGACATGTAGAGGACATTCAGCATATTGGAAATAGTATTTAAGTATACAATTATGATTTCCAGCTCTGTGTGACAGAGGACGCATACGCCGCATTGAGTTTGTGACAGCCAGCATAGGGGAGAGTGGGGTAAGATGCCCCATTGGGTAAGACGCCCCATCCCCTCTTTTGGCAATCCGGGCCACCACTGGTAAATAAAATTGTTATTGGGCGAAAGCAGAGGCTTTGATTGTTTCTTGCACAAACATTCAGTTCCCTCCTGTGAGTTGCGTGAAGCTGGTGGGTAAGTCTTTGTTTCGATGCTTTTCTAAGAAAAAATTGCCCACATAGGTTGCAGATATCTCGAAGAATATTGAAGGCGTGCTTTGTTGGTCTTCACATTACGAGTGCTGGCATATTTGACTCATTAACTGAGTATTTCCTTTGAGTGAACTAATTGTGTGATCTTTGCCCTTCAGGTTTTATCTAGTTTGGGTACTGATGGGAAAGATGCCCCCTCAACGAATGGGGAAAGATGCCCCATGGGCAACTTTCCCGGTGGAAAGGGGGCGTTTTTCCTCAGAGCAATATAATGTCATTTGTTAGAGTAAACAACTATGTGTTAAACTTGGGGTTAGTCCAAACCTTACCTACGGACAGCGCCACGGAATTGTTACTGGGCGCTACGGACCCTGGACTGGTGATGGTGGGGGGGGAAGTGAACTTTAAATTGACCGTCTTTGAAAAAGCTATTGACCATGAAGCTCATGAAAAAATTTACGTAGGTCAACGTAGGTAGGTAATAGGGAGACAATAAAAACCTAGGTCGATTCCCAAAACTTGTTGGGAGACATCCTCACAGATTGGCGAGTTAGGGGATCTGTCCTCCCGTTCCTGTCCTCTGCTTTCAACGCGCATGACCGTACGTGTTAAATAAGAGCACACTTCAATCTGTCGCTTTGTAACTAACCTTTCCAATTGAAGGCCTCGCACCTGAACCCAGGCCACTAATGCAAGGAATCCCATAACAGCCAAATTTTGTGGTTGGTGCTCTCATTCGATAAAGCGAATCCCAGCTCAATCATTGAAACCTTGAGACAATTATTTGGGAGTTCACCGGACCTGGCCTGATGACCCAACCGGAGCTGACCTCAAGGCGATTTTAGATCAAACTGGTGTGGTGGAAGCACAAAGCAGTTTAATTGAAATGGACAAAACCTTAAAACATATTTTAAAACAAAACTGGCCAAAATCGGTCAATTTTGGCCAATTAGGGAGGGGCTATGGCTGGACTGTTTACCCTGGATTCGCCTATGAATGAGCTAGACCTGAAATATTCCATATGGTTAATTCTGCAAAGCTCCGTACCTGATCCCTTACGTCCTCCCTGCATTTGCCATCCCGGTAGCGAGTGTTGGGTTCCGACCCGCTGCTCAGGAACATGCAGTGACAGTGCATATCCAAGCTTGGGATCGGTTCCCCTGAGACGCTCCGGCGCCCAATAGTTTGCCCGACGTAGGTCGGCTGGCAACTGACTGGTGAGAGGGTGACCTGAGCGGGGCGGCCGTCCTTGTGATTTGTGGGGCGTTTAACTTTGGCCTTTAAATTAAATCTTCATTGCAGAAGTTGCTCGCTCCGATCGTAGGGCTAGGGACTTCGCGACAAGTCCATTGATGACTTTAGTGAGACTCCGACTCCAAAATCCGAACTTGCAACAACATGCATCTAAAAAGGTTCTGGAAGACGGACTAGTTAAAGGGATTCTGAAAGCAAAAATATCTAAAAAGACGTGGAAGAGGCAGGCAAAAGCTGTTAAGGGAAGAAAGACAGTGGGCATGACGATGCCAGATATCTCATTTGCGGAGTGAGTTTTGTTCTCTCGCGCAAAGAATGAATCGAGTGCACTTCCTGCGAAAACTGGGCCTGTGCGCCTTGACGAGAAGGCTAAGGTGGCTGTGCGCCAAAACACGCGCATTGACGGGGGCGGGTACCCGCCCCCTCGGGTTTTTCGGAGATAGCAGAAAAACGGCGGCGCGTAGCGCCGCCGTACTTGGCATACCTTTTCCCTCATCATTTTTACAACTTCTGTGAAAATTTTAAGGTTAGGTCATCTCAGGTCAGGTCACCAGTACAGGTCAAGTGACCCGACCTAAAAAAAGTTTAAGATAGCATAAGTCGGGGCAGAGTGAACTTATCCGATTGAAACTCATATCACATAATGGCCCCACCGATTTCTCTCAAACGTGTTCCGGTATTTGTGATATCGATGACCTAAGGTCAGGTACGAGGCATGACCTCTCCATTGGAAATACATGGGAAAATGGTTTTTACGGAATAACTCAGTAACGGATGGTGATAGAGCATTTATTTTAGCTGCATTAGACTCGCCTGGGCTTTGCGGTTCTAATGATATGCATTTTATATAATTTGACCCTGACCTGACCTCAGGTCAGGTCAAATCCTTGATTTTACCTAGCAAGGTCAAATTATATATCATTCGATTCGGCTTGCTGAGAGGATTCATATGGTTCAAGTCATTTTGCTCTATCTTTACCTGTTCAGATGTAATGGCCGAAAAACTGAATTTACATGTTATCCCTATGACGGCATGTTTTGACCTCTCGTGACCTTAAATGTGACCTGACAAAAAATAGTTCAAATGTTTTCGATGGAGAAGTGGATGGGCAGCCCAACGCCGTTTACCGTTTTTCGCTACCTACCGTGGTTCTCGAGATCTTAGTGGGGGCGGGTACCCCCCGTCAGTGCGAAGGTGGCTCAGACCCCCGTCAATGCGCGTGTTAAATGATAGACTGGGAGCCTGTGATGGTTAGTGGGAGGAAGCTTCGAGTCGCCACAAGCCATTTTTACTGTCTGAAGTGAATGTTTTTGTACTCAACAACTTCTGGCCCATATTTATTTTAAAATGAGGAATTGAAACAAAGGGAGCACAGAAAAGACAAGGTAGGGGATTTAGGGGAGGTTCTCAGAAACCTCGTACCAGTTCACCTACTTTGTTTCATACTTCGTTGTTTGTGTGTTTGTTTGATTTTATATTATTTTTATGGTATGTTTTTATCCTTGGTTTTTATCGTTAGTTTTACGTAACTTTGTTTTATCATTTGACGTGGAAACGTGAAAACCAACATGTTTTGTCAATGTGTGGACGCTTTTAAATACATTCGGACTTCTGAATAATACTTCAATGATTATCAATGAAGCTCAGAACTACGAAAAAACTACTTCATCAACGATAGACCAAAATGGGGTAAGATGCCCAGGGGTGGGGCATCTTACCAAGCCCCAGGGGCGTCTTACCCACCCGATGGGGTAAGACGCCCCTTTGCAAGCCTCTAGTAAAATCATAATAGTTAGAAAATATGATAATTATCAGCAATTTCATCGACTCTATAAGGAGGATAAATGATCATGCTACGACTTGGCTTCTAAACCAGCGCTGTTGCTACCGCGGTTATTTCATAATCCGGATTTCCCTAAACCCTGGGCATCTTAACCCACTCTCCCCTACTTTCTGCACCTCTGCAGAACTATCTCTTGGGGCAGGCTGATATATGTACACAAAAGGTGCATGAAAAGCCAGGTGGTGGCAAAGTTAAATATTGGGTATTTTACTTTTACGCTAAAAATATTTACAGAACATGATAATAATTGTCCACAGCAGGAACCAAAAGTTCCTTTCTACCAATGAAACATACCCACTTGAGTCCTGATATTGCCCCTTTCCTTCTTCGGTCCCCAGTTAAAATTTGAGAAAAAGTATACTGCATAGAAGCATTCGATCCGTGATGGAACCAGACCTGGTCTTCCCAAGGTACTGTAGGTTGTCGTACATATTTTTGAAGTTTTCACGTGCCCCCCCATGCCCCCTGGATCTGCGTATGCGCTGAGGACTTTCGGGAATGTCACGAAGCAGCATGGGCGCCGGATGTTTGATTGCTGTTTGTAAGAAAAGAAGCAGGAAAAATTAATATCCCACCCGAAAACACTTTCTTTTTGTTTGTTTAGGAGAGCTTAGTTTTCTATCAGCGATTTTTCAAAACGTAAATGAGCCCCACTCTCCCCCCATCCACTCAAACCCGTCATGACCACTGGGGGATCCAGGGGGGGGAGGGAAAAACGGCAATCTCCCTGCTGTAAAGTTCCGATTTCCCCAACACTAGTGAGTGGCTTACAATGGTGTATTCTAGCACATACCCGCTCGGCACGCTACCTTGAGCCAACTGACGCCGGTTGGTCCACACCGCTCGGTCACCGGAGGTCGGAGTCTAAGCTCCGCCCACAAATCAATGGCAGGCTGAACACCACACCTGCAAACCACTTTATTTGCCCGAATTTCTTCAAAAAAGTTTTATCACGATTTGGGGCCATTTCCCCGGCCCCCTCAAACAACCAATCTAGATCCGCCACTGGTGAAGACCGTCCTGGTAAGACGATCTAAACAATTGGGGAAAGTAGGTAATTCAGTCAATCATTTTCATGCAACGCCATGGTGTTGGTGGTGAAGTACCGTAGGCTCAGGTTGCCTTACCTTATTTTCTCCTGGTAAGGCAGAATACCTGCCAATGTCCTCGTGGTCACTTGGAAGGTAAAAGGCGCAAAATGACTAGGTGGTGCTGGGCTCTCTTGCTCAGTAAGGCGCCAAGGCTTAAGTCCAAGCAGCTCCACTATATAAATCAATGATCTGGCACCCGAAATCCCTACAACAGGGCGTGAGCTTGTGTTGCTAAACCCTAAGCAATAACTGATCGGAAAAAAATAATAGCAGTATAGCTCAGAGCCCGTCCGCTTTGTGTCGTGTCCTGAACCAAAGTGGGGGAGACGCAAGCGAAAGTGATGCACGTGCAGTAAAACCGACGGCGCGCGTGAGCCTAACCGTGCCGCGTTGAACCCTTAAAAGGTGCAACGTTACACGCCTCGATTTTAGGCGATCGATTATAATAGTTCGCAATACAACTCGAGCGTTTTAGGTTACACTTTTAACACGCGCACTGGAGGGGGGGCCTCGGAGGCCCCCCACCTGTTTTTCCGAGGTGGCCGGAGAACCGCTTGCAGCGGAAAAACGAAACTTGGCCACATTTAACAGAATTTAATAGCACGTCGATTGGTGAAGACTTTTTGAAAATCGGCCGAAAATTTTTTACTTATAGGCTTTCAAAGTCAGACCTGCATTTTGAGATCGCCGTAAACGCGCGGTCGGATCAGTTAGCTTGCATTGAAGACCAAGTGGTGACGTCATAACGTCATATAAGCGTGACTATATGGCAAGGTCACTTCACATGAAAGTCAAGGTCAAGGTCAAAGGTCACAGGTCAAGGTCATATCTGCACTTTCAAGGTCACTGACCACTGCGCGTCCGGCCAAATGAGGTTACCCCGTCTGACATATATTATGCTATGACGTCATCGGTAGGGTACCCCAATACAAAGGTCAAGGTCAAAGGTCAAGGTCAAAGGTCATTGGGAAAGGTCAATTCTCATTTCCTGCCAAACAGTGGCTACAGTGTTAGTCAAAGTGTAAATAATAAGTAGTATACCATATGGTGACCTTTAAGGTCAATGACCTTGAATGACCTTGACCCAAAAGTTGTGAGGAAGCCTCTTTGAGACCTCTTCTCTATGAACCGTGTCCGCCTTTAGCTTATTCCCGCCATTTTCCTGCATAATCACAGCATTTATCAATCGATACCAGCATGGCCAATATTTGACCTTTACGACCTCATTTGACCTTGAAGATATTGACCTAGGTCAATGAAAATTGGTCATCATGTAGATCACCATAGCCCCCACCCACCTACCAAGTGGCGTTTTTCTAACCCTCTTAGTTTCCGAGATCTTAGGGGGCCTACCAGGCCCCCCTCCAGTGCGCGTTAGTGCCAGACCCCCTCCAGTGCGGGTGTTAAGCGATCTCGCCTGCAACCTGGTGAATCTTTGTTGATGTTGTTCGGGTGAAGGATGCGGCCTTACTCCCGATAGATATATGAGGCATAGCAGTGCCTTTTAAAGCGCAGAGATAGCACCAAGCATACCGCATGACTCGTAACATCCCGACAACATGGTGCTGCTATGATTTCTTGACACTTGATAGCCGTCTGTGCTTGCACCAACGGTGTACAATTTTTTCGTGTACCTACATTACAATGTGAAAATTATAAGACAAAAGTTTAAAGTGCATAAACACTTGGATTATACCTACAAACATGCACCAAGAGACGATGCTGCAAAAGACCAATGTAGTCTACCACTGGACATGCACTGATGAAGGTTGTAAACTTCAAAACAAGGCGGACTACATTGGTCATGTAACGGGGTTTGCGGTGGAAGGGGACTGAGTGTTGTTTAGCCTGAACACTGGTGTTGTGTGGCTATCCTCTCCACCATCCGTTACGGAAATTTAGGGAGACAGGCGATGCGGCCAGGAGCTGGACGCGCCTCCAGGACCGTTAGGGGACACATAAGACGCGCAGGTACAACAAACAATGAGCCATTACATGCGCATAGCCAAATAAGCTCCCATCGTATGAGCCAACCTGCATATACCCCCCCTTTTTGGAGATTTGGAAATTTTCGCGTTAGGCCAAATAAATATCTGCCACAATTAATCTTATTGCCGCCGGCCCCGGAGCGCTCCTTCCCAACTAACCCGCATAGGAGCGGTGTCTGGGACCGTCTATGTCTCCTTAAACTGAAATCGTGCTAACTTCGATATCCCTCCCGCTCTGAAACATCTCTTACTAGCGTCGCAGTTTTTCCTTCAGAGCAGCACACTCTCTTAGCCGGAAAAAATCCATCAAAGCTAAACTTGGTTGTGTATCCTTTGGAACAAATATCATACCTTCCCACTCCTCTTTCCGTGTTTGAACTTCTTTTATCTTCATGTATCGATCACTGAGCAGGTGCCATTATTGTTTAATGTACTTTCCTGTAGTTTAAATTCTCCTTTCCTTACCCGCCCCGGATTGATCAGATAGTAAATGTCCTACGCGACCATATAGCTTCTCCGATGATTTGTTTGGTGGAGGGGCTTGCACGGCTTCGGCACTAGAAAGTCGCTCGCAAAAAAAAAAACAAAAACAAAAGCATAGCCGAATTCTGCCACTGTACGGCTACGAAGTTTTAGCTCCGCTTGTCGAGTATAGGGTTGTCCCAGGGTCGTGGATGTCGGAAATCGCTGGGGGGTGCTTGAATGGGAAATGGTATCAATCACCTAATAAGAGATACTACGTTCTATGTTAATGTTGGCCTTCTCGCGGACTCATTAAATGCGATTAAGCCAAATTAAAGATTGGAAGGGAACCTTAAGGGCCCTTTAAGGCTAACTCAGCATTTCATTGATGACGAACGCGCATCCCCCACGAGGACAGGCAAATCCACGACTCTGGTCCTAGTCCCGCCCCCGAGGTAATATTACAGGACAGGGCCTCGCCCCCTCGATCCCCTTCTCTTGCATAGGGCCTCGCCCCTTGCATCCGCCCCTCGGGCGTAGGGCCTCGCCCCCTGCATCCGCCCCTTGGGTGTAGGGCCTCGCTTCTTGCATCCGCCCCT
This sequence comes from Lepas anatifera, assembly GCA_034440635.1. Classification (NCBI taxonomy): domain Eukaryota; kingdom Metazoa; phylum Arthropoda; class Thecostraca; family Lepadidae; genus Lepas; species Lepas anatifera. The sequence goes on along the minus strand of JAOTON010000410.1, from coordinate 36,631 downwards.
CGGGCATGGGGCCTCGCCCCCTTGCGTCCGCCCCTCGGGCGTAGGGCCTCGCCCCTTCCATCCGCCCCTCGGGCGTAGGGCCTCGCCCCCTTCCATCCGCCCCTCGGGCGTGGGGCCTCGCCCCCTTGCGTCCGCCTCTCGGGCGTAGGGCCTCGCCCCCTTGCGTCCGCCCCTCGGGCGTAGGGCCTCGCCCGCTTCCATCCGCCCCTCGGGCATAGGACCTCGCCCTCTTCCATCCGCCCCTCGCTGTAATTAGCGCGGCTGTGTGGCTGGAGGGGTGCGGCGTCACCCGACCCCACCGACCGCGGCCTCGGTGATTGGTGATACCAAAGCTGTTCTGCCCGGCCCAGGGCCGAAGCATACCTACTGAAGTGGAATAACGAACTCTGTTTTTTTTTAAAGCCACACAACACTATACCCTATTGAATTCAGAATCTCGTTAGCATGTTCCCCCGATGTTCCGAAACACGCCAATTCCAGCTAAGATCGTTGTTTTTTTCATAGGCGTAGGAACCGGGGGGGGGCAGGGGGGCCACTGCCCCCCCCCCCCACTTTTCTGTGATGGGCCCCCGCAACGGAGGTAAGAATATCAACAACTGTAATATCAAGCGAGAAACTCAAACTGGCCCGATAGCTTGCCCCGGAACCCCGTTAAACTTACCTGTGCCCCTAAACTAAGTTGAGGTCCTATGAGTTGATTTTAAGGTCCCCTGAGCTTCTCGGGGCCCCTGAACTGGCCTCTGATACCATACGAGCTAATCTGGGCTCTTTGAGCTGAACTGAGCGCCCCTGAGATGGTTTGGGCAGCATGAACTGTTCTAGGATGCCTAAACTGAGCTAGGAGCCGTGACCTTGAACGGGCCCCGTGAGTTGGCCAGAACCTATATCCACCGACCTGGGGGCCCCTGAGCTGAGCTGGGACCGTAAAGTTAATATTGTTCCTTGAGCTAATCTGGATCCCCTGTGATACACAGAAGACCCTAAACTTATCTGAGGCCCCTGCACAGGAATAGGGCCCCTGCTTTGAAATTGGGTTATAAGCTTTAATTGAAACCCTGGACTGTTCTGAAACCCCAAATATGCCGCCAAGGGGCCCCTGGATGATCCAGGCCCTTAAGCTTATCTGGTCATCAGAGCTAATATGGGCCTCTGTGTTGAACTGAGGGCCCCTGAGATGGTCTGGGGCCCCTATAAGGCTTTACAGCCACTGACCTGGCGGCCGTGAGCTTGAATGGGTCTCTTGCGATTTTCTGACAGTGGAGCACTAAAAACACAAAAATTGATCTCGGGGACCTCTGAGCTTGGTCTCGGTGGGGGGGCTCCCGAGCTTGGTCTCAGGAGGCCCCCGATAATCGGTATCGAGGGCTCCAGAGTACCGAATATTGATCTTGGGAGACCCTGTGCTCAGTCTCAGGGGGTCCCGAGCATGGCCTCAGGGCCCCTCCTCCCCGAGCTCGGTCTCATGGGCCTTTCGATTTTGGTCTCAGGGGCCCCCGAGCTTGGTCTCAGGGGCCCCGAGCTTGGTGTCTGGGGGCCCTCCGAGCTTGGTCTCAGGGAGCTCCCGAGTTTGGTCTCAAGGGGCTTTTCTAGTTTGGTCTCAGGGCCCCCGAGCTTCGTCTCAGGGGCCCCCGAGCTTGTGTCAGGGAGCCCTCGAGCTTGGTCTCAGATAACCCCCGAGCTTGGTCTCAGGGCTCCCGAGCTTGTTCTCAGGGGACCCCCGAGCTTGGTCTCAGGGATGTCCCCAAGCTTGGTATCAGGCCCCCTCTCCCCGAGCTTAGTGTCAGGGGCCCTCGAGCTTGGTCTCAGGGGGGCATCCGAGGGCATCTGATGCATAAGGCTGACCGTATGCACTGGAAAACACGAGCATTAGTCTCGGGGGCCCTGATCTTGGTCTCAGGGGGCCACCGAGCTTGGTCTCAGCGCCCCCCGAGCTTTGTCTCAGGGGCCCGAGCTCGGTGTCAAGGGCCCTCCGAGCTTGGTCTCAGGGAACGCCCGAGCTTGGTCTCAGGGGACCCCCGAGCTTGGTCTCAGGGACCCCTGATCATCGGTATCGAGGGCTCCAGAGTACCGAACATTGATCTCGGGGCCCCCTGAGCTCGGACTCACGAACCTTTTGATCTTGGTCTCACGGGCCTTTCGATTTTGGTCTTAGGGTGCCCCAGAGCTGGTCTCAGGGCCCCCAGCGGCCAGAACCCTGAACTACTCAGGGCCCCTAGCCTGGTCTCACGGGTCTTCCGAGCTTGGTCTCAGGGGGCCCCCGATCATCGGTATCGAGGGCTCTGGAATACCGAATATTGATCTCGGGGGCCCGTGAGCTTGGTCTCAGGGGCCCCCGAGCTTGGTCTCAGGGGACAACCGAGCTTGGTCTCAGGGGACAACCGAGCTTGGTCTCAGGGGACAACCGAGCTTGGTCTCAGGAGGCAAGCTTGGTCTCATGGGCCTTTCGATGTTTGGTCTCACGGGCCTTTCGATCTTGGTCTCACGGGGTCTCGAGCTTGGTCTCAAGGAACCCCCGAGCTTGGTGTCAGGGGGCCCTCGAGCTTGGTCTCAGGGAGCATCCGAGCTTGGTCTCAGGGGCCCTGAGCTTGGTCTCAGGGGTTCAGGATCCCCTCGGGGTGCCCCCGACTATTGATATCGAGGGACTCGTGAGTGAAGTGCGAGCATTGGCCTCATGAGACCCAGAGTTTGGTCCCAGGGGCCCCAAACCTGGGTTCAGGACCCCTGAGCATCGGCATCGAGGGGCTCCAGAGTAAAAGCATTAGTCTAGGGGGGCTCGAAATATTGATCTTGAGGGCCCCGGAACATCGGTGTCGAGTTACTCCTGAGAAAAGCGCGAGCATGGGTCTAAGGGTGCCCCTGAGCCTGATATAAGTGGGACCCCGAGCTTAGTCTTAGGACCCCCGGGCATCAGTATCAAGGGGCTCCGGAGTATTGGTTTAGGGGGAGCAATTATTTTAGGGGCCTCCAAATGGTGATTTCGGAGGGCCCCCGAAAGTGTGGATGCAGTGGTGTAGCCAAGGGGGCCCTAGGCGTCCGCAGACCCCCACCCCTTGGGCCAATCTGAACCACTGCAAAGGATTCTCTGATCACGTGGCCCCCAGAGTTAGTCTCAGTGGCCCCTGAAGATTCGTTCTCAGGGCGTCCTGAGTCGGCCTCACGGCCCCCGCCCTGAGAGTCGGTCTCAAGGCCCCCCGAAAGTAGATTTCGGGGGCCCCTGAGGGTTGGTATCAGGGGCCCCAAAAGTCGGTATCAGGGGCCCCGGGAGTCTGTCTCAGGGGAGGGGGCCGAACTAGTCTCAGCCCCCCCCACAGAGAGTGGTTCTCAGGGCCCTGCAACAGTCTTTTTCAGGGGGGCCCCTGAAAGTCAGTCTCAGAGAACCCCAAGAGTCGATCAAGGGGACCCCAAGAGTCTGTCTTAGGGGACCCGAGATTCGGTCTCGGGGTCCCCTGAGAGTCTGTCTCAGAGAACCACAAGAGTGAGTCTCAGAGCATCCCAAGAGTCGGTCTCAGGGGGCCCTCATAGTCTTACGGGTTTCTCTCAGGAGTCAATATTTAGTTTTAGGTGGCCCCGAGAGTTAATCCGGGGGTCCGAGAGTTAGTCTAATTTGATCCGCATAGTGCTGGTTTCAGGGGGCCCCAGAGGGGTAATTTTGGGAGCCCTCGAGATTTAGCCTCAGGCTGTGCCCCCCCCGAGTTTTGGTATAAGCGGCCCCAAGAGTCACTCTCAGGGAGCACCCAAGATTTAGTCTCAGAGGGCTCCCGGTTGTCAGTCTCAGAGACATTCGAGAGTAAATCTCAGGGTTCTGAGAGTAATTTCCAGAGGTGCTCCCGATTTTTGGTCTCACGGGCCCGGAGTTAGCCTTAGGCCCGCGAGAGCTAATCTGGAGCCTCCGAGAGTCAGTCTCAGGAACGCCAAAGACTCAGTCTCAGAGGTGATTCCACCCCCCTCCCCCCGGGTGTTTGTCTCAGGGGCGCCCTAGAGTAAGTCTCAGAGGGCTGTCGGAAGTCATTCCCAGCCCCCTCCCCCACCCCAAAGACAGCCTCAGGGGACCCCAATAGCTAATCTGGATGGCCACGATAGTCAGTCTCAGCCCCCTTCCCCTCCAGAGCAAATATGGGGGGCCCAATAGTTAGTCCCAGAGGTGCTGCCGATAACTCATCTCAGGAGCCCCGAGAGATTCTCAGGGGCCCCCAGTTTTGATCAAGAGGCGCCGTGAATCAGTCTCAGAGACCCCTTGAGATATAATCGGGAGAGCGGCCGAAAATTAGCTTTGTGAGTGCCGCCAAGTGTTGGTCTTAGGTGGCTCCAGAGCTCACATAAAAATTTTCGAAATCATATGCCTCGGAAAAAATGTACCTACCCCTATTGCGTACTAAAAAGGACAAATTGAAACATGCCGATCAGGCACCGTTATCGAAGGAAAGGCAAAAATTAATCCAATTTTACCATAAGAGCAAATCGAACAGAGCTAGTCAATATTGAATCTAGTAGCTTAACACCAATAAATACATTCCTAAATATTCTGAAATAAACAACTTTCCAATATTTCCGTAGGAAACCAGACAAACTAGGGCAATGACAGAAATGGATGAGCATAATCCCAAAAGAAAAATAGGTATGAAAGGTTGAAAATAACAATAACAGAGTGAGCCAAAGCGATAGGTGTCTTGGGCGCCTTTTGTCTTGGTAATTTGCTCGTTTACAAGATAGCAAGGGTAAGAAAGTAACTGGATCTCAACAGGACCTGTCGACGGAATAGAGGTCATGTGACGTTCAGGACACACTCCCATATTCCTTGTATCTTTATTCGTTTTTTTCGTTTCTTTGGAAATTTCCTGATTAAAGAGTTCATGGATTCGACACCGGGAAATAATTGCTAATCATTTCCCGTAGATCATTTCCTCGTACTCAAAACGACTGACCTCCAATAACTTCATGTCTGATTACCCGAGTGAATTCAGGTAGACTCAAGTTTAATATCATGCGCGCATCAACATTGAACTTCCCGAAATATGGCTCAAAGCTGTTATTATAGCCACGCTACCATATAAGGTATGGGCCCTCCTTAATATTTGGTGACCTTAGTTTACCAACACTTGGTCGGATCGAAAAACCAAGCTATAAACAAAATAAGAATGGATGCTTAAAAAGCCATAACAAAATTTCCTTCGTGTGAATGTTATAATGTTAAAATACCATACAAAAGATATAGGAGATGGGCCCGGTTACTAAGGGAACCCCGGCCTGCGGCCCCCCGACGGTAGTCAGACCCCTCCTTGGCCGAATCCTGGCTACGCCACTGTATTCTGAGACTCTACATCAGGCACCCTGGGACCCCCTAAGCCTAGCTGGGGCCCTGAGCTAGTCTGGGTACCGCTGTGCTTAACTGGGGCCACTGATCTGGTATGGGGGCCCTGAACTCTTCTAAGGTCCCTTGGCTAAGCTGGGGCCGTGAGCTTGAATGGAGCCCCAGAGCTGGTATGAGAGGGGACGCTTTATCAGCCGATCTGGGCCCCTGAGCTGAGCTGGCCTGTACTGAACAAGTGCCCTGAGCTTGTCTCGGGCCTCTGAACTGTTCTAGCATCCCTGAGCTAAGCTGGGATCCGTGAGCTTGAACAAGTCCCTTGAGATGATTTGAGACCCTACATAAGTCGACCTGGGGACCTCCGAGCTGAACCGGGCCCGTAAGCTAATCTGGCACCCTGTGCGAATCTGGAGCTCCCCTGTGATGAGCTTCTAGGGGTGCTGTGCTTATGTAGGGTCCCTTGATAAGCTGGTCCCGAAGCTAATGCACTGGTCTGGGCCCTTGAGCTGACTGATCTGGGTTCCTGAGCCATGGTCTGGACCTTGGGGCCCTCTGAGATAATTTGGCGGTCCCTGGGCGGCATAGGCATAGGAACCGGGGGTCAGGGGGATACTGCCCCCCTTTTGAGGTGGGCCCCCGTAACGAATATACAAATATCAGCAACTGTAATATAGAACAAGAAACCCAAACGGCCCCGATAGCTTGCCCGGGAACGTTCAAGTTCGGTAGTACGCTGCCTGCAAGCCCCTGGAGGAGGAGCGCTTCGTAACAAAGCCAAGGAACCTACTACCCGAGTGTTTCCAAATGAGTCCCGAGAACTGGGCCCAATCAAACTCCATTCCATATCAATCCCAACACAAAATATGAATCGGACACGGACCCTGCACTAAATGCCGAGCAACAGTCGTCCCTGAGCCATCGAAAGGCGCGACGTCTTTCGATGCCAGGGTTATATGGCGTCGCCAACTCTTTCCCTGTTGGAGGGGTTTCTTGGGAGTCAAATTGCTCCTTGCACAAGGAATCTGCCGTGCCTTAAACCCCAGTTGGTCGCGTGGAAAGCAGGGTTGCTAACCACTATAACACCATGCCCACACCTCCTCGGCATCACAAAGCTGGCCATCAAGTACCAACATTGCACTTGCAGTCATGCTGGAACTCTGCATTTTAGGCATCGAAATATAGCTAGGCGTATTTATTGTGATCAGCCTTTACCTAAATCAATCTCTAATGATGGAAAGAATAGATCCGTAATTACCTACATAAATGTTCCCATTTTCGTCATTGAATAAGCAAATACAAGTTGATTAGGCATAGCGAAGTGAGGCTATTTGGTATCAAAGCATTGTTTGTAGTTTTCTAAGCAGTTCTTGATTTTGTAAATGTAATGAAAAGGGCCTAAATATCTGTAAATATAAAAAAAACGCGCTCGTGGTAAAAAATGATTGAAATCCCCAAAAAAAGCGTAGAAATGTATTTCGTATTTGAAAAGGGTCTAGGTAAAAAACGAAAAAATGTTTTTTTGCGTTTTACTATGATTTATTACATCATAATAGGTACAACTCGAAATCATAGGGAAAAATTTAATTTCTCAATTTTCCATATATTGACATCCTTGTGTGCATGCCTTATTACACTAAACGAGCTATCTAAAATTTATAGAATTATAGGCCCCCGTGGACTGGGCCCCCCTTGAGGTGGGCCCCCTCTAAGGTTGGCCCCCACTTTTCAAACCGTTCCTACGCCCCTGGTTTTTTTCGTCACAATTATTGCGGATGATTTTACAAAGAGCGGGATACAAAAAATTCTCAATCGTCACTTTATTACAAAAAAGCACGAGTCTCCGCCAAATTTCGCCAGAAATAAGTCAACTGTTCTAAAACAGTATACGAACATAACCAGGCGACTTGCACACGGCGGGCGCAAAATGACCGTCGCCGTCGTCGCGCCCTTAAACCCCACTCATGATGATGACTTGCACACGGCACCGTCAAATGTCGGCCTGACGTTTTCATTTTAGGATAACGGGTCACCCTCCCGGGTTGACGGGCTCCTGAACGAAGAGTTAATACTTCGCAACAGGCGTTTCCAAGAAAAAAAGAATAACGATATCAATAAGTCAATGGCATCGGACAAATCAATGCGAAAATGATGAGGACATCCTGCAGCCACGTGGGAAAAATGTATGATATAGCCAAACTAGGCGGTTATTTATATATGGCTCCCTTTTTGCGCACTCACCGGCGGATCCGTCGACCAGAGCACCCTCTCCTGCGATTGCACTCCTGCGGGTCAGTGCGACTGCCAGCCTCGGGGCAGCTCAGCAGCTCTTAGAGAGCGTACCTCCACTCTCTTCACTCATGGCTGCAGGGCAAGAGAAGCCCCCGCTGCGTCCCTCCTGGAGCTTGGCACAACGTCCTCTCTCCACCGGGGCTCAGACCAGAGTTCCATGTCGCCGGCGTTGTTTTTCAACACCTGGTGACCGGCTCTCCCCCTCACACTAGTACCGCCACGTCGCCGTGATGTTACTAAGGGTGCGTTCTAGTACGGACTCCGGCCGAAAAGTTACGCGCAAAAAGGGAGCAGAGACTGAAGCGTTGTTCTAATGAAAGGAAACCAAATTCATTGCTGTATTCCAACGCATATTTGTTGTCTTCTTTTTCTGCCCTTTTGCCTAGAGCGCTTCTGATAACTTTCTTAAGAAAATTGACATCACCGTGTTTGGCCGGCGCAAAGAGGGGAAAGGGGTGATGTATCCGGCCCAAACAAACCCAAGTGCCTGCAGTCGTGTCCGACGCCTGTGAGATCTAGAGCAGCCGCCTCCCGTGACTGCCCCATACAACACACACACACACACACACACACACACACACACACACACACACACACACCCACACACACACACACACACACACACACACACACACACACACACGCACGCACGCACGCACGCACGCACGCACGCACGCACGCACACACACACGCACGCACGCACGCACGCACGCACGCACGCACGCACGCACGCACGCACGCACGCACGCACGCACGCACGCACGCACGCACGCACGCACGCACGCACGCACGCACGCACGCACGCACGCACGCACGCACGCACGCACGCACGCACGCACGCACGCACGCACGCACGCACGCACGCACGCACGCACGCACGCAGGCACGCACGCACGCACGCAGGCACGCAGGCACGCACGCAGGCAGGCAGGCAGGCAGGCAGGCAGGCAGGCAGGCAGGCACACACACACACACACACACACACACACACACACACACACACACACACACACACACACACACACACACACACACACACACACACACACACACAGATATAAGGGCGCAGGCATTGTCCTGAATATGTCAAAAGGCAAGAACAAGATTCGAAAAAAATGTTAAATTTCAAACCACTCTTCCAAGTTCACGCCCCCGTGAACTGAAATTTGAACTAGTGGGGCTGGAAAGTCGTACGTCGATCTCGGACACTAAAATTTTACGGCTGCTGCTACCGTTTGCTGCTGCTGTTTCCGCCGCTGCTGCTGCTTACTGCTGCTGCCCCAGCGGCCTGTTACCGGCTGCGGCTGCTGCTGCTGCTGTTTCCGCTGCTGCTGCTGCTGCTGTTTCCGCCGCTGCTGCTGCTTGCTGCTGCTGCTGCGGCGGCCCGTCACCGGCTGCTGCTGCTGCTGTTTTCGCTGCGGCTGCTGCTTGCTGCTGCTGCCGCGGCGGCCTGCTACCGGCTGCTACTGCTGCTGTTTCCGCTACGGCTGCTGCTTGCTGCTGCTGCCGCGGCGGCCTGTTACCGGCTGCTGCTGCTGCTGTTTCCGCTGCGGCTGCTGCTTGCTGCTGTTGCTACTTCCGCTGCACCTGCTGCCTGCTGCTGCTGCTTGCTGCTTCCGCTGCATCTGCTGCCACCACTGTTGCTGCTACCTCCGCTGCATCTGCTGCTGCTGTTGCTTGCTGCTTCCGCTGCATCTGCTGCTGCTGCTGCTTTGCTGCTTCCGCTGCATCTGCTGTTGCTGCTTCCGCTGCATCTTCTGCCTGCTGCTGTTGCTGGTACTGCTGCTGCTGCCCTTGTTGCCTGCTGCCGGCTGCCTCTCTTCGGGCCGATGCGCGTGCTCTGCTTACCAGCTGATCCTGATGAGCATCATTATCGGCAACCGGTTCTCTAGTTGGGGACCGAGAACCATCCGTAACTCTGCCCGCAGCCAGCTGGCCTGATGGACTGTCAGCCATTAGACACCGTGTTGTTTATGATGTACTTCGACGACTGTCCCGGCGCTGTTGCCACTTACACCGGGTTGTCGCCTCCGGCGGCCTGCCGGCATTGAAGTCGAGGCAGTGTTCTGGTGTGCGCCGCGCCCGTCTGCAGTTGTAATCGGAGCGCGCGGAAAGCGGCCGGCGTCCGTCATATCCGGGGTGACATCGGAATTTTGAGAACTTTGGTGCGTGGAGTAGTGGCCTTTCCATCTTGGTCTGGCCAGACAAATAAGTGCCTGACGCCTGAGAATATGTCCTCTTCTTCACAACGCCTTCAAAGTCTTCCTTTTGACTGATGAGTTCTGTTCTTTTGGATCCCTCGCGGGTACAAATAACAGGGGCGGATCCAGGATTTTTCGCTAGGGGGCCACAGCGCTGGGGGCGCCACTTTCATAGCCAGGGGGCGCCATTTTTATGCCGGCTGAGGGCGCCAAATTTTATGTTCTTTACCCATTTAAATTATTTTTTTGCGAACTGAATCAGTTAACCCGCGACCCGGTGGGCCTCCGAGTCACCTTCGCCCTGGTGGGGTGTTTGAACACCCCCTCTCGAACTCGGCCCCTATGCAGGATAGCGAAAAACGTGAACCCTGGTGGATAGCTCATACAAATTCATGAAGACACTATATCAGTCACTTTTTGGCTCAGGTCAACATTGAGGTCATGACAGGTCAAAGAAGTTGGCATTTTGAGCAAAGCAGTTGGACTCTAGAGTCTGACAGCGTTGAGTTAGAATAATTTTGTAGGCACTGTTTGCTCTCTCTCGTCACGGCGAATCGAATGATGTATAATATGAGCATACTAGGTCAAAACACAAATCACCTGACCTCAGGTCAGGTCAAGGTCACTTTTTGACTTAGCATAGTTCATATTCCTATCAATCAACTGGCAATAGCAATCCCAACGCAATGGTATAAACATAAAAGCTGTATCATCATTTCATGCAAAGTTATTGACCTAAGTCTGAAAACTGCTTAAATAGCTTCGGATGACCTCTCAGAGGTTACAGGTCAAAACTTGCAACATGAACCTAAAAAGGGGCCTAGGATACTTCGATTTGGAGAATATGAAGGTATTATCACCTTTATCTACACAAATACAGTCAATTTTCTGTTTTCCTCTATATTTCCAATGGAGAGGTCATGGTCCGTATTTGACCTTATGTCATCGATATGAGAAATCCCGGAACTTTTTGGAGAACTCGGTGGGGCGATTATGTGTTATAAGTTTCAATCCGATAGATTCACCCATTTCCTACGTATGTTTCCTACCTTTCTACAAGTTTCCTACCTTCAACATGGTTTGAGGTCACTTGACCTGCTAGGTAAGGTCACTTGACCTGCACTGATGACCTGACCTGAGATGACCCAAGCTTAAAATTTTGGGGAAACTTGTGAAATCAATCAATAATAAGGTGTGCCAAGTACGGCGGCGCTTCGCGTCGCCGTTTTTTTCTTGCCGCCCGAAAAATCGGACAGGGGTGTTCAAACAGCCCCCACTGGGGCGGGGTCAAAGAGGTAATCAGTTCCATATTTTCTTTAAAAAAAATCGGAAACATCATAGCTTTAAATGTATCTAAAATACATCTCAGCAATGGTAAACAGTGAATGTATCTCTTTGGCGTTTATTTCATTGATGCACTGGAACCCACGGTTAGTAAAGACACTTTGGGACCCGGGGAGACTGCATGGGGACTATTTTCTCTCCAATCAGTGATCAGAATTATCTTCAGAAGCGTTAAACAGTTTATAGAAGATCAAAGAATATTTAGAATAGGCCCGTCTCGTTCAATGGGCCTATGTTTGTCATTGGGGATTAGGTTTCTACAGGACAGGTCAGATCAAATCCCGATACACTTTGGGAAGCCCCATGATGGTTACATGGACTACTGATTTTGCTTATACGATGATGATTAGCACACAGGGCCTTAGCTAGCCATAAGGGTCTAATACATCACTAGGTCAGAGCAGTGATTCCCGTTCCCTTCAATCTGAGCTAGCCAGCCACGAAGGATCTATGACTTAAGTTCATGAACTTAGGCTTACTTCAAGACCCCAGTTATTGTAAACCTTTCTAAGGCTATATTCTAATATTATGCCTTCGTAAGACTTGACTGAGACAAGCAACTTGCCGTATTCCAATGGAGTACTTTGACCTCCTTCCGTGCGTAGCCACGCTCGACGTAGGACAAGCGTACCCGGGATGCACAGGGACCAGTACCGACCTAGCCTACGCAGAACATCAGCATACCGATCTAAGGTGCGCTCTACGATCACAATGCTGATTTGACCCCACCTGTACAGCGCGGGCGCAGGCTGGAAATCAGAATAAAATGTCGACGTGCGTGTGCCCATTCTTATGTACTCTCGGCATCATAGTACGGCCCCTGGTGACCCTAAGGCAAGCAAAGGCCCAGTTTAGGGATGCTCCACATCAGCGATCAGCTCGGAAAAATGTATTTGTGTCTCCCTTCAGCGGCATCTACCTGAATTTTTGCAGGAACTATAACTAGCTATAACCAGATTTTGGCCGTTGGCCTGTTTTCGCTGTGCTCTGGCAGCGACATAGGACCCTCGACTGACCAAAGTGAACTCGAAGTCGTTCACAGTGTGCACTTGTACATTTTCCGGCTTTCTCCAGGGGTTCGCTAACTGGCAAGTTAGATCCTAATGGATTTAAGTGTCCCACCAGTCCCACTTACAGCAGTCAAACACCGTCATGGATGGCTCCCCGCCTGGATGCAGGGGGCCCAGCGACTTCCCGATTAGACCTCAGGTCACCTCATGACCTTCCACAGGAATATGGCAGGCTTTACTGGTCACGGAAAGACCTGTTGGTCCCGGAGTACCCTTTTTATAGACTGTGCGTTCAGTTCCAAATATATATTTACGAAACAGAGTGCTCTTATGGTCACCGGGGGTATCGCCCTGTCCGACAAAAAAAACATGCTGGCAAGACATGACCCTAACTGCGACCGAAAGATCTGTTAGTTACAGAGATCCCTGTTGACCTAAGATTGCCCTATTGATAATGAGGAGACTCCTGGTCCCAAAGGACCTGCTGACCGTAGAGGGCCCTACTTGTCACAGCATCCCCCGCTGGCCACAGAGGGCATTCTCGGTGGCAGACAGAAGGCTCTTCTGACTGCATTGGGCCCTGCCGACCACGGAATGATGTGCTGGTCATGCTTGTCACAGAAGGCCCTGTTGAAAACAGGTGACCCACCTGATTAAAGAGTGTTCTTCTGCCCCTAGGGGACCCTGACGGTCACATATAGGGCGTCGCTTGCCGCAGAGGGTCACGCTTGTAACAGCAAGTCATGCTGGTCCCCGAGGTTTACGGTTGGTCATAGATTGGCGTAGCCCGGCTGCCCTTCGCGCGATCTTTTCCCTTCGGGTGCCTTTCATGGGACTGCGCTAGCCTCCCCACCCCTTTGCTACGTTTCTGTTCCTCCCTACTATAGTTTCATCGCCCAATCAACTCTCCTTCCCGATCACCAAGGCATTTTCCAGCTCTATCAAACCGGCCGCAAACTCAACCTATCCAAGGTGATGATGTTAGAGATTGCACCTGACCAACACTGACCGAGCTTATCTATCACTGATCAACAACCGAGAGGGCTGGGTACACGGACGATCCAGGATTTTGATAAGAGGGAAGCGAAGTCTCCGTGGGCGGTCAGACTACCATTTGGGGTCAGCCTTTGGTATCATGGATCTTTGTGGTGCTCATTTTACGTATCTGTGATACCATTTGAAAAAGTGCCGATTAAAAAAAACACGTTGCCAAGAAAAGGAAGAATTTCTCAAAGGGCCTCTAGTTAAACAAGCAACAATGAAACAGGGCGCCTTCTACCTGGATTAGGTTTTGAAGCAGACTTTGCGCAGAGACGGCCTTTGGAGATTTTGCGAACCAGTCGTTGCAGTTTACCCTGTCTGCGCAGAGCGGATAGTGATAAATCCACAATATTCTACATAAGGCAAAACTTTTTGCTGCTTACAAACTTGTGGGAGAGGACGCAACCAAAATTCTGCAGGTGCCTCCTGCCGAGCTCTCAATGTTTTTCTTACTCAGATGACGTGGGAATTTCGCGTTGCTGTCTGGACACAGCCTTTCATTAGTGGCATTGCGAACAAAACACCTCGGCAAAATAAGTAAATGATCGAAGTCAACAGCTTATAGGGTGATCAGTAGATCCGGAATGTTTTTTAAACACATTGAAGGGATATTGGTATATGTGCTCAAAATTTGCTTAACAAGAAACATTATTTTTAACAGTCCCCTATATTCCATCGTAGCATGTTCTTGTCGCAAAAGACAACACAACCACATATCGGACGGGCACACGACCACACATCGGATGGGCATGAATGCGCCCTGGGGGATTCTGCGTGGTAACGGAGCAAAATGACACCGATCGATACCCAAAGCAAACATTAAAAGAACTCAGGGCAATTGTTACCACTCAAAGCTCTGAGAGCTGTCCATGTGCCATGGGAGTGCCATGTTGCAGTGGGATGCCCTAAGGCTGAAAAAGAGCGGTTAATCGTGAAATTGGGGCACCCGAACACAAAGTAGAGGACATCCGAAGTTGAAGGCGGTATACGTAAAAGTAGGGCGCCCCAAAGCTAAGAAAGAAGAGACAATTGTGGAAAATGGGCGCGCAATCATGCACTAGAGGGCAGTCAAAAGTGGATGAGAGCGATCAATTTTACGGTGGGCCGCTTTAGAGCTAAAAGGGACGGTCAATCATGATATAGGGGTTCTGAACCACAAAGCGGAGGGCGACCAGAGGTGAATGAGGGCAGTCCACGGTGAAGTGGGGGGCTCTAAGGCTGCACAAGACCGGCCCGCAGTGGAGAAGGTGCGCGCAATCATACAGAATAGAGCGGCTAAAAATGGATGAGGGCAGTCCATGTTGCAGTGGGGGCGCCCTCGGGCTGAAAAGCGGGTCAATTGTGAAAACGGGGAGCCCAGTCACAAAGTTAAGGGCGCCTGTAGGTAAATAACGGTGGTCCACGTCCCAGAGGTTCGCCAAGCGCTGAAAAAGGGTGGCCAAACGTGAAATATGGGGTTCCCAACCATAAAATAGAGGGCGTTTGGAGGTGAGTGAGGGGTCCACATTGAAGTGAGGCGCCCTAGATATGCAAAGGAGCGACCAATAGTGGAGAACAGGAGAACAATCATGCAGAAGAGGGCGGCCAAAGGTAGGGGTACGGGCGGTCCATGTTGCAGCGGGGCGCTCTAGAGCTGAAAAGGGCGGCCAATCGTGAAATATGGGCGCCTAGCCACAAAGAAAAGGGCGTCAAAAAATCGATGAGGGTGGTGCACGTTGAAGTGTGACGCCTATTAGTAGTCCGGGGGCATGATATATGAGGGGGTGTTTAGGTTAATAAATGAGTCCAGCGGTGATGCAGCATGGGAGTGCCAAAAGTTCAGTGTGGTACAGTGGTACACCCTGTGGGACGCCGGTGGTTTATAGCCGGGGGAAGTGTGGTGAGTTAGTTAGTTATTTGGGCTTTTGGTGCGAGGGATGGTAATGGTGATAGTGCATCGGGGGGACGCTGATACTTCACCGAGAACTGGATTATGGATACCGGTGCTGCAGGCAAGGGGCGCCTGCAGTACATAGGCTTGGAACCGTCAGTGGAGCGTCTGTGGGAGCAAATAGTCCATCATAGGGACACTGGTAGGGTAACAACAGGGTAGAAGGGGGTACACGAATAGGGCACTGGTTGGGCAGCAGGGGGGAGAAGACGGTGCATGGGAAGAGCGCTGACGGCGCAATTTGGTCATCAAGGAGACACCGAAGCTGAAGTTTGGAGCTTCCGGTGATACAGCTTGGGGGTACTTGCATTCAGTGAAATTTGTGGGAGCTGTCAAGGGGAGGCGCTGGTAAGACAACGGGCCACGTTTGGGCTGCAAGAAATGCAAAGTAAAGAGAAGCACTGCATGGGGTTTCTGGCAGGGATGTGTTGGTGCGTTCATGGAGCTAACGATAGGCACCCATCATGCACCATGGAGGCGGTGGAGGCACAGAGCATGCTGTCAAAAGTTGGGGCGCCCATAGTGCCGCGTGGCGGGGGTAGGGGCGGGTGTGCTGGGCGCCGGTAGAACAAAAGTAAGATACCAATGATGCATCAACGAATCATCAGAAACTTGTGGGCGCCTATAGTGAAGTGTGGGGACACCAATGGAGCGAAAGAAAAGCACCAATGTGTACCATGGGGGCGCCAGACAGGGCGGTTTGTCGAAATTTGGGGGCACTCCCGATGAGCCCACGGCGGGAGATGAAGGCGCCGGTGGAGCAAAGCACAGGCACCAATGATTCATTATGGGGGCGCCAGTGATACAGACCGATTTGTCAAAAGATGGTGGAAAGAGGCGGGGGGAGGGCAACCATAAAGCTGAAAGAAGACAACAATAATGCATCATAAGAGTGGCCTCCAGTGGTATAGGAGGGGCTGTTGAAAGGTGAAGACCACCTCAATGGGGCATGGGGGCGCCGTTTGAAATTGAAAAGAATCGCACCAATTATGCACCATGGGGTAGCCCGAGGTAAAGAGCGGGTCCAAAAAGCAGGCGACGCCCACAGTCAAGCGTGGGGGCGCCGATGGAGTGCACTGAAGACACCAATGATGCTCAATGGGGATGCCGGTGGTACATGCGGGGTTTCAGCACATGGGGCGCCGTTGAAGTACAAACGAGACATCAATGCTGCACCATGGAGGCGCCAGTGGTATAGAGTGAATTTTCCGAAGGTGGGGGCGCCCGTAGTGAGGATTGGGGCGACAAAAGTTTATAGCGGGATGCCAAGAAGTGGGAGAGCCCACGATGAGGCTTGGGGGCGTCGGTGGAGTGAAACGAAGGTACCAATGATGCACCATGGGGGGCACCAGTGGTATAGAACATTTTGTTAGAAGGTGGGAGCGCCCGTAGTGGGGAGTGGAGAGAGAGAGTGGGGGCTCCACTGGTATAAAACGGGCTGGTAAGGGGGTGAAGACCCCTCAGTGAGGCGTGGGGGCGCCATTTGAGCAAAAAGGCACCAATGATGTACCACGGGGGCGCCAATGGTGAAGATCGGCACTAAAAAGCAGAGGCGCTCACGTGAAGTGAGCGCAGAGGCGCAGAGGCGCAAAAGCAGAGGCGCTCAGGTGAAGCGTGGGACGCCGGTGAAGTACACAGAAGACACCAATGATGCCCAATGGGGGCACCGGTGGTACATGAGGGTTCCAAAAGGTGGGGCGCCCACAGTGACGCGTGGGGGCGCCGTTGGAGCAAAAACGAGACATCAATGCTGCGCCATGGAGGCGCCAGTGGTATAGAGCGGATTTTCCGGAGGTGGGGGCGCACGTAGTGAGGATTGGGGCGCCAATAGTTTATGGCGGGATGCCAAGAAGTGGGAGAGCCCACGATGAGGCTTGGGGGCGCCGGTGGAGTAAAACGAAGGCACCAATGATGCCCAATGGGGGCGCCGGTGGTACATGCGGGGTTCCAAAAGATGGGGCGCCCACAGTGACGCGTGGGGGCGCCGCTGGAGCAAAAACGAGACATCAATGCTGCACCATGGAGGCGCCAGTGATATAGAGCGGATTTTAGAAGATGGGGGCGCCCGTAGTGAAGAGTGGGGCCCGGTAGTACATAGCGAAGAGGAGAAGAGGGGGGGGGGAAACGAAGGCACCAATGATGCCCAAGGGGCCCGGAGCGGGTAAAATGGCGGGGGGCGGGAAAAATCCGACGCAAAGAGGGATGTTAAAGGGGAGGGGGGGAAGAGAGAGTGGTGGCTCATTGGTATAAAACGGGCTGGTAAAAGGTGAAACCCCCTCAGTGAGGCATGGGGGCGCCATTTGAGCAAAAACACCAATGATGTACCACGGGGGCGCCAATGGTGAAGATCGGCTCTAAAAGCAGAGGCGCTCATGGTGAAGCGTGGGGCGCCGGTGAAGTAAACAGAAGACACGAATGATGCCCAATGGGGGCGCCGGTGGTACATGAGGGTTCCAAAGATGGGGCGCCCACAGCGACTCGTGGGGGGCCGTTGGAGCAAAAACGAGACATCAATGCTGCACCATGGAGGCGCCAGTGGTATAGAGCGGATTTTAGAGGTGGGGGCGCCCGTGGTGGGGATTGGGGCGCCAATAATTCATAGCGGGATGCCAAGAAGTGGGAGAGCCCACGATGAGGCTTGGGGGCGCCGGTAGAGTGACACGAAAGCACCAATGATGCCCAATGGGGGCGCCGGTGGTACATGCGGGGTTCTAAAGATGGGGCGCCCACAGTGACGCGTGGGGGCGCCGCTGGAGCAAAAACGAGACATCAATGCTGCACCATGGAGGCGCCAGTGATATAGAGCGGATTTTTAGAAGATGGGGGCGCCCGTAGTGAAGAGTGGGGCACCGATAGTATATAGCGGGATGTCAAGAGATGGAAGAGCCCACGATGAGGCCTGGGGGCGCCGGTGGAGTGAAACGAAGGCACCAATGATGCCCAATGCGGGCGCCGGTGGTACATGCGGGGTTCCAAAAGATGGGGCGCCCACAGCGACACGTGGAGGCGCCGTTGGAGCAAAAACGAGACATCAATGCTGCACCATGGAGGCGCCAGTAGTATAGAGCGGATTGTTAGAAGGTGGGGGCGCCCGTAGTGGGGATTGGGGCGCCAATAGTTCATAGCGGGATGCCAAGAAGTGGGAGAGCCCACGATGAAGCTTGGGGGGCGCCGGTGGAGTGAAACGAAAGCACCAATGATGCCCAATGGGGGCGCCGGTGGTACTTGCGGGGTTCCAAAAGTGGGGCGCCCACAGTGACGCGTGGGGGCGCCGCTGGAGCAAAAACGAGACATAAATGCTGCACCATGGAGGCGCCAGTGATATAGAGCGGATTTTTAGAAGATGGGGGCGCCCGTAGTGAAGAGTGGGGTGCCGGTAGTATATAGCGGGATGTCAAGAGATGAAAGAGGCTTGGGGGCGTCGGTGTAGGGAAACAAGGGCACCAATGATGCACCATGGGGGCGCCAGTGATACAGGGCGGGTTGTCAAAATGTGGTATTTGCATGCAGCAAAATTACCACGGGGCGCCAGTATTTCCGTTAGGCATACAAATGTGGAGCAAATGGAGGCGGCCCCCGGGGGTGCCTTAGTGCCGAGGGGGCGCCTTACCAGCGAGGGGGCGGCTCCCGCGGCCCCCCTGGATCCGCCCCTGACAAATAAAGCGCCCGTCCGCGCTACGCTTCAATTTTGGCGTAACACGCCGGCTCTTTCTGTCTATTTTAAACGTTTCTGGTCTTTCTTATATACAGAGGAGCTAATTTATCTTTAGCTCCAGTATCCAGCGCGTATGCTTCTCCGCTTTGTCCGCCCACGGGGCTAGCGGAGGCTGCCTTGGCTGACCCACGAGACGGCGGCAGGCTTCGGCAGCTGGAGCACTGTCGTGAGAGGGGTTGCAAAATCGGCGCCGCCACAATTACCAATAATGACAAAGCGCGGGGGCATCGTTCTGGAACACGGACACTGTCACACACAGCAAGTACACAAAAAGCGAGCCGAAACAGACATGCATGGAACACTGACAAGGGGTAATTTAGCTCACTGAGCGTGCAGGTAGTCTTCAATTTTTAGGATGTTCTGTGTGCGCTTTGGGTCTCCGTTTGTAAATAAACAGGTCTATTATTTTCGAATGACGAAAGCATGCCATTTTGCCAAAAAAATTGTCCCAGAGCTACCGTAACTGTGCGCCTCGATACAAGGTACGCATCTACGCAATGACCAGCCTAATCATAGCCATCCTTCTTACATTCTCTTGGGCGAAAATCAACTATGTCCTTGAAAATACCGTACATCTCCCTCCTTCCTGACTGACATGGAAAATATTTTTAAACACTAAAAATTGGGATCGAGAGCTTAGTTAAGACAAAATAGCTGCACTGTGAAATTTCTGACGAATATATCTGGACATTTAATTCCAAAATGCAAAATTTGCGGCAGACACTTCTTTAGAATGGGTAATGCAGAGGGTTGTAAACAATTACCAATCATTGAATGGCGACTGTTTGGTTTCAAAAATGAGTATATCATGTATCGCCTTGCAAATTAAACAAAATAAAAGTTGAGCTGACGATACCGTTGCGGGGTGCAATAAATTAAGAAAACTTTGTTGGTTCATCATTCTCTCCATATCATCAACCACCTATTCAGGCCCAGGCTATTTGTAATAACCCTTCTTCCTTCCTTCTTTTTCATACTCTGCAAACTCAAAACAAATCTGTATCATATAACCATCTCCCTTCTTCTGTCATGTTTGGCTCATTCCAGTTGCGTTCACGGCATAATTGTCTTGATCACAAGATCCCAGGCCATAGGGAGTGTCAAGAAGAGTTCCAGCCTCAACAAGTCTCTACGTTCGTGGCACTGGTGCGAGTCATGAACTCGACTGCCGGAAAAATAGTCTGCCTTCGGCTGCGAGCCACCAAGCCATAGGGAGTGTCCGCGAGAGAGGGAGAGGGGGAGAGAAACGCACAAATATGCACAAATAGCCATTTAGAGCGGCGGCGATCTACAACAGCCACCAGGGTGACCGCTTTTCTCGCGACTGGGCGACTGGCGGACGTATGGAACGCAAAGCAGTCCCTGCATCACACTGGGTTTTCAGGCTCTTGCGGTGCACTGATATGGAGAGGAAACTAATCAATCCTTCAGAATTCCGGCTAAACTTGATATTCATCTTTAAAGATCAATCAAGGGGAGAAACGTATTGGCAAGAAAATAATTGGTTCACAAAATTTATCACTTAAAGCCACAGCACAACCCGGAATAAATTACACCATCCGCTTAAGAATGGTTAGAAGCATGCGCGAACTCTCTTCCTTTGGTCACCTTCTATTTATGCTATTACGTCCGAACCCCACCGCATTAAAATAGAAATCAGTATAATAAGAACGGAGACATCATCCAACATTGTCGCATATCACTGGTTCTAAGGATAGGCGCCACCGTGTCACCTGCTCGAATCTGTACAACTCATACTAATTCGCTGCTAATTTCTATTGCTCCTTTTTGTCTGAACTACCAATTTAATTCTAGCATGAAGTATTTCGGTGCGGTTTGCGAATACTAATGCAAACAATGTGATAATTCCAAGAGACTGTGTTCCCAAACAAGAATTACGGGAATACGCTGACGTTCGATGACTACATAATGATGATTACTCTAAAAATCGGCCGATAAAACTTAAGTTGAGTGGATTTCGACAGACACAAATGTCGCAGTCAATCTCCGGCCGCAAACGTAGTCTGAATTGCGCGATTAACCTGCATTTTGGCGCCCATGCAAAAAAAAACATTCATAAGAACAAACGAACGTACTCAATATGTAGTGTGATGTTCAGCTAATCAAAGCATCGAAGGATTCCTGTACATGTCGGTTAAATTTACTTTACATACGAATATGCCGGCCACGAAAAAAGACATGGCGTCGAAAATTCTGTCCTCAGCTAGGAACTTTTTAAATTCCGATAGATTTACTAGAAACAGATGGCAAGTAGTCAATTGCTGTTCTATAGAAGACCCGTATAACTTCGCCCAAACATTCTTTAAAATTTATACAAAGCATACTACCCTTCGTCAGACCCTATTCCGCTCAGCTAGTAATATTTCATTTCATCTTCTGTCCCAGACCTTCAGCGGCATCCGTGAATCAGAAGACAATCGAAAAAAATAGCGTTCACATCTTATATTCGTGCACTAATTTGGACAGTCCAGAACACGTCAGCAGTACCATTTTAACACAATGGCAAAGGGACAAATCTGAGTCGAATCATCTTTCCTTTTCGCCACCATCCCCCGTTTCCAGATAATTTCATAATTTGGCACATTTCGACTAATCTTGCCGGCTCATAGGGGCCAGCGGCGGCACACATTCACACAGTTGCTTCCCTTGCCCTGATTTTGCCAATATTCACAATTCGAACAATGCATGTCATTTGGCTCGATGGGAAAGATGAAATAGATTTTGAATTTTGAAGAAACGGCTCATCGTTTCTTGTACTCACATGGCTGCTGTGTCAGCGCTGGCGCGTCCTCCCAGCCTGCCCTCCGGCGTGTGCCCCCTGGAGTCAAGCCTCCTTCCTCTACGGCCTCCACACCACGAGTCCTTCTCCTCTCTCCCCTCTGGGATCCAGACACCTCCCTCACGAGCCCTTATTGGCTCTCTCTCCCCGCGTCTGCTGTCCCCGAGCAGGGGCGCGTGTCTCTGCTCTGGTCATCACTATCTTGTGACCCATTTACCGCCGCCTTCAGCGGCCAGAACCATGTGAACCATGGCATCTCAAAGGCTCCAACCCACGGGTGGAGGCCAAAAAGTCGGTTGTTCCAGGGGCACTATCTTAGCTGAGGCCTGGGACTCAGTGCTGCATCAGCATCATGTGAGCACCCAAAAAAGGGGACCGAGTACGGTACTTCGGCTGGAACTGGGAACAAGGGGGAACCAATTTGTCACCTCCAGCGTGCGGCATATCCGCTGCGCTGAGCCTGAAGGGGGGGGTGCTGCTACCTCCCACACCGAGCCAATGGCACAGATTGCGTCTACGCAGCTAAAGAGAACCCGGGACCACATAGGCGCAACACATTAATATCAGCTTATATATATATATATATATATATATATATATATATATATATATATATATATATATAATAAAAAAAGTGGCGAAAATATCACTACACAAAAAATACAGTCACACACAACAACACTCTAGGCTTTGACCAGCACCTCCACCACACCCACCCTATTCACACAGAACACCCACAACCGACAAATCACGCGGAAGGATCTGGTGGATAACGTTAGGATCATTGAGCAGGAAAGAGACCAGCGGAGATTAAACATGCTGGAGGCTGTTATAGTCCGGGACAATTACCCTGCGCTCAACACCCAGCGTGATTATCTGGGGATTTTCACGCTCTGCAGCACGCACACCTACGGTGCTGGCTGAGCGCGATTGGGTTGAAATTCGCCGGAAGAATGGGATGCCTCAAACGGTTTACGCATGACATTGTATCTGTTTGTATAATCCAAGTGTTTCAAAAATATGCACTTTAAACTTTTGTCCTTTAATTTTCACATTGCAACGTAGGTATTTTGTCCATGTTCATATGCTTGGTAACGTTATTAGAATATAACGAAACCGGTTGCAATGACGAACTTTATTCCTTATGACTATCATAGGAGATCTGATAGCTAATGAAAGCGATGAAGTAAATTCAGTGGTACGTAAGTTTTTAAGATGTTCCCTGGCCTCTCCCCTCGAATCCGGAAATGTAAAAAACACTGAAGATTATATATTCGGGCACAGCCCTTCATCAGAATCGTGGAGTAAATATCAATAATTCTCAGTCCTAGTATAGCCAGACCTAGTATAGCCAGAATTCGAGGTCTGGCTATACTAGGACTGAGAATTATTGATATTTACTCCACGATTCTGATGAAGGGCTGTGCCCGAATATATAATCTTCAGTGTTTTTTACATTTCCGGATTCGAGGGGAGAGGCCAGGGAACATCTTAAAAACTCATCATCATGCTCCTCGCCGCAGCACTTCAAAACTTATCAACAGTGGTACGTAATTTAGAAAAGTTACAAAAGAAGCTAATCAACGCACGCAACGCAGTCTTGTTTCATCATACTTGCATATCTAACGGATTGCTACCCAAGTTTACCGATATATATATATATATATATATATATATATATATATATATATATATATATATATATATATATATATATATATATATATCGACATTATCGACTCCTCTGAAGCACAAACAAAGAGATATCGCCTTAACACAAACAACTTTTGCAATTCGCACAGTTCATACATCCAAGACCATATTTTTATTTCCTGAAAAAATAAATTGGGCACAAATGGACTAACATCCATTTCTTCGCATTAATATTGAGTTAATCAGTGCGTGTGCTCATGTCGTCATTCTGTGTGCCGACTAAATCACTCAGGATTCAGATGGTGAAAGTTGAACATAATGGTGGACGATCCCGATTCTATCCCTAAATCAGGAATGCAGCTTTGGGAAACATAACAAGTAGCAATGCATAAACCTTTCAAATCGTCTAGAGATTTGTGGAAACCAACGAATTACTGCCGCCCTCCTCTTCACTGGCATCCGTGCAGGGTCCTTCCACTCCTTCCTTATCATGGCCTGCTCGATCGGCTGGTAAGCTCAGCACGCCGCTTTCTATCTCCGCTACCGTATCCGGTAGATTTCTGCCCACCGTTTCCGGTAGATTCAGCGCCAAGACGCCCGCCAAAACACAGCCACATCCAAAAACAATGGACGGAACAATCTCATCAATATCGTGCAGCAGGTCCACGATAAAAGGCGAAACCATGGCACCAGTCTGACTGCAAACACTTGCGAACCCAAAACCGATCGTGCGTACTGTAGTCGGCATGTACTCCGGCGTGTAATTGAAACCCATAACGAACGCACTTCCAATGAGGAGCTTGCCAAAAAGGCCCAGAACAAGCCATACGACGGGATCCCGTCTGACAGTAAATAACAGCATGACAACACCAGACAAAGTCAGAGTACCGACGATCATCGGGCGTCTACCAAAGCGATCCAATACATACGCTGAGAAATAAGCGGGCACTTCAACCAGACCGAGCAAAGCGCAGGCCAGGTAGGGGCTAGCACTCAGCTGGGAAACATCGAACTGCAAACCATAGTATCCGCAGCCGATCGCAAACCAGCAAAGACCTGTTACTGCCGTCCACTTTCGCAGCGTGGCCGACCTCAAAAACGTGAAGAGATTGTCGCCTTGCCCGGTTTTCACCTCAGTCTGCTTACTCTGTCGCATGTTCTGAAAGAGCGTCCGCAGAGTTGCGTCGTCCGGGCGTTCTTTTCCGTTGACCCGGGAGGCCGTGTTCAAAACACGAATCGCCTCATCGTCTCGGCCTTGGAGAATAAGCCAGCGCGGCGACTCGGGTATGACCAATATGTTGAGGATGTAGAGAACAAAGGGGAGCGGTGAGCGCTAGTTGCAGCTGCCACCAACGCCGGAGATAGTAGGCCAGCAACGGTAGCACCATCTGGCCTAGCGAGTTTGGAAGCATCAAGAGCTGGGAAGCAATCGTGCGCCATTTTCTACCACTCAGCTCAACTGTCAAAACAAAGCCAGTGTTCACGACCCCAACCCATCCTAGGCCTAACATAAATCTCAACACAAAGTATAACTCGTATGATCCTACGATAGTTGTAGCTAGCGGTGCAGCTACGTAAATGAGGGACATGACAATGTAGACGACACGTCTTCCAAGGCGATCACCTAGCTGTCCAGCTACCTGAGAGCCAACCAGTCCTCCACCTTGAAAGGCTGACTGCAGGGCGGACAGCATCGGCTTCCGGTCACACACAAGGTCCCACTTGGAGACCACAGTTTCCGCGTCGTCTTCACCGTCGTCGTCTCTGTCGAGCTTATACCTCCAGCGCTGGCAGGGGGCCCCGGAGGCGCGGTAGCACTGGGGAACAGATTCAGGGATCTCGTGAAAGGTGACATTTTCCGGGTAGTCGTCGGCACAGCGGAACTCCGGCGTGGCACCGAGAAACACGAGGCCGAGGTAGCCGAACGACGCGATGAAGAACACCGTCGACATCCACAAGAGGAGGAGCAGCTGCCACCTGCCGACGCCGCCGGCCAGCTGCAGCACCTCGTCAAAATGGGCCGCCGAACTTTTGTCGGTATCGATAGTGTCTGGCGCCTCCTCCTTGGTGGAGTTTTTAGCTTTAACCGATGCGTCGGGGGAGCGAGCAACCGGTTTGCCAGTCATCCTACAGAACGTCTTCAAGTAGTTAGTTTCGTTATGGTTTGTGTTCACCAAGTTGTTCCCTCTAGGCATGGTTACTTTTTTCCTTAGTCTAGAAACTTGACGTCAGGTAACCTGGAGTAAGCAGCCCGCCCCCATTCACGTGATATGGTTCCTGTACGTCCTCAATGATCCTTGTGGCTTGAGTTTCCTGTCAAAGAGACATGAAGCGTTGTCATTACCTTAAAGTGCGAAACATAAAAGATACATATTTTTACAGATACAGATACATATTTATCAAAAAGCTTACCAAAGCAATAGGCTACCAAACCAATAGGTGTAGGGGTTTAGATTTCTCAAAATCTTTGGGGGCGCTCAGCCGGTGGGGGCGGCACTTCATAGAGGCGGCAGTGTTACGGGGGTGACACCCCTTCATTGTACCAAATGTGTTAT
This sequence comes from Lepas anatifera, assembly GCA_034440635.1. Classification (NCBI taxonomy): domain Eukaryota; kingdom Metazoa; phylum Arthropoda; class Thecostraca; family Lepadidae; genus Lepas; species Lepas anatifera. Next base: position 10,788 of record JAOTON010000410.1, on the reverse strand, counting down.
TCATCGTTTTTTGCGCCTTTTATAGCACATGGGACATTCTATTTTAATATTGGGCAGGTATTCTGCAGCTTTTTTGAAACCTGTTTGCCTTGTAGGCGACATCCCAGAGCTACAAAAACTTCTAAACTTCTTACTTCTTACTAGGGGCGGCAGCGATGAGTCGGGGCTGCGCGCATTTGAGCCAAAATATGCCGGGGACAGCATTGATGAGCCAGAGGCGGCGTGAATTAGAGCGGCAATGATCAGTCCAGGGGAGGAAGTTATCAGCTAAGGGCGGCAGTGATCAGTCATGGGCGGCAGTTACCAGCCAGGGGGCGGCAGTTATCAGTCAGGGGGCGGAAGTTATCACTCAGCCAGGGGCGGCAGTGATCAGCCAAGGGGGCAGTTATCAGTCAGGGGTGGCAGTGATCAGCCAGGGGGCGGCAGTGATCAGCCAGGGGCGGCAGTGATCAGCCGTGAGTGGCAGTTATTAGTCAGGGGGCGGAAGTTTATGAACCAGTTATTAGGGGCGACAGTTATCAGTCAGGGAGCGGCAATAATGAGGGTGGCTGCGACGAACCACGGGTGACAGTGATCAGCCGGGGGCGACAGTGTACAGCCGGAGGCGGCAATGATGATTCGGGGGGCGACAGTGACTAACCAGGAGCGGCACGAATATGAGTGGAAAAATAATCCGAGGACAGTATTGATTACCAAGAGGCAGAGTGAATCAAGACGGCAGTGATTAAACAGGGGTGTCAGTGATAAGCCAACTGATCAGTGTTGAACCAAGGGCAGCAGTATTCATCCGGGGGGGGTGAAAGTTATTAAGTGTTGGCGGCAGTGATAATGCGGGTACGGCAGTAAGGTGGCGTCACAAATCCGGGGAAAGTGATAAGTCAGGCGGCATTGATGAGATAGAGGTGGAACCGATCAGGGTGGAAGTAATGAACCCAGGACGGGAAAAACTTGTCAGGGGCGGCACGAATTAGCGCGGGTGTTAGGGTGACACTGTTTGGCGCAGCAGTGATGAGCCAGGGGCGGCACATGTATTGGAGGTGCTCTTCTCATGATTGGGAGTGCTCAAATTAAGATTGGGGGTGCTCGGGTACCCTCAAAGAGATAGAAAATTACACCCCTGGGCTAGTGTCATATGTTGGCTGAACTCTTGTTTTGAATCAAATGAGTCGACGGAAACGTCTACACCTAATTAAAACTTAGCAATCCTTAACATACGAAAGTATTATTGATGCAAATGATACGCCTACGTCTATTATATAATGGTCGCTGTAGAGTTCAGAGGCCCTAATTCCTTAATTTCGCAGAAATAGCCTTAGGTGCGAGGAAACTGGTTTGTTGAAATTAATAAAATACTAACGCGAAATGCGAAAAAAACATCGCTCTCATCTTGTTACTAGCAGTCTACCCTTTTCGACAGACGATCTCGTCACATCAAGAATGGAAAAGCGATTAGCGTGGGTCATTACTGAGCGGACGCAGAGTCCGCAATGTCTACCTCTGAGTTAGTAGACAAATCTACATATCACCCAGCCCGGCCGTACTAAAGCTTTGGCGAGCTTATTACTTTGCGAGTAATTGACGTAGGTGACTAAAATTGACACCATCAGGTAACTACATCAATCCAATTAAATTTATCAAAATTTCAAGCTTGACCGGCTGAATACGTAAGATTATGTGAAGTTTGGTTGTGACGGACGTGTTTTCGGGGTGTCGTGGTTTTACTTCCATACCTTCCCTTAAAGTGGAAAATGCAGCTTGTGTTATACAGCGTTTGAAAGAGGAAAGCTTAGCGATTCCAAATATCAAAGCGATGTTTTCTTCTGGTTAAGTATTGGCCTTGTAAAGGCCACCTCAAGTTGGACATTTTTTCCAGAATTTGAAAGAACTTAGGTATTTTTCGGCAAGTTGATCAGCAAGTTTTCGTCTTGATTTTCGATTTCAGCGATCTCGTGGAAAAATATAACATCAGGTCTTCCATTTTTAATCGCCATTAAAGTGACAAAAATTGGCAAAAGGCTTGTGTGACGGTAAGTACTTATGCTTACTTTAGATTTATAGATAAACCTGAAAAAAGATGAAGAGGGTTAGCCAAAGACAGTTGACAATTAGAAGCAAGATAGAAGAGACTGTACAGTCGGCCTGCAGTGAATGCGAATCAGAAGTGAAAGATAGTGAGCGTTCTTTGAGATGCGAACTTTGCCGTCACTCGAGTCATGTAGCCTGCATGAAACTGTCACTGGAACAGTCCCAACAAATCCAGAAACTATTAAAGCACGGACAGCTTGTATTTTTCTGTGGTTGTTGTAAGGAAAAATTCAGACTTCTGAGAGACGAGTGTAGTGAACTAAAAGAGGAATGCTTGAAGCTTAAATAAGAGAAAAAATAATGCAAAGGATAAAATGGATAATTATGTAAGTGTTGGAGTGCAGACAGAGGTAAACGTAAATGCTGCTGCAAACATCGACCTGGCTACAGAAGTTCAGCAACAGAATAAAGGAGTTCGCGATCTTATGAAACTTGTGGAGCAAGCCATGGGGCTGCTATCAGAAACTAGTCAGGTGCATACCGAGCTGACAAAGCAATCATTGAAAGAGGCTAAGACCCAAGAGACTGCTTATGCCGACGTTGTGAAGGGATTGAAGAGCGCCACGGCCTTAGAAGGTAAGATTGAATCAATGGGGAAAACTCAATCTGAAGCCTGTGCAAAAGAACAGGCTTTCTTTGAGAAAAAATGTGATTCAACTGGAGAGGCTCGTCAAAGCCCAAACTGAAGCTGTCAGCTCCATCGCATCTGACCATGAAGCTATGCTCAAAAAGGTAAGCTTGAACCAATCACAACTCCTCACGTCAATGGAAGCCCAGATCGGTAAAGCTAAAAAACTGACCTATGAACGAATTGTGAACAGCCCAACATTTGCAGACATTGTGAAGGGTTCATGTGAGACTGTGATTTCCACTTTGAGCAGTAAAATTGACAAGATGCCTCAAGAAACAGGAGAAGATCTTCAGAAACAGCGGCGTAAATGCAACATTGTGGTTCATAACCTTACAGAGCCTGATGTTCCAGGTCGCAAAGAATGTTCTGACGTAGATTGCCAGACCTTAATGGTCATTGTAAAGGAGGAAATGCGTTTGCATTCAAGGGTTGTGTCCTCATACCGGATTGGGCGGAAAATCGCGGACAAGCCACGGCTTCTTGTAGCAACGTTTGAGTCAGAAGCAGTGAAATGGGAAGTAGTAAGAAATGCCCGTGATCTCCGGTACAGTAACGAGTGGGGTAAGCTCTACATCAACCCAGACCTAACCAAGGCGGAGCCAGAGGCAGCAAAGATGCTAAGAAAAGAGCTCGAGAGGCGTCGGCTAAGCGGAGAAAAAGACCTGTTCATAAGAGGCAACAATATAGTGACTGTCCCAGGGGCAGATGCTCGTTATTACGCAAGTAAGCATCCAAGGCAGCTCCAAAACCCAAGATCAGGCGGAATCAGCCGGCAGGGAGCTGCTGTGGGTCAACCAGCTGCAGAGAGGATGGGTTCAACTGTTACAAGCTCTGAACTAGGACAGGGAGCCCATCCCTCTCACAGTGGCACTATGACAGCTCCGGGAGTGGTGTCCCCCGACTTTACTAGTAGGGCATCGGTGATGAATTCTTCGTCTGTGGTGGCAGAGGCTGAGTTTACAGAAGCTACAGCGGAAGTTCAACACCAGGTACCTCTGGTTCGAAGCACAAGTCTAGAATCACAACCTAGCAATACCACCAGTGCTGTCCCCTCGGGCTCTGCATCTCTGACTCTGGCAAGTGAGCCTCGTCAAACACCAGAAGTTGAAGATCAGTATTGACAACAAAATTCTGGGGGACTGTTGGTAATGTACAGCAATACAGACCAGTTCGTTAACAAACGGGAGGAGCTTTGCACAGTAATTACTGGCAGAGAACCAGATGTTATTCTGCTCACGGAAGTTTTGCCCAAAGCTCAGGTTTCGCCACTTCTCCCTACATGTCTTGTAATCCCAAACTATGAAATGTATTTGAACTTTGAACCCTCAACCACAAATCTCGGAACTAAGAGCATCAGAGGACTGGCGATCTATGTAAGAAGAAACTTGTCTTGTCGTGAGGCTAATTTTCAGGGAGAAATTTTCTCGGAGCATATTTGGGTGCAGATAGATTTGGCAAAGGGCGAGAAGTTGTTGGTTGGCTGCCTGTACAGAAGTCCCAACAGTTCACTTCAGAACAACTTGGCACTCTGCAAACTTATGAATCAGGTGACAGCCTTACAACCTAATCATCTATTACTCGCTGGTGACTTCAACTTACCCAACATTGACTGGGAAATTGGGATGTCGTGTGATACACCATCTCACTTTTCCCATGGATTCCTGGAAACGGTCAGAGACTGCTTTGTGTACCAGCATGTTTTTCAACCAACAAGGTACAGACTGGGCAACACACCTCATGCACTGGATTTGGTGCTTTCAAATGAGGAAGCATTGGTCTGTGACATACAATATCTGCCTGGCTTAGGACGTAGTGACCATGTTTGCCTGCAGTTTCACGTCAAATGCCGGAAGAGGGAACTACTACCAGCACCACCAAAACTGGCCTTCTACCGCGGTGATTACTCAAGAATGAGGGAACTCGCCAATGATGTTAATTGGGAAGAAGCACAGGAATTGGGATTGGAGGAGAGATACACATATTTCATCAATAAGATACAACAATTTACAGAGGAGCGTGTGCCTCTTCAGAGCTCCCTTCGTAAAAAAACGGAGCATCTACCTCACTAGAGAAGTCTTAAGACAGGTGAAAAATAAGCAAAAGTCATGGAGCAGGTACACTAGAGCTCCACAGCTAGAGACAAGGAAACAACCTGGGAGGACTTTCAGAGAAAGCGGAATGACCTCCGAAGGTTGACAAGACGATTAAGGAAGGCTTACCAGAGGAAAGTCGCTGCCCAGGCCAAAGAAAACCCCAAAATATTTTGGTCATATGCCCATTCTCAGACTAAGTTGAGACCACGGATAGAGGATCTTCAAAAGTCGGATGGAACTGTTGCAACTAACATGGTGTGCCATTTGCGGCAGTAGCGGGAGTGCTACCCTCTGCTAAAGACTGGCGCATGTATGAGTTTTACCTTTAGCCCCAAGATGACACTGCTATTCAAAGATGGGATGTTTTTGCCCCAGCTGGTGATGGGCCGCAGGGTCGCGCTCAGAGTCATCAATTTAGGGGGCCGTTTGATTTACAGGTTATGGCGAAAACTTTGGCTCAACACCGATACTTGCAACAGAAAAATGGCTGCACACCCGTCACAGGATTGTGTAATTCTGTTACCAATCGAGATTATATAGCCATACAGATTAAGACACCGCATTTCACCATTCGGCGTGTCCGTCCCATTACAGACGGTCCGAGCAGGTTTGAACAAACACCGATGCCTCTGTTGACATACCACAGGAGTCGCGGCTTAGGGTCTCGGTCAGGCCGGAGGACGTGAGGCGTAGGGGTGAAGGGAAGAGGGGAGGAGGAGCTGGGAGGGTTTGAGCCGCTGAGTGCAAGCCGAAATAATTCAAAAGAGTATCGGGGGCAAGTCATCCTCTCTGAACGGCGGGCAGGTCATTTAGCCTTTTCCTGAGGCAACAGTTTATTATTCAAACGTTTATTCGTAAAATGTGTAGAATAACACGGCAGCGTAAGTCTGCTCCTGCACGATCTTGTCCAGGAATTTGGCGTTGACCTCCTCGATCTTTCACGATTAAGAGAAGTCCTAGCAAGTGTCTACACTTAATGCACGCCCCGGCAGGACTCCGAGCCACCTTCGCCCTGGTGTGGGGGAGGGTGGGTGAAACCTCCCTCCCCCGAACTCGGCTCCTATGCGGGATAGCGAAAATGCCAAAGCTGGTGGAAAACTCACAAAAAAATCAAGACGCAACTACATCAGCCATTTTTGCCTCAGTTCAATAATTAGGTCATAGCAGGCCAAAGAAGGTGACATGTTCTTGAAGAATTTATGGGCTCTGACGTCTGACAGAGTTGAGCTAGAATCAATTTTTTAGGTACCATTTGCTTCCTCTCGTTACAGCAAATCGAATAATGTATGATAGAAGTATACGAGATCAAAGCAAAAACGACCTGACCAAAAATCAGGTCCATGTCATCATTTGGCATAGCATAGTCAATATGCATATATCAATCGACTCGCAATTACAATACAAACGTAATCGTATCAAGATAAAAGATTTATCACATCATCTTACAAATGTATTGACCCAAGTCTGAAAACCTGCTTTGGTAGCCCCAGATGAACGCTCAGAGGTCACAGGCCCAAAATTGCAGCATGAACCTGAGAAGGAGTCTGAGATATTACGATTTGAATAATATGAAGGTATTTTATGAGCTGTGTCTACATAAAGTGAGCCATTTTTCGCCAAATTCCCGTTTTTTCCATGCATTTTCAATGGAGAGGTCATGGTCTGTATCTGGACCTAGGTCAGCGATATAAAAAATATCGGAATTTTGTTTGTGTAGCGCTCGAATGGCCCATAATGTGATATGAGTTTCAATCGGATATACTAATCTTATTCTTGCTTATGATATCCCAAACTTTTTGGGATGTTAGGTCACTTGACCTTCACTGGTGAACTAACCTGAGATGACCCGACCTTAAATTTTTGGGAAAATTTGCCGAATTGATCAAGGATAACGTGTGCCAAGTACGGCGGCGCTTCGCACCGCCTTTTTTGGTGCCGCCGGAAAAACCCCGACGTGATGTTTATGTAAGGTTATTGTTTTAGTTGGCTGATTCAACCAGTAAGTCAACACGATCCCAAAATGAATAAAAAGTTACATAGGCACTCTTTCCAGAGTGGTTCGGTAAGAGTACACAAAGAGGATATTAGAATAGGTACGCAAAAATATCTGACTCCCTGGGAACCGTTCCAAACAGGGAAATATTTGGCGACGCTATATGACCCTGGAAGTTGTTGCGTCAATGAGCTCCAAAAACTATTAATGCTGCAATGTTTAGCTTCCCAAATATGAATTATGCACTTTGTCCCGATCAAAAATAAGTGCCTTTATCTCCTAAGCGTGCCTACTCTTGCACGATGGTCTACTGCGTACTCTTACCGAACATGCACCTTTTGGGAAGCAAGTCCTCATACAAATTTTGGCATGCATTTATCGTGGGCCCCAGTCCTGGGACACAGTTCTAGTTCAGCTGTCTTACTGATTACAGACCTTAGGGGAGGGTGGGGTGGGTTGTATCAGTTTTTACTCCAGGTCCATTAATATCGTAACTACTTGGGATGGTTTCGTGATTTTAATACCATCTCGTAGCTGCAGCCTTTGGCTTCCTTTTGCCAATTAATTGTTTGCCTAATATTTACTGGTTTTCCTCCAACTGCCCGGCGAATAGACCTTTCACAACTTACCCCACCGGTTGGGTGAGTTGTATCACATGGTGAGTTAACACGCGCTCCGCTGGGGGAGGGCGAAATTCGCCCCGCTCCTGGTTTTCCCCATATAGCTAAAAAGAGACGCAGAACAACGAAACTTATAGTACCGTATTCCTAATTAATTTCACACATCTGACCAAATCTTTAAGTTAAGGTCATGGCAGGTCCAGGATCTATTCAAGGTCAAGTGACCCGACCTCGAAACCTAAAATCACGAGTTTGAAGCAGCGCCCAGGGAACATTAGCAAACCGATCAGTTTGAAACCTGTAGAATATGATAAGGTCATTAGGGTCTACAAGTCTGCTATCTCGAAATTTTGATATTGTTGACCTAAGGTGGGGTCAAATTTTTGGGCACCCCATTAGAAGTCTATGTTTAAAAATATAATGGACTCGTTTTCAGTAAATACTGGATAGATAAAGCTGAAAATCTTCAAACCGTCTATTCTTACCACGATCTTTACCACAAAGTTGAGTTTTGAGCATCTGACCTCTCAAAGGTCATGTCAGGTCAGGGGAGCATAGAGTGATTGTTTTGCCAATAACTTCTCACTGAATTGAGATAAAGTTCCTATTTTGCTTGCATTGTGCTTATATTGTCACGGGGAGTCGATTGATATGCAACATGACCATACCAGGTCACTCTGTGACCCTGAACTAGCTCGAGGTCAGGTCATTTTCACTATTTGACCTAGAAAGGTCATATTATACATCATTCGCCCCGCCGCAATGAGAGGAATCCAATGATGCTTAAATATTTGCGCTAGCTCCCTGAGAGAAGATCTAGAGAGAGAAACATACACTGCTCTGTTGTAGGCCAATGGAACCTTCTTTGACCTATTCTGACCTCAATATTGACCTGAAATGAAAAATTATTCGTATTAAATATCTTCGTCTTATCAAGAGCTTTCGAGCGCCGCCCGTACTTTTCCTTTGACTTTCGTGGGGAATGAGATACTGAGGGGGAAGTGATCCGTTTGGAACAAAGAAGCCAACACAATGTGTCGAAACGGGTAAATTCTTGACTAGGTACCAGCAGACTTTAGTCGGGGCTAAAGTCTGTTAACTGAAAAGCCTTAACGTTTTAGTTATGGACTAAGTAATCATCTCACAATAGATACGGGAAGGGTTGTATCAGGGATACGGATGAATTGCATGGACGTGGGAAGTAGGAGGTGGGGGAGCGAGCAGGGTGTCCCTCGAATCTGTGAAGCTCAGGCGGGGATGTGGCCGTTATGGCCACTCTTCTCGGGACTTGTTAGACTTTAATTTTTGCTTTTGCTTTCATTTCATCAGCGTGGCCTCTCTTGCACTTATCCTGGCCCGCAATTTTTACAGCAAAACTATTTTACCTAATTTTTCGTCGTGGCTATATGTGATAATATAGTGTTTTTGGAAAAAATTAGTTTGGCGACACTCTAATGAGTTGTATAAGCAGCGTAGGCAGTGTGGGGTGCCTACCAATTTAAAAAAGGTCCTAAATAAGCTCAGGGGCCCAAAACTATCCCAGGGGACCAGTCTTCAACTCATGGAGACTAGACACGCTGAGGGGGGCACCAAGCAGCTCAGGAGGCCCATACAAACTAAGATGGCCAGACTAGCTGGGCGTCTCGACGAACTCATGGGGCCCAGATCCGCACAACCGGTCCCAAACAAGCTGAAGGGGCCTATATCAGTTAAACGAACACGATACCAGCCCAGGGGCCCCTTGTCAGCTCAAAGGACAGCCAGGGCCCCTTACGATCAAACCAGAGGCCTCAAGTCCTCTCATGGGACCTAGACCAGCTCATGGCTGCCACAATAATTTCACCTATAGGGTTATTTTTAGCTTAGGGGGGGGCAAAACAGCGAAGGATCTAAGGCCAAGCCAGTAAGCTCCTGTACAATACTCTTTCATGGTCCCAGATCAGCCCAGGGCGCCGAAAAGCTCAGAAGGCTCCAGTGGCGACACATTAAAGTTCAGTGTGAGGGCCTGGTTATCTAAAGCGGTCTCAGATCAGCTGAGTGGACTCAATATCAGTTCAGGGTAGCCACCAAAAACTCCAGGGCTCAGGCCCGTAGAGACTCTGCGGCCTCTGATGCTTAAGTTAGCGTCAATCGGGAATTTCAGTAGGGACCCAGCGTTAGTCAAGACAACTGCGATATGTGGAGGTGGTCGACACGACACCTTCGTTTTCGCCATGACTTAAGTTCACCAAAGTTCACTGTATTCATTGTTAATTGCGCTTAGTGCAGTGCCAATCAGGGTTTCTGTAGGGACTCAGCGTTAGCCAAGACAACTATGATATGTGGATGTGGTCGATGCGACACCTCAGTTTTCTTCAAGACCGAAGTTAGCTGTATTCTTTGCTCATCGTGCTTCAGTTAGCATCAGTGGGGGCGTCCAGCATTTTTACCAATGTACCAGTCATTACGTTCTGGGCGAAACCTTGCCGGCCCGAAATATGCTTGATGGTAAACGTGAACATGTCTCACTGAAAGGTAGCTTCATGAAAATAAACATTTAAAAATACGCTTTTAAACACGTTTTTTCTTCGACACTGGCCGCCTATTGGGTGGTAAATTGGTGCCCCTCAGATTCGGCGCCCCCCCAGGTTCAGCGCCCCTCTCCCAAGCCTGCCCCTAACGAAATCCTAGATTCGTCACTGGACTTGTTAGACTTTAATTTTTTTCTTTTGCTTTTATTCCATCAGCGCGGCCTGTCTTGCACTTATCCTGACCCGCACTTATTGCAGCAAAAATATTTTTACCTAATTTTTCGTTGTGGCTCCATGTCATAAGAATATAGTGTTTTTGGGAAAAAAAGAATCTGTGGCGGCACCCTTAATGAGCTGCTGGTACTTTGGGGTGGAGTTGTATCACTGTTACAACATACCCCACCTGGCCCTGATACCATAAGTGTCGCCACCGGCAAAAAGTGAGGGGGGCAGCCAAACTTCAACCTGATGCTGACAAAAACTTTCAACATCAGGACCAAAAACTGTTCGAATTTGGGCTCCTCGTTTGCCTTCCGCAGCGGCTGGATATAAGAATGTCCGGCTTTCTCTCATTTTGACTGAGATCAGGAAATTTTTGGCCAAAAGTGGGGGCCAGGCCCTCCTGGCCCCCTTCCTTTTCCGACGCGTATGCCTGATACAACATATACCACCCTCCCATATTGGAAAAAAACGTCCACATGCTGAAAAATCAGCGGCCAGCCGGGAAAATCCTTCTCATGCACGAAACCTTAGAATCTACCCTTACCACTGCTACAGCGATCTTTCCGATTCGTGATCATCTGAATGACAATTACACATTTTCTTACGACGAAATTTTACAGAATGACATCCCGAA
>JAOTON010000409.1:0-74048 GCA_034440635.1 Lepas anatifera | reverse complement strand
CACCAGCTCAGGGGCTCCATTCAAGCTCACGGCCCCAGCTTAGCCCAGGGACCCTAAAAGAGTTCAGGGCCCCCATACCAGATCAGAGGCCCCAGTTAAGCACAGCTGTACCCAGATTAGCTCAGGGCCCCAGCTAGGCTTAGGGGGTCCCAGGGTGGCTGATGTAGAGTCTCAGAACACAGTGGCGTAGCCAGGATTCGGCCAAGGAGGGGTCCGACTACCGTCGGGGGCCCCAGGCCAGGGTTCCCTTAGCAACCGGGCCCATCTCCTATATCTTTTGTATAGTATTTTCACATTATAACATTCACACGAAGGAAATTTTGTTATGGCTTTTTAAGCATTCATTCTTATTTTGTTTATAGCTTGGTTTTTCGATCCGACCAAGTGTTGGTAAACTAAGGTCACCAAATATTAAGGATGGCCCATAACTTATATGGTAGCGTGGCTATAATAACAGCTTTGAGCCATATTTCGGGAAGTTCAATGTTGATGCGCGCATGATGTTAAACCTGAGTCTACCTCAATTCACTCGGGTAATCAGACATGAAGTTATTGGAGGTCAGTCGTTTTGAGTACGAAGAAATGATCTACGGAAATGATTAGCAATTATTTCCCGGTGTCGAATCCATGAACTCTTTAATCAGGAAATTTCCAAAGAAACGAAAAAAACGAATAAAGATACAAGGGATATGGGAGTGTGTCCTGAACGTTACATAACCTCTATTCCGTCGAAAGATCCTGTTGAGATCCAGTTACTTTCTTACCCTTGCTATCTTGTAAACGAGCAAATTACCAAGACAAAAGGCGCCCAAGATATCTATCGCTTTGGCTCACTCTGTTATTGTTATTTTCAACCTTGCATACCTATTTTTCTTTTTGGGATTATGCTCATCAATTTCTGTCATTACCCTAGTTTGTCTGGTTTCCTACGAAAATATTGGAATGTAATGAGGAATGTATTTATTGGTGTTAAGCTACTCGATTAAAAATTGACTAGCCCTGTTCGATTTGCTCTTATGATAAAATTATATTAATTTTTGCCTTTCCTTCGATAATGGTGCCTGATCGACATGTTTCAATTTGTCCTTTTAGTACGCAATAGGGGTAGGTACATTTTTTCCGAGGCATATGATTTTGAAAATTTTTATTTGAGCTCTGGAGCCACCTAACACCAACACTTGGCGGCACTCACAAAGATAATTTTCGGCCGCTCTCCCGATTATATCTCAAGGGATCTCTGAGAGTGATTCACGACGCCTCTTGATCAAAACTGGGGGCCCCTGAGAATCTCTCGGGGCTCCTGAGATTAGTTATCGGCAGCACCTCTGAGACTAATTATTGGGCCCCCCAGATTTGCTATGGAGGGGGAGGGGCTGAGACTGACTATCGTGGCCATCTAGATTAGCTATTGGGGTTCCCTGAGGCTGTCTTTGGGGTGGGGGAGGGGGCTGGGAATGACTTCCGACAGCCCTCTGAGACTTACTCTAGGGCGCCCCTGAGACAAACACCGGGGGGGGTGGAATCACCTCTGAGACTGTGTCTTTGGCATTCCTGAGACTGACTCTCGGAGGTTCCAGATTAGCTCTCGCGGGCCTAAGGCTAACTCCGGGCCCGTGAAACCAAAAATCGGGAGCACCTCTGGAAATTACTCTCAGAACCCTGAGATTAACTCTCGGATGTCTCTGAGACTGACAACCGGGAGCCCTCTGAGACTAACTTTTGGGTGCTCCCTGAGATTGACTCTTGGGGCCGCTTATACCAAAACTCGGAGGGGGGCACAGCCTGAGGCTAAATCTCGAGGGCTCCCAAAATTACCCCTCTGGGGCCCCCCTGAAGCCAGCACTCTGCAGATCAAATTGGACTAGCTCTCGGACCCCCGGATTAACTCTCGGAGCCACCTGAAACTAAATGTTGACTCCTGAGAGAGAATCCCGTGAGACTATGAAGGCCCCCTGAGACCGATTCTTGGGGTGCTCTGAGACTCACTATTGGGGTTCTTTGAGACAGACTCTCAGGGCGACCCCGAGACCGAATCTCGGGGTCCCCTAAGACAGACTCTTGGGGTCCCCTTAACCGACTCTTGGGGTTCTCTGAGACTGACTCTCAGGGGCCCCTCTGAAATAGACTGTTGCAGGGCCCTGAGAACCACTCTCTAGGGGGGCCCTGAGACTAGCTCGGCCTCCCTCCCCTGAGACAGACTCCCGGGGCCCCTGATCTTTTGTATAGTATTTTAACATTAGAACATTCACACGAAGGAAATTTTGTTGTACCTTTTAAGCATTTATTTTTATTTTGTTTATAGCTTGATAATTTCGATCCGACCAAGTGTTGGTAAACTAAGGTAACCAAATATTAAGGATGGCCCATACCTTATATGGTTGCGTGGTTATAATAACAGCTTTGTGCCATATTTCGGGAAGTTCAATGTTGATGCGCGCATAACCTGAGTCTACCTCAATTCACTCGGGTAATCAGACATGCAATTGGAGGTCAGTCGTTTTGAGTACGAAGAAAGGATCTTCTACGGGAAGTGATTAGCAATTATTTCCTGGTGTTGAATCCATGAACTCTTTAATCAGGAAATTTCTAAGGAAACGGAACAAAACGAATAAAAATGCAAGAGATATGGTAGTGTGTCCCGAACGTTACATAGTCTCTATTCCGTCGACAGATCCTGTTGAGATTCAGCTACTTTCTTACCCTTGCTATCTAGTAAACGAACAAATTACCAAGACAAAAGGCGCCCAGGATATCTATCGCTTTGGCTCTCCGTAATTGATATTTTCAACTTTGCATACCTAGTTTTCTTTTGGGATTATGCTCATCAATTTCTGTCATTACTCTCGTTTGTCTGGTTTCCTACGAAAATATTTGAAAGTTATTTATTTTTAGAATATATAGGAATATAGTTATTGGTGTTAAGCTAATAGATTAAAAATTGACTGAGTGCCAAATTCCCTGTTTGATTTGCTCTTATGGTAAAATTAGATTAATTTTTGCCTTTCCTTCGGTAATGGTGCCTGATCGACATGTTTCAATTTGTCTTTTTTAGTACGCAATAGCGGTAGATACATTTTTTCTGGAGGCATATGATTTTGAAAATTTTTATTTGAGCTCTGGGGGCACCTAAGACCAACACTTGGCGGCACTCACAAAGCTAATTTTCGGCCGCTGTCCCGATTAGATCTCAGGGGGTCTCTGAGACCGATTCACGGCGCCTCTTCATCAAAACTGGGGGCCCTGAGAATCTCTCGGGGCTCCTGAGATTAGTTATCGGCGGCAACTCTGAGACTAATTATTGGCCTCCCCCAGATTTGCTCTGGAGGGGGGCTGAGATTGACTATCTTGGCCATCCAGATTAGCTATTGGGGTCCCCTGAGGCTGTCTTTGGGGTGGGGGAAGGGGGCTGGGAATGACTTCCGACAGCCCTCTGAGACTTACTCTAGGGCGCCCCTGAGACAAACACCCGGGGGGAATCACCTCTGAGACTGTGTCTTTGGCGTTCCTGAGACTGACTCTCGGAGGCTCCAGATTAGCTCTCGCGGGCCTAAGGCTAACTCCGGGCCCGTGAAACCAAAACTCGGGAGCACCTCTGGAAATTACTCTCAGAACCGGTGCATTCCACCATAACACGACCAGTGACCTACACCCGACCATTTTTTATTTCCTTCAAATTTGGGTCACTAAGGGTTTCGAGGGCGCTAAATTGATTGGAAACCTCGAAAAAATTCCCAAAAATATTTTTTCGGAGATACGGCCCCAGGCAATGTTCGAAGTTGGTGTTACAAGTATTTTTTTAACGGCTCATAGTTTCGAAGTTTTGGCAGTGATTTTCATAAATATTTTTATTGCATTAAAAATAGATATAAAAACATCTTAGCTATCTCGGATTTTCAAATTTCAAAAATTTGGGTTACTTGATTTCTTGACATAATTTTTCAACGATGACCTTGACCCAAAGTTATTTGAAATTTGTATTTTTGTCTGAAAGCGATTCGAAATACATTCAAACTCTTTTAAATGAAATAATAAAAACATTGGGTATCGAGTTGCATATATTTTTGTAGCTTCCAAAAGCAGACACCAGGTGGCAAAATAAACCCATTCTCTCCGTAACTCATTATGCAATTGCGCTAGAGCCCTGCGACCAAAACTAACCTGCCTTTTGCTACTGGTAGTTTGTTCTCGTGACCTTGTATTATATCAGGTCATGTCAGGTCACCTAGGGTAAGGCTTTCCAGCATGAGTGATAGTTTGCTATTCGAGTTTTAAAAAAGCTACTTAAATTAATAATAAAAGATGTCCGGAACCATTGCCAGTTTATTTAAACACATACACACAGCTTCACACGCATAGAAAACAACAACAATATGTTAGCCAAAGCCTCTGTTTCATGTGGTGAATCCTAAATATTTTTATCGGTGACTGCTCATTTCATTAAACCCGCTTCGCCACCTTTACGTGCCTGCATAGGTCATCTTCTGACAGCCTGTATACCTGCATAGTTTCAAAGTCCACAGGATTGTACCTGTGGCTTCTCCGGGTGCCCTTGATGGTGACAGTGGTGGCGAAGCGGCCCCTGAGATCTGCGGCTACTTTTTGTTTTTCACTCCCCGACACATACAAAAATTCAATCGACGACCTGAACTTGTCGGTCAGAAATTGAAACATGTCCTCAGCAGTGAGGATCTGGTTGGTGACCGGTCGACGCAGACTCTCCCGGTAGGTGGCACGCTTCACCGTTCCACCTATGCCGTCACATGCCTCCTTACCATGTGAGGTGGCAAAGAAGTGCCACTCACACGATATGCCCTTGAAGTCAGCGGCGTGGTGGCACACATTTATAAAGTTGTACCTATTTTTGTACTGCGCGCTACTGCCATCGCTAAAGTAGTGGATTTTCGACACTCTCGGTAGCTTTTTCTGAATTAATGGCACTAAATGTTTGATGAAAGCATGGACAGAGGTGGAACTATGTTTTGTATCGTCAGAAATGACGCAAAAGCTCTGGTGCTGCTCGATGCTATCTTCTCGCCAGTACGCGACGAAGGGGTGCACAGTGCATTGTGTGGCATCCCACCAAAACCCCTGCACAGCATCCTGTACGATGAAAGTGTAATTTTCGGAGAAGTCACCTTGAACGACGACTTCTTCATCACCTACACTTTCTTTGAGGTGCTTGAAAAAAGCAGCCTGTGCCCTTGCTTCATAGTGGTGCTGTGCAAGGTCAGCTATTTGCTTGCTCAGCTTTGTCACGCTTTCTTCAAGAGTTAATACCATCTCTGCCAGTTTACACCTATCTGCGCTCTACCACTGTTTATACCTGACCTCAACATCACCGTCAACATCTTCACCTTCCTCCTGCACCAACATGGTCAAATACTCCGCCACACCCTTCTCACCCGGACATTGGTCACAATTACCCATCATACAGTCACAATTATCTGAGTTGCACACAGCCATGTCAATCAAATCCTCACATGTTAGCCCAGGTCAGTTAAGAGCAGACAGAAGGAGAGCGGGGTTTTGATGATAGGTGCAAACGCACACAGAGTGCGTGCCGCTTGCACCTGCCAGCACACAGTGCTTGGGGCGCAGCGCCGCAAATGATGAGAAGCTGATGTCTGGGTTGTTCTCATCAGTCTTATAAAGCTCATACATCTCCCTCAAACTTCCAAGCACGAGCCGTTTCTGCACATTTACTTTTTCGCCGTTTTCGTCACGCATCGAGATGCAGTCCTTTTTACCAGGACACATGCGACTGACCTCGTCGTCTTCGTAAAATCTCTTGACTTTCAGCTTGACCTCTTCTGTGATTCTATGCCGGCCTCTACTCATGCTTTGCACTTCTGGTAAAATACCATGGTTTCGTTTCAGTTCTCGGCTCTTCTTCACCATGTGCGCGCTGGCCCCAAAAATCAGCCGTTCTTTCGATAGAATATGGCGACAAAGTCAAAATGGCCCGGCGTCTCTTGTAGTCATCCGTGTCTTTGAAGGCATCCTTTAGTTCTCCCATGAGGGCTTTATACCTAAAAGCACCGGAAAATATCATGACTGATTGATCTGTTAATGGTACGTATGCGTATCTGCATTATTTCTGGATACTAGTCAAGCTTGTGAAATTTAAAACTATTTTACCACACATTGCTTACGAAAATTTTTCAAAATATGGAAACAAAATCGAGCGAGACGCTCTTGTGCTTGTCAATATTTAACCAATTAAGAAAAAATACAATGCCAACCAAATTAGGTTTAGATGCACGATAATCATAAATCTCCCTTGAGACGATTTCTTTGTGGCAGACTATGCTAGCCCATGGCTATATCGAAAATAATGATATCATGGCGTGATAACTACGTGATCCAAATCTTTAAAAAATTGGGGAATTATTCTAGGAACCACTAAACGAGTGAATAGGGAGTATAAACTAGACTGCATCCTAGCAATAGGAATACGCGCCATTGCGAAGAAGCAATCACCGTATAAACCGGAAAATGTGTCACCAATGCTCATGAAAGTTTTAAATCTCCTGAACAAAACAATGGTGTACATAAAACATACCTTTCCAAGTCGCCCTGGGCCTCCCGACGAGGTTTTTTCGGAGTATTTCCAGGGGTTGGAAGGTCGATATCCAGGGTATGCTCTATCTTTCTTTTAACAGAGCTGACCACTTTTCGAAGCTTTTCAGAGCCCGCGTATCGCCGTGTACTGGGCTTCAACCCCCCCTGCGAAAATGATACATTGTTAGGTTCTATGACCCGATATGAACAAGCGCGGAACTGGTCCTAGTGTTAGTTAATTTAACCGCATAAATGTAGGAAAGGAAACTCAGTGGGCATGCTGACATGACTGCATAAAATCATAGAATAGTACTAGAATATTCCAAGACCAAGCATCGGTATCAACGTGAAAATTAAGCTTTTTTATAAGCCCATGCAATCAAAACAATATATGACGACATTGACTTCCTACACCCACACCAATCCTCCCTGTTATTGGGCAGGAACAGTTGTTGGAAGTGTTCCTAATAAAACAAAATAAAAACAAAAGGAGAGATAGTACTTACTTTTTCCAACCAGAGGTGACACATCAAGGCTGGGAAGAAGTTCACTGATTCGTTGGTGGCTAACATCTGGATCTGCAAGTGATGAGCCGGTAGATTCAGATGCAGATGTAACCGGTCCGTCAATCGGTACACTTTCGCTCAAACTTGAGCTGGTTTCCTCTCTCGGTAGACTTTTTGGATTTTTTTGTCAGCTTTTTTGCGGCAGTTGTCACACAGATAATCACTGCTGGTAAGGCGGTGATCGTTGACGGCTTCGACCAATTCTGCCTTCGGCAATCGCACATTTTTTCGAAATTTGCCTCTTGTGTCGACTATATCGAGAACAGAGGCGGGAGGGTCACCGCCTCTGTTCTCTGCCGGCTGCTTCAGCACCGGCCCCTGGCGCAGCATGTGGATGGACTGGGGTACGACCCGGGGAGTGACCCGGCCACCTGAGAGTACCAGACATCGACTCCCGCACAGCAGTGCGGAGGATCAAGGCGGCGTTGAAGCGAGGCTGGGCGTGGTGCCTGACCGCTCAGTCAGGGACTCCCGGATCTGCCGATCTGCCGTAGGTCCAGGTTGGAGAAAGAAATGCCTGATCTCGTCGCCGCTACGTGGAGGCGGTGACCCTCCCATCATCGTCTGGTGGCGCGGTGGGCTGCCTGACCGGCGTACCAGGGGACGGCGGCGGTGGCGGTGCGGTGTCGGCCGCGACCGATGGGTCCTGCGCCTTCATCTGCTACGGGTGACCTACAAAACGACATCTTGTCCTGGCACCAATTCGATGGCGGCCTGGTGATCGCCCGTCTGTCCGGCGTCGCCGGGCTGCCGTTAACTTGCCGTGCGACCGCGCTGGACTGCGAGGTGTTGCGCTCTCTCCGACCTCGGCCCTGGCCGGGTGGGCGCCGGCTTTCCTCGGTCTCGTCCTCCGCCGGGGGGGGATGTGCGGATGCTCCCGCTGTTGGCGATCGTGCGCTGCATCCCTCAGTACTTCTGCGCGCGTTCTGAGTGACCCCTCCACCTGGAGGTACCAGATAACTCTCTACCGCACACGCAGCGCGGTGCTGTAGAAGAGGATGGCGCTGTGACGGGCACTGAATGTGGTGGCTTGCTTTGCTCAAGTCACTTGATGAGTTGAGATGAGATGAGTTCCAGTCCAGTCATCTGATTGTAATTAGTTCCCGTAATTCTACACAAAAAGATGGACTCTCTCTGATCGAATTAGTTGTTACCTGTCTAATGTATATGAACGGCGACTATGGTATCACCGGTCAACTGACGTGGTTGGAGATATTAACATTGAGCTACATTTTTGTCACGTGCGATAATTTTCAGGGATAAATAACAATCGTAGGCCGATGCTGAAATCTTTTGGAGCACCCGCTCTGAGCAATGTGTAGATGCATAGGAAGTGAAATGGGGACGACATTCCCCTGCCTACAACCCGCTCGCCTCTGAGGAACAACTCGACTGTCTACAAAATTTGTTGTCGCTCATAACTTGCCTTCAGCGATGGTTTTTTGCTAGGATCTGTATTGTCCATATGCATGCTCTACACTGATGTTTGATCCAGTCACGTCATTATCATGACGTGGCAGTGGCAGTGCGGGACTACCTGTCTGTGATGCTACTGACTATCTGCGTTCAGGTGCGTGGGGGCAACTGTCTGGGCCTGTTCGTGGTGGCGCTAGTTTCGACCTTTGGCGGCGCCACCCGCGACTGCGAATGGCTGTTGGAGTATAGGTGGCGCTGGTTGTTAATGTGTTAACCTGGAGTCAGCTGACAAGCCGCAGAGATTTCCTGGCCGCTTATTTAACCGCGCAAAATCAGTGTACCGTCTGAGACCTAATGTTTGTTACCAACACAAATGTTCATACAACACTCCGACATGATATTACTGTTGTCCATACAAGATGGCACTGTAACGAAAATATCTGTTCTATTCTCTTCCTTCTCTTGTGGCCGTCGATGCAGTTTCTTAATGGGGGAAAAAATAGAACTTGTCTCAATCTGTTGTACTGATTGTTCCCAACTCAACTCAGCCATAACCCGTGTGCTTTTGATATTGATATGTTCCAGTATGTCTTAAGCCTGATTATCCTTGTTCTTGTTTCTCCTCTTTCCTCCGGTCCCGGTACTCGAACAACGTCCGCCGCGCCGCTACCGACCTGCTCCCGCGTCCCCGCGGGCCGGCCGCGTCGGAATCTTAAATCCGTTGCTTTGCGCGAACGCGTGCCCCGTGGCATCCCGGCGAGCTCGCCTGCGCCCCCCCGCACCCCGCCGCTGCGGACCCATCGCCGCCGCGTTGCTCGCTTCGCCGCCCGAGCTGGTTTTCTCTGGTCTCGCAGCCCGACACGGTATTGCGTCTCTCTCACCGTCTCCCTGTCTCATCGGTACCTCACATCTCTTGACACTTCCTTTACCTTCTTCCCGTCACTTTCCCTTTGTTACTTTACTCGGCCTGTGTTTGAGATGAGCTTTGAGAAAGTTTAGGGTCTGTTTGTTGTATTGTTGTACATTTCATGTATCGCCGTAGTGTGAATATATGTATGCATGGTTGTAATATGGGTCACAGCAGAAATTAAATGGCATTATGAGCTTTCTATATCACTAGCGTAGCCTAATACCAGCACGCGCAATGCCCAAGTGTTCCCACTCCAATCAAGGGTTCACGACTGACGTCGCTCATGTTTTTCGCTCCCAGGTGTCCCGTCCTTCTCCAGTACGTAGAGGGGGAGAGCCCCTTCGGCGTTGTTTGCTCTGCGTGACCAGCGCGCGCCAGACGTGAGGAATAGCACAATAACAATGTCACCCTTCGCCTAGCACAAGAGCACCCAGACTGCGATGGCGTACTGCTAGCCCTTAACACGCGGCTGGTCCAAGAAACAGTTTGACTTGGAAACCTTTCCAATAGTCCAAGAGTTGCCGACGCCATATGCCTGGAAGTTGATGCGTCAGTAAGCCCGAAAAATTATTGAAAGACAGAGCGTTAGCTAGTCAGATTTTCCAGGTGTGCTTGCTGTTTTTTTCTTCTCAAAACGACTCCCCTGTCAATGGGACAATTATGCAGTTAATTATATCATTATTTGGTCGTCTTTGTGGACTACTCCCACACCTTTGAAGGTCGCCTAGACTCCCACCGTCTATACAAATACTGCTGTTCACTACCTTCCGGAAAGCCTTACCCTAGGTGACCTGACATGACCTGACATCACAAAAGGTCACAAAAACAAGCCGCCAGTAGCAAAAGGCAGATTAGTTTTGTTTGCAAGGCTCTAGCCAAATTGTATAGTGTGTTACGGCGAGAATGACTTTCTTTTGCCACCTGGTGTCTGCTTTTGTAAACTAGAAAAAAATATATGCAACTCGATACCCAATTTTTTATTATTTCATTTACAAGAGTTTAAATGTATTTCAAATCGCTTTCAGACTAAAATACGAATTTCAAATAACTTTGGGTCAAGGTCATCGTTGAAAAATTTTGTCAAGAAATTATGTACCCATTATTTTTGAAATTTGAAAATCCAAAATAGCCAAGATGTTGTTTCACCTATTATAAACGCAACAAAAAAGATTTATGAAAATCACTGCCAAAACGTTGAAACTATGAGCCGTTAAAAAAACACTTGCAACACCAACTTCGAAAATTGCCTGGGGCCATATCTCCGAAGAAATATTTTTGGGAATTTTTTTCGAGGGTTCCAATCAATTCAGCGCCCTCGAAACCCCTAGTGACCCAGATTTGAAGGAAAACAAAAATGGTCGGGTGTAGATTCATGATTTTTTTGGTCGTCTTATGGTGGAATTCCCCAACCCTGAGATTAACTTTCGGATGTCTCTGAGACTGACAACCGGGAGCCCTCTGAGGCTAAATTTTAGGTGCTCCCTGAGATTGACTCCCGGGGCCGATTATACCAAAACTCGGGGGGGGCACAGCCTGAGGCTAAATCTCGAGTGCTCCAAAATTACCCCTCTCGGGCTCCCCTAAAACCAGCACTCTGCGGATCAACTTAGACTAACTAACTCTCGGACCCCCGGATTAACTCTCGGGGCCACCGGAAAGTAAATATTGACTCCTGAAAGAGAAGCCCGTGAGACTATGAAGACCCCCTGAGACCGACTCTTGGGGTGCTCTGAGACTGACTCTTGGGGTTCTCTGAGACAGACTCTCAGGGGGACCCCTGAGACCGAGTCTCGTGGTCCCCTAAGGCAGACTCTTGGGGTCCCCTTGGCCGACTCTTGAGGTTTTCTGAGACTGACTCTCAGGGGCCCCCTGAAATAGACTTTTGCGGGGCCCTGAGAACCACTCTCTGGGGCCCATGAGACTAGCTCGGCCCCCTCCCCTGAGACAGACTTCCGGGGCCCCTGGTCCCGACTTTGGGGCCCCTGAGACCAACCCTCTGGGGTCCCCGAAATCTACTTTCTGGGGGCCTTGAGACCGACTCTCAGGGCGGGGGCCTTGAGGCCGACTCGGGACGCTCTATGAACGAATCTTCAGGGGCCCCTGAAACTGACTCTGGGGGCACCGTGATCAGAGACTCCTTTACAGTGGTTCAGATTGGCCCAAGGGGGGTCTGCGGACGCCTAGGTCCCCCTTGGCTACACCACTGCATCCACACTTTCGGCGGCCCTCAGAAATCACCATTTGGAGGTCCCTAAAATAATTGCTCCCCCAGACCAATACTCCGGAGCCCCTTGATACTGAGGCCCGGGGGCTCCTAGGCAGGGCATTTTTCAAGAAAATGTCAGTGGGGGGGCATTTCTTATGCTGGTCATGATGTGTCTTCAGGGGATCAACACCCCATTTGGGGGGGGTTAATAAGACTTAGAAGCGCTAGTGTTAAAGAAATTTTACCCAATTTTTGTGTCTTTCCATCTTCTAGAGATTATAGATGCTGCCCAGGGCTGCCAAGTTTTTTCAGCAGAAAGGGGCCAAACTGAGTTAGAAGCAGGGCCAAAAAGGGATTAAATTTTATTTTCACTAAATCAGCAAAATAAATATCACAGAAGTAAGATTTGAGACTAAAACGACCACTCACAGTAATCATAGACTCACAGAAGCACAACTTGTATCACTGTTTTAAACTAATTTTTGACAGCTTGATCTTGACTTGACGCAATATTCTTGTAGTGCACTGCCCATTTAACCTTTGTCCCATCGGGGGAACAACTAAGGTTTTTTTCAGAATATCAGAAATACGACGAGGTACAGCACTGTGGTTAAGGGGTTTTCTTCTCAGCCCATCGTTTTCCCACCCTCGCTAAAAATTGTTTACCCCGGGCCACAATAGATCAGGTCACCAAGCAAGGTCAACGAAGGCAACCTCACTTCAACTTTTGAGCTCTACATTAGCTACATTTCTAATCTGATCTATTTGAAACTATTTAAACTTGATGACCCTTCCAGCTTCTACAAATTGTATATCCGGATTTTTTTATATTTGGTGATCTCCCATACAAAAAGCAAGGAAAAAATCTGTCTTATCATTTAAAAGTCGCAAAAAAGGTTGCAAATTCTCAGATTTCTCAGAAAATCATTCTTGGCTACCGTTTCACGGATTCCAGGGGCAAAATTTTCCCTTTGACCTATCTGGGATCATCACAGGTCACCAGGGGTAAAAACAGTATTCTAACAATAACTTTTAACCTCATCAAGCTAGAGCGCTGAATTAAACGTCATCGTGTATGTCTCATCAATGGCTTCCTTTTGATATACGGCAAAGTCACTTTCTGATCTTTCATGACCTCAGGTCATGTTAGGTCAAGAGGTGCCCTCTGGAGGTCAAACCATTGGCGGGAGGTCATTATGTACCGCATAGCAGAGAAAGCTCTGGAACTTTCCTAACAAGCGTACTACAGTAAATATCAATAGCTCTAATGGCATGCGAGCTATGCTCAGGTTTCTTAAGCACTGCATATTTTAGTAGAAATAGACTGTCGTGACCAAACTTGACCTCTGGAGGTCAAACCATTCTCCTGAGCGCCTAAGCATGTGAAGGGTAAATCATACTGAAGTCAAATGAGCTTCCTAATGCACTTTGCAGATTTGCGCTAACCCCCATATTTTCGGAGTTAGAAAGAGGCTCATCGATGCCCTCGGTGGGGGCGAAGGTGGCGCCGGACCCCCGGTGGGGCGCGGGTTAATAGGAGGCCAGGAGTAACCCTTCAATCCCGCGTGGCTATCAAATAATTGTATCCACATAACCAAAAAAATTGTTAGCATCATCAATTATCTTAGCCGCACCACTCCCCGCTAACATTTGATATTTTTCCTGCCTTTCCAATCAATCAATCAACACATACGTATTTCACACACACATACGCACATATCAGACAACCCGTTAAAAAAGGCGAGAAACGTAATATTCATATCGTGTCCCCCAATAGCCGCTGCCGCCCTCCATAAAAACCTATAAAAAATCGCTGCTTGGCATCATGACACCAGGTCAGTCAAGGATGTCGATCGTCGACGGGTCATTTTCCAACTGTGAGTTTTTTCTCTTTCAACAGTGGTGGATATAATATTTTGGTAAGTGGGAGGGGGAGGGTGGAGCCTCAAAGCACACTTTGCCATCAACTTTCCACCCAAAGGGCACCTATAGTATCACATCCTGCGCGTCCGGTTTTCGGTGGCTGTCATTTTTTAGATCGTATTTTTTCTCAGAGTTCTCCTCCCACTGGCATAGCAGTTTTTCTCCAGCTCTGATCCTTTATTGGTGTAAGACCATCTTATTCAAGCCCGGAAAAGGCCAAGAGAAACCATATTTATACAGGGGACAAACCAAAAAGAGCTTAGGTGCCAGCTGATAGAAAAGGGGCCAAAGAAGGCCAGATTCCAAGAGAGGGCCAACCGAAAAAATCGGGCGGCCAAACACGACAAAAAAAGACCAAATTAGAAATATTTGGCCACAAAATGGCCAGCCTGGCAGCCCTGATTCTGCCGCAACGTATTCGAAATGAATAACCTATTTCCTTATTTTCTTTATGAGTATAGCAAGGCAAGTAAATTCCTAAAGTATCGAACACATGTAGTTTATAGTCTAAGTCGAGACAACTTTTTATGTATATACAAACATGCTATGATGTGTGACTGTTGCTGTCAAAATCATCTAGGGAATGTAGTGCAAAAACCAGTTAATAATTTTTGGGGATTATCGACGCACCAGCTGTCAGTGTTATATGGCGTCGCCAACTCTTTCCCTGTTAGAAGGGTTTCTCGGAGCCAGTTTTGATTCTGAAGAAGGGCTGGCCGAATATGTAATCTCTCCCCATTTACAACATCAAGGAATCGATGAGAAAGGCCAACTAACAACTTATCAACTTACAGAAAAAAATATGTAGCGATCTCACTATAAATTTTACCAATACTACCACCACAATAAGCACTTCGCAACGCCACACCAGCAACCAGTCTGACGCGCTGTGACTACATGGGGTCCCGCCTAATCCACGTACGAACTCTGAGCGCAAACAACGCGTGTAAAATGAGAGCATCTTGCAATTCTCCGGCACTGGCCGGGCTTCCGGCCGGATAAAACACGATGTTTAATTGGTTGTAGGCTATTTCCAGCGTTGTGATTAGTTAGTGCTGAGACTGCTTTGCCGGGATTTCCCGTAACTACGCGCTTTGTTTCGTTTTGGCACGATGGAGAAGACAGCCACTGGTGGAAATTTTTAACATAGTTTTTTGTGGATTGCCAATGTGGGATGAGCAATATAAAAAATTGCTATTATCGGGTGGTTCTATGTCTTCTTTTCGTCAGGCGAGGCTGCGTTTGTTCAATTTTAGGTCATATGCGTATTTCACTCGGGGCCAATTTCCGGGCACTGGGGGGGCATTTCGGCCGACTGGGGGGCAAATGGCCCCCCATTTAACATGTTAAAAAATGGCCTGCTCCTAAGACCAAGCTCGGGGTCCCACTTAGATCAGGCTCAGGGGCACCCTTAGACCCATGTTCGCGCTTTGCTCAGAAGTAACTTGACACCGATGTTCCGGGACCCTCAAGATCAATATTTCGAGCCCCCCTCCCCCGAGACTAATGCTCGGTACTCTGGAGCCCCTCGATGCCAATGCTCGGGGTCCTGAACCCAGGCCTGGGGGCCCCTGAGACCAAACTCTGGGTCTGATGAGGCCAATGCTCGTGCCTCACTCATGAGTCCCTCGATATCAACAGTCGGGGGCACCCCGAGGGGGCCTGAACCCCAGAGACCAAGCTCAGGGGCCCCTGAGACCAAGCTCGAGGGGACCCTGAGACTAAGCTCGGATTCTCCCTGAGACCAAGCTCGAGGGCCCCCTGACACCAAGCTCGGAGGTTCCCTAAGACCAAGCGTGAGACCCCGTGAGACCAAAATCGAAAGGCTCATGAGACCAGACATTGAAAGGCCCATGAGACCAAGCTTTCCTCCCTGAGACCAAGCTCCGTTGTCCCCTGAGACCAAGCTCGGGGGCCCCTGGGACCAAGCTCAGGGGCCCCCGAGATCAATGTTCGGTATTCCAGAGCCCTCGATACCGATGATCGGGGGTCCCCTGAGACCAAGCTCGGAAGGCCCGTGAGACAAAGCTCGGGGCCCCTGAGTCCAAGTTCAGGGTTCCCCGGAGACCACGCTCGGGGGGCCCTAAAAACCAAGCTCTCCGGGCGCCCCGAGACCAAAATCGAAAGGTCCGTGAGTCCGAGCTAAGGGGCCCCCGAGATCAATGTTCGGTACTCTGGAGCTCTCGATACCGATGATCAGGGGCCCCTGAGACCAAGCTCGGGGGTCCCCTGAGACCAAGCTCAGGCGTTCCCTGAGACCAAGCTCGGAGGGCCCCTGACACCAAGCTCGGGGCCCCTGAGACAAAGTTCGGGGGCGCTGAGACCAAGCTCGGGGGCCCCTGAGACCAAGATCAGGGGCCCCCGACACCAATGCTCGTGTTTTCCAGTGCAGGTCAGCCTTATGCATCAGATGCCCTCAGATGCCCCCCTGAGACCAAGCTCGAGGGCCCCCTGACATTAAGCTCGGGGAGATGGGGGCCTGAGACCAAGCTTGGGGTTACCCCTGAGACCAAGCACGGGTTAGCTGAGACCAAGCTCGGAGGGCTCCCTGACACCAAGCTCAGGGGGCCCCTGAGACCAAGCTCGGGGCCCTGAGACCAAGCTCGGGAGCTCCCTGAGCCCAAGCTCGGAGGGCCCCAGACACCAAGCTCGGGGCCCCTGAGACCAAGCTCAGGGGCCCTGAGACCAAGCTCGGGGTTATCTGAGACCAAGCTCGGAGGGCTGCCTGACACCAAGCTCGGGGGGCCCCTGAGACCAAGCTCGGGGGCCTCTGAGACCAAGCTCGGGGGCCCTGAGACCAAACTCGAAGGGCCCCCTGAGACCAGGCTCGGTAGCTCCCTGAGACCAAGCTCGGAGGGCCCACAGACACAAAGCTCGGGGCCCCTGTTACCAAGCTCGGGGGCCCTGAGACCAAGCTCGGGGGCCCATGAGACCAAAATCGAAAGGCCCGTGAGACCAAGATCGAAAGGCCCGTGAGACCGAGCTCGGGGAGGGGCCCTGCGACCAAGCTTGGGCCCTGAGGCCAAGCTCCGGGACCCCCTGAGACTGAGCACGTACTCTGGAGCCCTCGATACAGATTATTGGGGACCTCCTGAGACCAAGCTCGGAAGCCACCCCCAGAGACCAAGCTCAGGGGTCCCCGAGATCAATTTTTGTGTTTTTAGTGCATAAGGTCAGCCCAAGGGGGTCCGCGGACCCCAGGGACCCCTTCCCCAGGCTACGCCACTGTCAGAACATCTCAAGGGGCCCATTCAAGCTCGCGGCCGCCAGGTCAGTGGCTGCAAAGCCTTAAAGGGGGTCCCAGACCATCTCAGGGGTCCTCTGTTCAACACAGAGGCCCATATTAGCTCTGATGACCAGATAAGCTTAAGGGCCCGGATCATCCAGGGGCCCCTTGTCGGCATATATGGAGTTTCAGAACAGTTCAGGGTTTCAATTAAAGCTTATAACCCAATTTCAGGGCAGGGGCCCTATTACTGTGGAGGGGCCTCGGATAAGCTTAGGGTCTTCTGTGCATCACAGGGGATCCAGATTAGCTCAAGGGACAATATTAACCCTTGCCCCGGTGGCGGGTACGAGCCACTTTCGCCCTGGTGGGGGGCTAAAAAAGAACCCCCACGATCACAAAAACTAAGGGAGCTAGAAAAAAGCGCAAGACGGCAATCGAAAGCTCTTCAATGATATGATATCGAAAATACTTGGGTCATTTTTCTTGTCAGGTTAATATCAAGGTCACCAGAGGTCAAAATAGGTCAAAATGGCTAATATGAGTTGTACGAAGAAAACCTCATATATCTCAGAAACTTTGATAGCTAGACACAGTGTTCCAACACCATTCGAAAGCTGTTAAGTTGTTCTTTCATTGCAGTGGCATTCATTTTCGTGTCAGGTCAAAGCCTAGGGAGCTACAGGTCACTAAATATTGGGCTTATTCTTGGGAACGTCCATAGCCACCCATGCATAAGGGCGTTTCCTTTTTCACTAATAACTTCCAAACCAAACAAGATACAGCCATAGTTGATGCACCATTGCAATTCTCTCGTCAATACAAATCGAGTGATATATAATATTGCTATGCCAGGTCAGATTTAAGAATTTGACCTGACCCAGGTCAACAGTCTGACCCAACTTGACCTGGTATAGTCCTGATGTATATCATTTGACTTGCAGTGACTATACAAACATTTCGGTGGCAAAATAAAGTTCTATCTTAGTATATTCAAAATTTATTGACTAAAACACCAAAAATGCTTATTTGACCTAAGCTGACCTTTTCAAGGTCACAAGTCAAAATGTTTGGCATCAACTTCAGAAATGGGCTAAGGGCAAGTCGTAACCGATGTTTGAAGTTGATTCAATCCATACTTACTGAGAAAAGCTCATTTCGTGATTTTCCCCATGTATTTACAATAGAGAGGTCATGCTCTGCACATGACCTTAGGTCACCAATATCAAAAATCCCGGAACAAATGTTGTAGCACCTGGTGGGCCCAATATGTGGTATGAGTTTCAACTTAATCGATTAACCTTTCTTTTAGTTATGCGGCCCTAAGCATTTTTTGAGGTGGGGTCACTTCACCTGGCCTGGTGACCTGACCTGATATGACCTTGAGCTAAAATTTTCAGGAAAGATGTAACAATGATGGAGGAACAGCTAGACAACGTGTGGCGGCGCTGCGCGCCGCCGTTTTTTGTCCCTTCGGAAAAAACCCGAGGGGGTCTAAAAAGATACCCACCCGGGCGAAGGTTAACACGCGCATTGACGGGGCGGGTACCCGCCTGACGGGGCGGGTACCCGCCCCCTTTCGGGTTTTTCGGAGTTAGCAGAAAAACGGTGGCGCGTAGCTCCGCCGTACTTGGCATACCCTTTCCCTCATCATTTTTACAACTTCTGTGAAAATCTTAAGATTAGGTCATCCCAGGTCAGGTCACCAGTACAGGTCAAGTGACCTGACCTCAAAACAAGTTTTAAATAGCATAAGTCGGAGCAGCGTGAACTTATCCGATTAAAACTCATATCACATAGTGGGCCCACCGAGTTCTCTAAAATGTGTTCTGGTATTTTTGATATCGATGACCTAAGGTCAGGTACGAGTCATGACCTCTCCATTGGAATTACATGGGAAAAATGGTTTTTACTGAATACCTCAGCAACGGATGGTGATAGAGCGTTTATTTTAAATGCGTTAGACTCGCCTTGTCTTTGCAGTTCTAATGGTATGCATGTTATATAATTTAACCTTGACCTGACTTCGGGTCAGGTCAAATCCTTTATTTGACCTGGCAAGGTCAAATCATATATCATTCGATTCGGCTTGCGGCGAGGATTCATATAGTTCAAGTCGTTTTGCTCTATCTTTACTTGTTCAGATGTAATGGCCGAAACCCTTAATTTACATGTTATCCCTATGACGGCATGTTTTGACCTCTCATGACCTTAAATCTGACCTTACAAAAAAATGGTACAAATATTTTCGATGGAGAAGTGGATGGGCTACCCAACGCCGTTTAATGTTTTTAGCTATCTACCGTGGTTCTCGAGATCTTAGGGGGGCGGGTACCCGCCCCCTCGTCAAAGTGAAGGTGGCTCAGACCCCCGTCAATGCGCGTGTTAACTTCACGGTCCCAGCTCAGCTCAGGCCCCCCCCCCAGGTCGGTGTATATAGGATCTGGCCAACTCATGGAGCCCTGTTCAAGTTCACGGCTCGTAGCTCAGTTTAGGCATCCTAGAACAGTTCATGCTGTCCAAACCATCTCAGGGGCGCTCAGTTCAGCTCAATGGGCTCAGATTAGCTCGTATGGCATCAGAGGCCAGTTCAGGGGTCCCGAGAAGCTCAGGGGGCCTTAAAATCGACCCATAGGACCTTAACTTAGTTTAGGGGCACATGTAAGTTTAACGGGGTTCCAGGGCAAGCTATCGGGCCAGTTTGAGTTTCTTGCTTGATATTACAGTTGTTGATATTCTTATCTTCGTTGCGGGGGCCATCACAGAAAAGTGGGCGGGGGGGGCAGTGGCCACCTGCCCCCCCTCCGTTCCTACGCCTATGATAAATGGTTTGTAGCATAAAAAACAGGGAAAAGGGCCAAAGAAAAATTTAAGAAAAGTAAATAAATTCCTGGATTAGTGTTTGTTCACGGTCAGTGTCCATCAAACATCGCGCGGCCGCAACGCAACAGCGGCGCCGACCAGCGGCCCCAGCAGCACACCCCGGCCAAATACTTAATCCGGTAACTTAACACACGCATTGATGGGGGTCTGAGCCACCTTCGCATTGACGGGGGCGGGTACCCGCCCCCTAAGATCTCGAGAAACACGGTAGGTAGCGAAAAACGGTAAACGGTGTTGTGTTGCCCATCCACTTCTCCATCGAAAACATTTGAACCATTTTTTGTCAGGTCAAATTTAATGTCACGAGACGTAGGGATATCATAGGGATAACATGTAAATTCAGTTTTTCGGCCATTACATCTGAACAAATAAAGATAGAGCAAAACTACTTAAACTATATAAATCCTCTCAGCAAGCCGAATCGAATGACATATAATTTGACCTTGCTAGGTCAAATCAAGGATTTGACCTGACCTGAGGTCAGGTCAGGGTCATATTATATAAAAGCATACCATTAGAACCGCAAAGCCCAGGCGAGTCTAATGCAGCTAAAATAAATGCTCTATCACCACCCGTTACTGAGTTATTCCGTAAAAAAAAACATTTTTCCCATGTATTTCCAATGGAGAGGTCATGCCTCGTACCTGACCTTAGGTCATCGATACCAAAAATACCGGAACGAATTTTAGAGAACTCGGTGAGCCATTATGTGATATGAGTTTCAATCGGATAAGTTCACCCTGCTCCGACTTATGCTATCTTAAACTTTGAGGTCGGGTCACTTCACCTGTACTGGTGACCTGACCTGACAAGACCTAACCTTAAAATTTTCACAAAAGTTGTAAAAATGATGAGGGAAAAGGTATACCAAGTACGGCGGCGCTACGCGCCGCCGTTTTTCTGCTTTCTCCGAAAAAACCGGGGGGCGGGTACCCGCCCCCCGTCAATGCGCGTGTCAAAGGGAGATACGCGAAACAAATTTTATTGGCTGGACCAAAAGGTCACAAAAATTGTTTCAGAAGCCCTATTCTCATTTTTGCGAATTCGGCCTGCAAATGCCTTAAAATTGCTCTCAAAGTCAACATTTCTAGACGACTTTACCGGTACACCTCATATCAGTGTATATGACGTACACACGGTTAAGGCTATCAATTTCTCTAAGAATTAGGTCACGTCTATCCAAAAAAGTGATGTAGAACTTTGGACTACTACAGAAAAAAACTAATGTAGAAAAATAACATTCCAAAACTGTTTTGAAACAGAAATATAGGGCTGAAAAGAAATCACAATTAACCAATCAGAAGCCTAGGAATTCTCAAACCAGGGTCACTTGACCTATCGGACGCAAAAGTTTTGTCATCCTGGGGCTGAAGCAGAAAAATGACTCAAGACCTGAGGTACGAAACCGCTGAAGACTTGGGTAATTATGTTTTTCCGTTTTTAGGGCAAACTAATTCATTTTGTAGTTTTTAAAAGCTTTTTAAAATTAATTCAAATACAAATACAGGGGACCAGACATTTGTATTATAAAAAACGTTGTTTTTTAACTTTAAATAGTTTTCGAAAAGTAAGTGATGGGTGAAGGTTTCAGCATTTTATTGGAATTGTTAACCTATTTGGACAAGTGAGTGGCCTCCCAAAATTTTGCCGAAGATACAAAAATAATTGATAGTTTCGTAATCAGGATTTTTCAAATAGCAAGAAACCACAATAATAATTTTTTCGCGTATCTCCCTTTAAAGGGACATTGTCGCAAAAATTTTTATTGTGGTTTCTTAATATTTGAAAAATCCTGATTCTGGTACTATCAATCATTTCTTTATCTTCAGCTAAATTTTTGGAGGCCACTCAACAATTATTCAAATTTGCTAACAATATCAATAATAGGCTGTAACCTGCTCTTCACCTCTATTCTATCAATCAAAGTTTAAATTTCTATAAATGATTTTTTGGGAGTAGAAAATTTTTAATGCTGTATTCGTATTCAATTTATTTTTATTAACCCTCAAAAAATACAAATATTAGATTAGTTTGTCCAAAACATTCGGCTTGAGAAAACTAATCAGGAAAGTTTTAAAATCGGGCAGGTCCCGCACAGCGGGGATGGTATAGTGGCCTCCATTCCCGACTCTCACACGGGTAATACGGGTTCGAATCTAGGTCGTGGAAGTTTTTACTGTAAAAACAATTTTTCTGATTTTCTTCTTGTTTGTTCATGCGTACTAATGGATGAAGCATAGTCGGATCCATGATTGCCGATCGGGGGGGTAACTTCCGGGGAGGGCACCATCCGGACCAGGGGGGCGCCACCTTTGACCGGCAAAACCTATCAGATGGACGCTAAATCCTATCAGTGTGCGCCGATTTTCGCATCCTGGGGAAGGGGATGGGAAGCGACATTTTAGGGTTCACCGAGAGTTGATCAGAGAGGGGAGGGGGGGTACGTGCCCCATTTGCCCTCCTGGATCCTCCTATGGGATGAAGTAAATATTCTAAGGACAATTTCTTCTGGTTATCCCTCCGTCCGGGTAGTTGAGGGAAAGGGAATATTAGCCCCAAATATTTTTATAATCTGACCGGCGTGCCAAACTGGAACCGACTTGTCTCCAGCTCCCTGCAATGGTTCTCAATTCGTCAGATTTCCCCTCTATTGGAGACCAGTTCCCCTGTTTTCTGACCAGCGGGACACGCTGCTCGCCGTTCGAAAATGTCTTTTGTGTCCTTTGCTGAAGGCCATTCTTGAAAGCTGACCGGTTTTCGTGCAAACCAAGAACCAGAAACCGGCCCAATAAAAAGCAGGGGTGGCTCTTCAACATTATATGTGTTAATCTCGAGATTAACGTGTCTCGAGATTAATTAATCGTTTAACCCTCGCCCCACCGGGGCCATCTATGGCCCCCCTCAAGGTTTTTCCGGGATAGCAGAAAGACGATGAGGCGCAGCACCGTGGTTGAGGGCTCTACCTCTTACTGCATCATTTTCCCACCATCCCTGAAATTTTTTACCGCGGGTCACCTAAGGTCAGGTCACCAGACGAGTTCAAGCAAGGTCACCTCACTTCAGCTTTAGAGCTCTGTAAGAGCTACATTTCGGAGTCGATCGATTTGAAACTTCCTACACTTTAATACCCCTCCAGGGTCTACAAGGTGTATATCCGGGATTTTTCGATTTCGTGCCCTGAGGTCAGGTCACGAGGTGACCTCTCCCATTGAAAAAGCATGGGAAAAGCTGTCTTATGATCTAAAAGTCACAAAAACGATTGAAAATGCTCAGCTTGATCAGAAAAGCGTTTTTGGACACCCTTTCACGGGTTCCAGGGGCCATATTTGCCCTTTGACATCCCCAAGGTCATCCAAGGTCACCAGGGGTCAAAAACAGTATTTTGACAATAACTTTGACCTGTATAAGCTAGAGCGCTGAAACAAACACCATCGTGTTTGTCCCGTCATTGGCTTTCATTTGACATACGGCAAGGTCACTTTCTGACCTTTCGTGACCTCAGGTCATACTAGGTCACGAGGTGACCTCTGGAGGTCAAACTACTGGCGGGAGGTCTTTACGTTTCCATAGCAGAAAAAGTACTGGCAATTTCCTATCAAATGTACTTTCCCACACCTCAATAGCTCTAAGGGCATAAGAGTTATGCCTAGTTTGCTTAAGCATTGCATATTTGAGTGAAAATAGCCGATCTTGACCTAATTTGACCTCTGGAGGTCAAACCATTGACCTGAACACTAAAACATGTTAAGTAATTTCTTACTGAATTCACGCGAGCTTTCTAGTGCACTTTGCAGATTTGCGCTAACGCCCATATTTTCGGAGTTAGAGGGGGCCATCGATGGCCCCCGGTGGGGCGAAGGTGGCGCCGGACCCCCGGTGGGGCGCGGGTTAACACGCGCATTGACGGGAGGCGGGTACCCGCCCCCGTCTGGTTTTTCGGATAGAATATAAAAACGGCGGCGCTACGCGCCGCCGCACTTTAATCCATACGCGTATATTAACAGTAAAAACGCAGTACATGATAAAACATACACTCCTAACACTAGGCAAAGAAAACTAGGCAGGGGCGCCGCCACGGAATTTAAGCCATCACACATTTATTAGGTAGGTACTTAACACGCTCGGGTTAAAAATAAACTCGGGTTAAAAAACTTGACATACCCTCTCTCATCATTTTTACAACTTTTGTCAAAATTTTAAGGTTAGGTCATCTCAGGTCAGGTCACCAGTACAGGTCAAGTGACCTGACCTCAAAGTTTAAGACAACATAAGTCGAAACAAAGTGAACTCATCCGATTGAAGTGACCTGACAAAATGGTTAAAATATTTCGATGGAGAAGCGTATGGGCTACCCAAAGCCGTTTACCATTTTTCACTACCTACCGTGGTTCTGGAGATTTTAGGGGGTACCCGCGCCCCCTGTCAAAGCGAAGGTGGCTCAGAGCCCCGTCAATGCGCGTGTTAATCTGGTAAAACAACGAGATAAAACGTTAATCCGTACGAGATAAAACGTGTTCGAGATTAAATGTGGCGGTCTCCCAGGGCGGACCACCCTGAAAGACCGACTGGGCCTTTCACGGCAGGAGAGTGTGGAGGTGGAGCGCCTGCGCATTGGCCACTCCCTTCTCCTGTGCAGCTACCGAAAGAGGATCGGCCTGAACCCGGAGGCCACGTTACAGGAATGCGACGATGGAGGGGACGAGATCCTCCACCACCTTCTGACCCGGTGCCCTGCGTGCGCTGACCTGCGCTGGGACATATTTGGACGGGACGACCCGCCCATCCGGGAAGCGCTGGCGGACCCACGACGGCTGGCGATGTTCCTGCGGCGGTTGGGGCGCCTGCAGGGCGCCCCCTCCCATATGGCCGAAACACTCAATCAATCAATCAGATTAAATGTGTCCGTCGACATCTAAATCTTTGATATAATTGTAATTCTTTGGTCTCCGGAGAATATAAAAACACGTAGTCTAGAGAACCGGAGAATAGCTGAATGTGATACGGAAGAATAACTCTTGATATGCGTCAGAACTGGGGAACCAGAGAGCAGCCACCACGATCCTTGGATGAACTAACAAAAGTGTGGAACGCACTACGAACCCAAAACTGATCACTTTTTGTTTCAGGGGGAACGTTTGTTGTGTGTTGCAGGTTGGAGATGGACTGGCCACCTCACTCCTCTGTCCGTGGTGGTAGCTCTTTCTAATTTTTTTCGTATATAGATATACAAGATTTAAGAATACATTGTTTTTTACTTCAAGTTGAGTTAGTTTCTGATCAGGGCACATCAAGAAAATATACCTCAAAATTATAGCCTGGAACAGTTCGTATTAAAAAAAGGATTCTATAATTAATCTTAACATTGGTAGTCACAGAGTCTAAATCTAAGAAGACGCATCGCAGCTTTAAGACAAGCAAGCTGTTAGCCTCATGAGTGATATTTGTTTATGAAAATGATAGCGTTTATTTTTAATACTTCGGAGTTCGGAAACGGTCCTTTCTAAAAAATAGAACAAACAATTCCAGAAGCACTTCATATAACATCATATCATTATATAAAATAGTATATTAACCGTTATTTTTATTAGATTGTTTATTAGATTATCTACGTTGATAAGATATTTCATGACCAGCCTCCTCGAATCATAGTTCCAAAATGGGGCTAATACACTGATAAATATTCAGGTACATCCCTTCACCAAAATTCTCATAATATAATAGGTGAACACATACATTTTTAGTTAGAGTGCTAGGATAACCTCGAATCGAGTTCCAATATTTGAATATTCCAGTACTGAATTGCATTTTTCCAGCATTCGATTTCCAAATCAGATCTAAATTTCAAGCCTTGGTCACACTATGACCAAAAGTTTTCGCTTATTGTATTATGAGGATTCTGACGAGGGGCTGTGCCCGAATATGTGAGCACAGTGTGATCACAGGCTCCATTTTGCGTCAAGAATTCGAGAGGCAAAGCCATGAAACATCTTACCAATTTATAATCATGCTCCTCGGCTACGCAATGCAAAATTCATCTACTTTTAAAAACCAACAGATATCAGTTGATCAATGAGGCTTATATTCAATCTCACAAAAACATGAGAAAATATAACCTACCAGGAAATTACAAGCGAGTGATAACCCTCGGCAGGTGAGAAACGCGTGCAACAATCAGGTCTGCGAGTCCCCAACGAGCAGTCTTCCGAGTGCAACGTGGACTAGAGGATATAACTCAGTACGTCAGTGACGGATCCAGGCCAATGTTTTTTGTGGGGGGGA
Organism: Lepas anatifera; assembly: GCA_034440635.1. NCBI lineage: Eukaryota > Metazoa > Arthropoda > Thecostraca > Lepadidae > Lepas > Lepas anatifera. The sequence goes on along the minus strand of JAOTON010000409.1, from coordinate 48,078 downwards.
GGGGGAGGACAGGGTCCAAAATCGTGAATACACATTTTTTAAAGGTCGGTGAAAATCGCAGTTTGGGAGGAACGTAAACTTTCCCTGAACCCACCAGTGGGTATGCAGCTCCTAGCTTCCAGTCCTTGAAGTGCACTCTAGGAAGGCTGGGAGCGAACCAAATACTGAGTGTACATCAAAAGCATAACAGATTTTGCATCTGTCCACAATAAGTGCTACACGGTTTGATAAAATGTTCACCGCAATAGTCTGAGCACAGAGGTGTCACTTATTATTTTCGCCGACTTTCGCACGTAAGACCACCAACAAAATCTGACCACTTGATTTTTTACTATAAAGACCCTTTGCATTACTAGTTTTCTTACCTTTAGGCTAAAATATACTTTTAATGGCATGTTTTACTGAGGTCCTCAGAGGATTTGCCTTAATATACCGCGATAAACACAACTTACGCACATATATGAAAGTATACTGCGGGCACACAGGCGGACGACCGAGGTGCACTCAGGCAGGTTCGTGTTCAATGCAAAAACTGCTGGCTGTGGTACTCTGCCAACTCTGGGATTCCATTGCTCGTCCTCTGAAGCTTGTCTTCCAGCAGCAGGCGTAATTTGCGATAGTCACTGTCGAGGGGCAGCACCTGATTATTTCTGTTTTGCGTTCAGCTTGCTGGGGTAGGCTCTTCTTAAATTAGAAGATATTTTCACAGCAGGAACAAATGGGACCAAATAAATGGTACCAATAAAATATCACAAGCCCACAATGAAAGCAAACAAGATATCACTGAATCTTGTTTTAAACATATGCAATATATATATATATATTCAAGAACAAAGATATCCCCAAAGACGATCTATAGTCTAGATCATGGGTTTGTGGAGGGGTCAGGTGGAACCATGCAAATTCATGCTTTTTTATAAATTACAATACATTATTTCAACACTGGCCCACAATAGGAAACAAATATTCCAAATTTCAGGTCTATGGGAGAATCAGTCTGATTGGGTTCATCCCATTCCAACTAACAAGCAAAATGATCATACACAAGCTGGTCCATTGGGACGATAGCTTGATGATACACAGCAGCTACAAAAGACAGGTTTTCTAGTAAACAAATTTTCTCTTTGAAGCGACCCGCCTAATCTTTCATATATTTTTCCAGGAAAACACAAAAAATTGCATCACCCAAGACTGCCCTCCTGTCATTCCTACATGTCTATCCATACTCTTTGTTCACAATTATATTGTTGTATTGGGTACACTCCTAGTGTTTCAAATCATAATACATCTTATCCTAGTTTTCCATCAGTTCATTTTTAATATCAATTATAAAAAGCATGCAGATGAGCATTTTCAGAGGGCAGATGGATGAATTCATCTGCAGATGGGCATGAATGCAGATGGGCATTTTCCGAGGGCAGATGGATGAATTCATGCTACAGTCTTTTTCATGTCTGAAACAAACAGTAGCACTTGAAATATGAGTAAATGGATCTGATAAGTAGATAGGAGTACACTGACTACTATGTACTGTATGGTACCAAAATAAATGGAAAATCTGTTTCAATCTGTAAAATTAATCAAAAACATTTTCATACTTAAAAGAAGGTAAGCTAAGCAGCAAATGCACTAGCATGCACACATTGTGCAGAGCCAGTATTTGTAACAGGTAGAAATTTGTAATTCAAATTACAAGCTTGATATAGACTTTTACTAGAAAGCACAAATATTGTAAATATAAAGTTAGACCAAAAACAGAGGGAATATGGGCACTTCAAAAATAATATGCTTAAATAATCATTGGGGAATTGCCATCACCAAATGATTTTCACCTATTTTGGTACACAAGTTCACCTGTGGAACAATAAAATGAGGACTTTTTTGGCATTGACACTGCTCATAAGCCTTGTTCCGTCTGCCAGCACAGCCTTGTCCAGCAAGCCCTCGAGCCTCTCCTCTAGAAAAGAAATACCACAACTGTCTCTAGTATGTGCTATGGCTAATCAGACAAAAATGAACCAGAATACTTATCTTCCAATCACAAAAAAGTATACTACCACTGTTGTGCTGTTACTGTTTTTCCAGCAGCACCACAGCAGGTAGCCAGCCTGTAAATCTAAGATTGGTTCTAAGATTGGTTTTCAGGGAGAGGCTATAGCCATGTGACATAGACTCAATCCAGTGTGCAAAGTATGGCATTTTCAACGAGATCTCGTCAGGGTGAGTGCCCTAGGAGAAAAGAGTGAGTGGTGTGAAGTTCATCAACCTGGTGTGAATTTCCCAGACTGGTGCACGGAAGGTGACACTGAAAACCAAACAAATAATGGCTGAATGGTTATAAAGACACAGGAGGGGACCTTATAACAAGTATTTAACTAACTAATACAAGAGGTAGCATTGCATTGTGTGGGTAGGAAAGGGTGCATTTTTCTCTATGGTATATAGCAGTTTGGTGTGAATTTTTGGTGTCTGGCAGTGCAATGATTTTAGGTGGCTGGTGTGACTCGTCTAGCCTGCTGCCATACTTTGCAGACTGGGACTCAATGCTGCTCGCTGATTGGTGTTGACAGACGAAACGAGACCACAGCTATAACAGTGGGCCAAAATGAATAGTTATCAATTAAGCATACAATTTTCTTTTTGGCAACTTCATGAACCTAATTAATGCAGAACAGAAACATTAAATGCATTGCCCATACTTGATAGGATTAGTGTTTGACTAACTCACTACACTCACTACATAAAACCTCAATAAGCATTGGTGGCCAGCAAAGATGAATGGCAAAAATTCAAATTATTTCATTAACTTTTCACGCATAGATTTTTTACCTCTAAGAAAATCTCAATTGACCACATCAAAGGCTCAAAATATTCTACGTGCAGATTACCGACGATATGTTGATCCACGAGACTGGAGAGGCGACAATCTCCTCGTCCGAAAAACCACCCAAAGCTTTCTTCATGCCTCAAAGGAGGCTCTTCTGGATCGCGCTACCCGTATCTTTTTATTGTATCATTTCAGCTGCAATTCAATCATGCAATAACGAACAATTATTAATTATAATCTTTAGGGTATTCGGACCTGACCGCAGCGCTAATTAGTGTTATAGAATTTGTATTTATATCTTCGCGTTTGCCGCGGTTTTTGAAATGGTGAATATTGATAGTTCATCGGTAGCCATGATGACATCACATTGATGTAAGATAAGCCCACGTGACCAGATCCTATAAGGACTGGGCTTCTGATTGGTTGATGGTATTTCTTTAAAGTACTATATTTCTCTTTCAAAAGCATTTTGGAAATATATTTTTATAGAATAATTTTTTATGTTATATGTTTTAGCTACTGAACTGCTTTAAAAGAAATGTTTGACATTTTTTCATATATAAATTGATAGCTATAGCCGGGTCTACGTCACTTTATCGTTACCATAAGGACTCGGTAAAGTCGTCTATAATGTATTAGATGTATTAGATCTAGCGGGTCTTTAGAAGGCATACTAGTGCCTGTTTTGCCCGGTCTCATCGAGCTCGTGATCAAATGTTGCCACAACTGATTAGCGCGGGGCTACATAACGGTGCTCCGCCCAAAACTCGTCGAGACAGTTCTTGAAACTGTTTGTTGAAGAAGCTTCAACGACGTGGGCTGGGAGATGGTTCCAGGCCTCCAGTGCTCGGATAGCAAGATGGTTCTTCCGAGATCTTGACGTAGCTTCCGGTATAAATACCTTGAAGCGATGACCGCGCGTGCCAGCGTGGAGTGGCTCCTGGAAGAGCTCCCCTCTCTGGATACCAGCTAGGCCATGCATTATCTTATATATGAGTAGCATGTCTCCACGTTTCCTGCGGTATGCCAGGGATGGAAGCCGGAGCTGCTGGAGTCGCTCCTCGTAGTCGAGATGGCGCATTGCTGGAATCAATCTGGTCGCTCTCCTCTGCACCCTCTCTACTAGCAGTTGGTCTGCTTTGTTGAAGGGCCCCCATATCTCGTTACCATACTTTAGGTGGGGTCTTACGAGAGCTTTATAGAGAAGGGGTAGGATGACCTTGTCCAGGTGAATGAAGTTCCGCTTGATGGCTCCAAGGATTTGATTCGCTCTGGTGACGGCAACGGCAGCTTGCTTCCTGAATTTAAGATCTTCATCTATATACACTCCTAGATCCTTTTCATAAATGTTGACTTTGAGGCCGATTTTCAGGCATTTTGAGCCTGAATTTGCAAAAATGAGAATATGACTCCTGAAACAACTTTTTGTAACCTTTTGATCTAGCCAATAAAAATTTTTGCGACAATGTCCCTTTAAGCTTTATCTGGTTTCTCGGCATTCATCAAAGGCTTCCCAGAAAATATTTTTCTAGCCTAAAATAAGATAAACGTTGAAAATTACGTTATTTCTCATAGTCTTCACAGGATGGGATTCATCTACCGATGCTTTCAATTTGCAAAGTTATATAGGTAGAACACTTTTTAATTTAGAACGCTTATTCTCTTCCTTTGGCGCCAAGGCTGAAAGGTAGTGAAATTCAATGCATAAAAGACCCTATCAGATATGGTTGGCGCAGCTTTCCTACCAAGATATACTAGCACTGCAGAGTACATTTTCAAAATCTTTCTTGTAACATGAAAACAGTGTTTTTCTGACCTGGCCTCTCTTAAAAGCACATTTAATCCGAAATTCGAACTTAATTTTCTCCCTTCATAGTTTTTTCTACATCTAAATATTTTTCACATGTTTCAACAGGCATGTTATAAGCTGGTAGTATCTGGTATCTACAGTATCCTGGGTAGAATATTAGATATGCCAGGTTCACCATCTATGCGCAATTGAGACATAAGTTTGCGCAAAGGTACTGACCACGGGCACACTCACTAGAGGCGCTAGTGTGCCATCAAAGATGGCCGCGAAAAAGGGACTCCGAAAGGTAAACAACGTTAGTGGGCCCCGGGAATAGCATGGTAAGCGATGAATTATACGTGTTTTATGTCTGGTATGTGGCAGCGGCTTATATCCAGCCGCTGCGGAAGGCAGCGAGGAGCCCAAATTCAATGAGCTTTTGGTCCCAAAGAACAAAGTTTGTAGTCAGTATCAGGTTGAAGTTTGCTGCCCCCTCCCCACTTTTTTTGCCGGTGGCGACGCTTATGTTTGGAAACGCATTTTCCATCGTACATTCAAACTGGAATTTCAGACAGCTTGAAACGAATAAAGACGTATACTACCGATTTATTTCGATATGTCAGTTTCCCGGGCTAAAAGGAATGCGGCCATAGGCGGATCCAGGGGGATGGCAAAGTAGGCACGTGCCCCATAGGCAGATCAAGAGGGCAAAGGGAGTACGTGCCCCCCCGCCATTGACCCTCGGCGCCCCCTGAAATGGCCACGCCCCCTGAAATTTCGCTTCCACCCCCCCCAGGATGCGAAAGTCGGCTACCGCCGATAGGATTTTGCTCCCATCCGATAGGGTTTCCCGGTCAAGAATGGCGCCCCCCGTGAAGGTGACCCCCGATCGGCAATCCTGGATCCGCCTATGATGACGGCCCAAGGATAGAGGCCTACTCCTGCTAGAAGCAGGCTCAAGGGAGTGGAAAGCGGCATAGGCGGAACTGGAGATTGCCTCACAGCCAATTACCAGGTGGATGTTAGCTGATCAGGCACTTCAAACCATGAAAGTATCATCTGGTTTATATTGAATGAGGCAACTGATAACTGCAAAGGAACAGGATGAAGGTTAGGCAGACCTTATGATAACACTATACATGTTAGGTGTATTCATTAACACTACACATAGGTGCTTAGATATGCCCCCACGGAAACGAGTGCAGAAGCACGAAGACATGTCGTGGAAGCTGCAAGGAATGCACCGAATGCACCATAGGCGTAGGAACTGGGGGGGGCCAGGGGCCACTGCCCCCCCCACTTTTTCTGGGATGGGCCCCCGCAATGGAGATAAGAATATCAACAACTGTAATATCAAGCAAGAAACTCAAACTGTCCCGATAGCTTGCCCCGGAACCCCGTTAACCCTCGCCCACCGGGGGGCCATCGATGGCCCCCCTAAGGTTATTTTTCCGGGATAGCAGAAAAACGACGAGGCGCAGCACCGCGGTTGAGGGCTCTACCTCTCACTGCATCATTTTCCCATCATCCCTGAAATTTTTACCCCGGGTCACCCAAGGTCAGGTCACCAGACGAGGTCAACCAAGGTCACCTCACTTCACCTTTAGAGCTCTGTAAGAGCTACATTTCAAAGTCGATCGATTTGAAACTTCCTACACTTCATGACCCCTCCAGGGTCTACAAGGTGTATATCCGGGATTTTTTCGATTTCGTGCCCTGAGGTCAGGTCACGAGGCGACCTCTCCCATTGGAAAAGCATGGGGAAAAGCTATTTCATGATATAAAAGCCACAAAAATGATTGCAAATACTCAGACTGCTCAGAACAACGTTTTTGGACACCCTTTCACGGATCCCAGGGGTCATATTTGCCCTTTGACTTTTCCAAGGTCATCCAAGGTCACCAGAGGTCAAAAACAGTATTTTGACAATAACTTTTGACCTAATTGAGCTAGAGCGGTGAAACAAACACCATCGTGTTTGTCTTGTCACTGGCTTTCATTTGATATACGGTAAGGTCACTTTTTGACCTTTTGTGACCTCAGGTCATATTAGGTCACGAGGTGACCTCTGGAGGTCAAACCGCTGGCGGGAGGTCTTTATGTTCCACATAGCGGAAAAAGTACTGGCAATTTGCTATCAAATGTACTTTACCAGGCCTCAATAGCTCTAATGACATAAGAGTTATGCCCAGTTGGCTTAATCATTGCATATTTGAGTGAAAATAGCCGATCTTGACCTAATTTGACCTCTGGAGGTCAAACTATTGACCTGAGCACTAAAACATGCGAAGTAATTTCTTACTGAATTCACGCGAGCTTTCTATTGCACTTTGCAGATTTGCGCTAACGCTCATATTTTCGGAGATAGAGGGGGGGCCATCGATTACCCCCGGTGGTGAAGAAGGTGGCGCCGGACCCCCGGTGGGGCGCGGGTTAAACTTACCTGTGCCCCTAAACTAAGTTGAAGTCCTATGAGTTGATTTTAAGTTCTTAGTTCCCCTAAGCTTCTCGGGGCCCCTGAACTGGCCTCTGATGCCATACGAGCTAATCTGGGCCCTTTGAGCTGAACTGAGCGCCCCTGAGATGGTTTGGGCAGCATGAACTGTTCTAGGATGCCTAAACTGAGCTAGGAGCCGTAACCTTAAACAGGGCCCCGTGAGTTGGCCAGAACCTATATCCACCGACCTGGGGGCCCCTGAGCTGAGCTGGGACCGTAAAGTTAATATTGCCCCTTGAGCTAATCTGGATCCCCTGTGATAAACAGAAGACCCTAAACTTATCTGAGGCCCCTGCACAGGAATAGGGCCACTGCTCTGAAATTTGGTTATAAGCTTTAATTGAAACCCTGAACTGTTCTGAAGCCCCAAATATGCCGACAAGGGGCCCTGGATGAGCCGGGCCCTTAAGTTTATCTGGTCATCAGAGCTAATATGGGCCTCTGTGTTGAACTGAGGGCCCCTGAGATGGTCTGGGACCCCTATAAGGCTTTACAGCCACTGACCGGGCGGCCGAGAGCTTGAATGGGCCCCTTGAGATGTTCTGACAGTGGTGTAGCCAGGGGAGGGGGTCTCAGGGGTCCGCGGACCCCCTTAGGCTGACCTTATGCACTAAAAACACAAACATTGATTTCGGGGGCCCCTGAGCTTGGTCTCGAGGGGGGGCCTCCCGAGCTTGGTCTCAGAAGGCCCCCGATAATCGGTATCGAGGGCTCCAGAGTACCGAATATTGATCTTGGGGACCCCTGTGCTCAGTCTTAGGGGGTCCCGAGCTTGGCCTCAGGGCCCCCGAGCTTGGTCTCAGGGCCCCTCCCCCGAGCTCGGTCTCACGGGCCTTTCGATCTTGGTCTCACGGGCCTTTCGATTTTGGTCTCAGGGGCCCCCGAGCTTGGTCTCAGAGGCCCCGAGCTTGGTGTCTGGGGGCCCTCCGAGCTAAGTCTCAGGGAGCTCCCGAGCTTAGTCTCAGGGGGCCCTTCGAGTTTGGAATCAGGGCCCCCGAGCTTGGTCTCAGGGGCCCCCGAGCTTGGTCTCAGGGAACCATCCGAGCTTGGTCTCAGATAACCCCGAGCTTGGTCTCAGGCCCCGAGCTTGGTCTCAGGGGACCCCCGAGCTTGGTCTCAGGGAGCTCCCGAGCTTGGTCTCAGGGGGCCCTTCGAGTTTGGTCTCAGGGTCTCCGAGCTTGGTCTCAGGGGCCCCCCGAGCTTGGTGTCAGGGAGCCCTCCGAGCTTGGTCTCAGATAACCCCGAGCTTGGTCTCAGGGCCCCCGAACTTGGTCTCAGGGGACCCCCGAGCTTGGTCTCAGGGATGCCCCCAAGCTTAGTCTCAGGCCCCCCTCTCCCCGAGCTTAGTGTCAAGGGCCCTCGAGCTTGGTCTCAGGGGAGGCATCCGAGGGCATCTGATGCATAAGGCTGACCGTATGCACTGAAAAACACGAGCATTGGTCTCGGGGGCCCTGATCTTGGTCTCAGGGGGCCACCGAGCTTGGTCTCAGCGCCCCCCGAGCTTTGTCTCAGGGCCCCGAGCTCGGTGTCAGGGGCCCTCCGAGCTCGGTGTCAGGGGCCCTCCGAGCTTGGTCTCAGGGAACGCCCGAGCTTGGTCTCAGGGGACCCCCGAGCTTGGTCTCAGGGGCCCCTGATCATCGGTATCGAGGGTTCCAGAGTACCTAACATTGATCTCGGGGGCCCCTGAGTTCGGAAAGGACCCCGATCATTGGTATCGAGGGCTCTGGAATACCGAATATTGATCTCGGGGGCCCATGAGCCTGGTCTCAGGGGCCCTCGAGCTTGGTCTCAGGGGACAACCGAGCTTGGTCTTAGGGGAGGCAAGCTTGGTCTCATGGGCCTTTCGATGTTTGGTCCCATGGGCCTTTCGATCTTGGTCTCACGGGGTCTCGAGCTTGGTCTCAGGGAACCCCCCGAGCTTGGTGTCAGGGGCCCTCGAGCTTGGTCTCAGGGAGCATCCGAGCTTGGTCTCAGGGTCCCCTCGAGCTTGGTCTCAGGGGCCCCGAGCTTGGTCTCAGGGGTTCAGGGCCCCCCTCGGGGTGCCCCCGACTATTGATATCGAGGGACTCATGAGTGAGGCACGAGCATTGACCTCATGAGACCCAGAGTTTGGTCCCAGGGGCCCCCAGGCCTGGGTTCAGGACCCCCGAGCATTGGCATCGAGGGGCTCCAGAGCACCGAGCATTAGTCTTGGGGGGGGCTCGAAATATTGATCATGAGGGCCCCGGAACATCGGTGTCGAGTTACTCCTGAAAAAGCGCGAGCATGGGTCTAAGGGTGCCCCTGAGCCTGATCTAAGTAGGACCCCGAGCTTAGTCTTAGGACCCCCGGGCATCAGCATCAAGGGGCTCCGGAGTATTGGTCTAGGGGAGCAATTATTTTAGGGGCCTCCAAATGGTGATTTCAGAGGGCCCCCGAAAGTTTGGATGCAGTGGTGTAGCCAAGGGGGCCCTAGGCGTCCGCAGACCCCCACCCCTTGGGCCAATCTGAACCACTGCAAAGGATTCTCTGATCACGGGGCCCCCAGAGTCAGTCTCAGGGGCCCCTGAAGATTCGTTCTCAGGGCGTCCCGAGTCCGCCTCACGGCCCCCGCCCTGAGAGTCGGTCTCAAGGCCCCCCGAAAGTAGATTTTAGGGGTCCCAGAGGGCTGGTCTCAGGGGCCCCAAAATTCGGTATCAGGGGCCCCGGGAGTCTGTCTCAGGGGAGGGGGCCGAGCTAGTCTCAGGGGCCCCCAGAGAGTGGTTCTCAGGGCCCTGCAACATAGTCTATTTCAGGGGGCCCCTGAGAGTCAGTCTCAGAGAACCCCAAGAGTCGGTCAAGGGGACCCCAAGAGTCTGTCTTAGGGGAACCCGAGATTCGGTCTCGGGGTCCCCCTGAGAGTCTGTCTCAGAGAACCCCAAGAGTCAGTCTCAAAGCACCCCAAGAGTCGGTCTCAGGGGGCCCTCATAGTCTCACGGGCTTCTCTCTCAGGAGTCAATATTTAGTTTCAGGTGGCCCCGAGAGTTAATCCAGGGGTCCGAGAGTTAGTCTAATTTGATCCGCAGAGTGCTGGTTTCAGGGGGCCCCAGAGGGGTAATTTTGGGAGCCCTCGAGATTTAGCCTCAGGCTGTGCCCCCCCCGAGTTTTGGTATAAGCGGCCCCGAGAGTCAATCTCAGGGAGCACCTAAAAGTTAGTCTCAGAGGGCTCCCGGTTGTCAGTCTCAGAGACATCCGAGAGTTAATCTCAGGGTTCTGAGAGTAATTTCCAGAGGTGCTCCCGATTTTTGGTTTCACGGGCCCGGAGTTAGCCTTAGGCCCGCGAGAGCTAATCTGTAGCCTCCGAGTCAGTCTCAGGAACGCCAAAGACTCAGTATCAGAGGTGATTCCACCCTCCCCCCGGAGTGTTTGTCTCAGGGGCGCCCTAGAGTAAGTCTCAGAGGGCTGTCGGAAGTCATTCCCAGCCCCCCTCCCCCCCCACCCCAAAGACAGCCTCAGGGGACCCCAATAGCTAATCTGGATGACCACGATACTCAGTCTCAGCCCCCCCTCCAGAGCAAATCTGGGGGGCCCAATAATTAGTCTCAGAGGTGCTGCCGATAACTAATCTCAGGAGCCCCGAGAGATTCTCAGGGGCCCCCAGTTTTGATCAAGAGGCGCCGTGAATCGGTCTCCGAGACCCACTGAGATCTAATCGGGAGAGCGGCCGAAAATTAGCTTTGTGAGCGCCGCTAAGTGTTGGTCTGAGGTGGCCCCAGAACTCAAATAAAAAATTTTAAAATCATATGCCTCGGAAAAAATGTACCTACCCCTATTGCGCACTAAAAAAAGCACAAATTGAAACATGTCGATCAGGCAGCATTATCGAAGGAAAGGCAAAAATTAATCTTATTTTACCATAAGAGCAAATCGAACAGGGAATTGGGCACTTTGGTCAATTCTTAATATATTAGCTTAACACCAATAACTACATTCCTAAATATTGTGAAATAAACAACATTCCAATATTTTCGTAGGAAACCAGACAGACAAGGGGTAATGACGGAAATTGATGAGCATAATCCCAAAAAGAAAAATAGGTATGAAAGTTTGAAAATAACAATAACAGAGTGAGCCAAGGCGATAGATATCTTGGGCGCCTTTTGTCTTGGTAATTTGCTCGTTTGCAAGATAGCAAGGGTAAGAAAGTAACTGGATCTCGACAGGATCTGTCGACGGAATAGAGGTTATGTAACGTTCGGGACACACTACCATATCCCTTGTATCTTTATTCGTTTTTTTCATTTCTTTGGAAATTTCCTGATTAAGAGTCCATGGATTCAACACCGGGATATAATTGCTAATCATTTCCCGTAGAAGATCATTTCTTCGTACTCAAAACGACTGACCTCCAATAACTTCATGTCTGATTACTCGAGTGAATTAAAGTTGACTCAGGTTTAACATCATGCGTGCATTAACATTGAACTTCCCGAAATATGGCTCAAAGCTGTTATTATAGCCACGCTACCATTTAAGGTATGGGTCATCCTTAATATTTGGTGACCTTAGTTTACCAACACTTGTTCGGATCGAAAAAAACCAGGCTATAAACAAAATAGGAAAGAATGCTTAAAAGGCACAACAAAATTTCCTTCGTGTGAATGTTATAATGTTAAAATACTATACAAAAGATATAGGAGATGGGCCCGGTTACTAAGGGGACCCCCGACCTGGGGCCCTCCGACGGTAGTCGGACCCCTCCTTGGCTGAATCCTGGCTACGCCACTGTGTTCTGAGACTCTATATCAGCCACCCTGGGACCCCCTAAGCCTAGCTGGGGCCCTGAGCTAATCTGGGTACCGCTGTGCTTAACTGGGGCCTCTGATCTGGTATGGGGACCTGAACTGTTCTAGCATCATTGAGCTAAGCTGGGCTCCGTGAGCTTGAACAAGTCCCTTGAGCTGTTTTGAGACCCTACATAAGTCGACCTGGGGATCGCCGAGCTGAACCGGGCCCCTAAGCTAATCTGGCACCCTGTGCGAATCTGGAACTCCCCTGTGATGAGCTTCTAGGGGTCCTGTGCTTATGTAGGGTCCCTTGATAAGCTGGTCCCGAGGCTAATGCACTGGTCTAGGCCCTTGAACTGACTGATCTGGGTTCCTGAGCCATGGTCTGGACCTTGGGGCCCTCCGAGATAATTTAGTGGTCCCTGGGTGGCATAGGAATAGGAACCGGGGATCAGGGAGATACTGCCCCCCCTTTGAGGTGGGCCCCGCAACGAATATACAACTATCAGCAACTGTAATATAGAACAAGAAACCCAAACGGGCCCGATAGCTTGTCAGGGAACGTTCAAGTTCGGTAGTACGCTGCCTGCAAGCCCCTGGAGGAAGAGCGCTTCGTAAAAAGCCAAGGCACCTACTACCCGAGGCTGCCAAATGAGTCCCGAGAACTGGGCCCAATCAAACTCCATCCCAATCCCAACACAAAATATGAATCGGACACAGACCCCGCACCTAATGCCGAGCAACAGTCGTCCCTGAGCCATCGAAAGGCGCGACGTCTTTCGATGCCAGGGTTATATGGCGTAGCCAACTCTTTCCCTGTTGGAGGGGTTTCGTGGGAGTCAAATCGCTCCTTGCACAAGGAATCTGCCGTGCCTTAACCCGCGCCCCACCGGGGATCCGGCGCCACCTTCGCCCCACCGGGGGGGTTATCGATGGCCCCCCTCTAACTCCGAAAATATGAGCGTTAGCGCAAATCTGCAAAGTGCAATAGAAAGCTTGCGTGAATTCAGTAAGAAATTACTTCGCATGTTTTAGTGCTCAGGTCAATGGTTTGACCTCCAGAGGTCAAATTAGGTAAAGATCGGCTATTTTCACTCAAATATGCAATGATTGAGCAAACTGGGCATAACTCTTTTATGTCATTAGAGCTATTGAGGCCTGGTAAAGTACATTTGATAGCAAATTGTCAGTACTTTTTCCGCTATGTGGAACGTAAAGACCTCCCGCCAGTGATTTGACCTCCAGAGGTCACCTCGTGACCTAATATGACCTGAGGTCACGAAAGGTCAGAAAGTGACCTTGCCGTATATCAAATGAAAGCCAGTGACAAGACAAACACGATGGGCAAATATTTATTTCACCGCTCTAGCTTAATTAGGTCAAAAGTTATTGTCAAAATACTGCTTTTGACCTCTGGTGACTCTGGATGACCTTGGAAAAGTCAAAGGGCAAATATGACCCCTGGGATCCGTGAAAGGGTGTCCAAAAACGTTGTTCTGAGCAGTCTGAGTATTTGCAATCATTTTTGTGGCTTTTATATCATGAAACAACTTTTCCCTATGCTTTTCCAATGGGAGAGGTCGCCTCGTGACCTGACCTCAGGGCACGAAATCTAAAAATCCCGGATATACACCTTGTAAACCCTGGAGGGGTTATGAAGTGTAGGAAGTTTTAAATCGATCGACTTTGAAATGTAGCTCTTACAGAGCTCTAAAGTGAAGTGAGGTGACCTTGGTTGACCTCGTCTGGTGACCTGACCTTGGGTGACCCGGGGTAAAAAATTTCAGGGATGATGGGAAAATGATGCACTGAGAGGTAGAGCCCTCAACTGCGGTGCTGCGCCTCGTCGTTTTTCTGCTATCCCGGAAAAACCTTAGGGGGGCCATCGATGGCCCCCCCGGTGGGGTGAGGGTTAAACCTGAGTTGGTTGCGTGGAAAGCAAGTCTGATAACCACTATAACACCACGCCCACACCTCCTCGGCATCACAAAGCTGGCCATCAAGTACCTACATTGCACTTGCAGTCATGCTGGAACTCTACATTTTAGGCATCGAAATATAGCTAGGCGTATTTATTGTGATCAGGCTTCACCTAAATCAATCTCTAATGATGGCAAGAAGAGATCTGTAATAACATATTTAAATGTTCCCATTTTAATTCGTCATCGAATAAGAAAATACAAGTTGATTAGGCATAGCGAAGTGAGGCTATTTGGTATCAAAGCATTATCTGTAGTTTTCTAAACAGTTCCTAATTTTGTAAATGTGATGAAAAGTTTTGTAGATGTGATGTGTACTTAGCCGCGCCAATTTGTTTCAGTAACAAAATTGTCCAATTTTTTGCTCAATGGCTAAGTATCTTTGGACACCATGCAAACGTCACAAGCTTGCTTATGGTCTTGCGTGATGTCCAAGGAGATACCTGATTTAATGCTGAAGGTAGGAGGATGCCCTTTGTTCATAAGCGTAATTAAATTTAAAAAAAGAAAAAAAGAAAAAAGGGCCTAAACATCTGTAAATTTAAGAAACGCGCTCACAGCAAAAATGATTGAAATCCTCCAAAAAAGCTTAAAAATGTATTTTGTATTTGAAATGGGTCTTGGTAAAAAACAAAAATGTTTTTTGGCGTTTTACTATGAGTTGTTGTCAAATAGGTACAACTCGAAATCATAGGGCAAAATTTAATTTCTCAATTTTCCATATATTGACATCCTTGTGTGCATGCGTGCCTTATTGACACCAAACGAGCTAACTATTTTTTTATAATTATGGGTCCCCGTGGACTGGGGCCCCCCTTGATGTGGGCCCCCTCTAAGGTTAGCCCCCCCACTTTTCAAACCGTTCCTACGCCCCTGCCCTCGGTTGTCCCCGCAGTGACGTCATGGAAGAGGCTGCCAGGTAACATATACTAAACTTAGACCCTCATCATTTTCCATCGCGGTACTTTGAATTCTCCATAATATATTGCTCCCTCGCAGTGCTCGTGAGTGTCTCTACTAACCGTGTACTGACCGTGGGCCTTTCGTTCCCACGGTTGCTAGTTCCGTTTCTGTCCTCCGATCACTGGCGGGACTCCCCGAGGTCTGTAGGTTAAATAGGTACGTATTTTCGGACTGCGGTTATTGATGGTGTGCATGTGTGTGTAATGTATAATTTTTGTTGGATTACTGCCTCTAATTATAAACTTGAACTTGAACTTGAAGGATACGGACTTAATGAGGCTCTAGGCCTGTAGGTGTCCGGTCTTAGTGAGCTCGTGTAAGTGTGGTTTTACTACCTAATCTGTGTCAGGTATGGTATACCAATAGTCCTCCCAGTGTTTGTCAAGCCTGGTCTTGAATGTGTTGACAGTAGGTGCAGTGACAACATGACTGGGGAGACCATTCCAGTTGTTAACAACCCTAATGCCGAATGCATTGCGACGGATACGAGACTCGGCACAAGGCTTAACCAGTTTGTATTTGTGTCCCCTCGTCCGAGAGTTAGCGTCCCGCTGGAAGAAGCGTTCAGGGTCGAGATTATAGTGTACAAGCTGCGGATAATTGTCACTAAGCCTTTGAATCAATTCGTAATATTGAAATCTGCTGTGTACCGTAAAACCAGGTTATTTGATATGATTGGGGTAAATTGATATGACATGTCCCTGATCCAAAAATGTCGTATTACTCACTCAAAAATTGCGTCTGTGTTATAATTTTTCGCAGGATACTGTCAAAATAAACAGCTACATGTGGCCTAAGCTTTGCGCCTGTGTTGATGCTGAGAAATTAATAAACTCAACAATATGAAATTGATAAAAACCTGATTTTTCCGTTTGTCTAAAAAAATCCCCCTTCTAACTTCATAAGTAGTCAAATCGTGCTGATCCTTTTTCAGATCCTCGAAGCAGCATTCCTTAAGTTTTAAAAAACTGTTGCAGTGAAATTCTATGCCCGAGTCCTGTCCATATAATCAATATAATCCATATCGACTTATAAAGTGGGGTTATTTGATAAGAGTATAAAATATAGTACAGAAGTACAAATGGAAGGAAATCCCCATAATTCGTCACTTACATGTCAACACTGAACGTCTTTAGCATGCTGCAGGGGATGTGCAGTCTGGGAGGCCTTCCTACACAGAACAGGGCGGATGCAGACCCGAGTTTGGGGGCCAAACCCATGTCTGCCTCTCCTCCGGGGGAGGGGGAACAAAATTTTTTGCTCTACAGGCCAAGTGTAAACACCTTTTTCAGTGCTCTCGACAGACCTAGTATAAGCTACTTCTCCAAGTACATGATCACTCTCAGAGGGGGGGTGGGAGCGAATATTTTTTGCTCTACAGACCTAGTGTAAACACCTTTTTCAAAAATTTCTCCGGTGTTTGGGGGAAAAAGGTAGTTTCCCCCTCCAGCGTTTTTAGGGGGCCATGGCCGGAATGCCCCCCTCCTGCGACCGCCAATGATACAGAAGACATGTTTTCTGCATCCCACGATGTCGCCTTGTAGTGGATATCCCTGAAATAGGTATATTTCTCTCAAATAAAGAGTTTGAAACCTAGTTATTTCTAAACAGTATATTTTGTGTTTTTAAAAACCAGCTGTGAATATCAAATACCCCCCACATAGGCACATTTTAGAGATATGGCCTCCTGAGCATAAACATATTGAATTGCCCCACCCCATGGGGCAATTTGATACAACTTTCAATTAAAAAAATAACATTGCCTGTGTATATACTCACATTTGCACATATACTATTCCGATAGCACTGGAATAGTCTACAAAATCATAATTTGTAGTGTATTGGAAACATGGCTCTTTTCGACGCATGATTACAAAAACTGAACATTTCGTATCAAATAACCCCGTTTTACGGTATTTATCTATGTACTTAGGTACCTTTTTATTTATTTTTAGCTGACAAAAATTGTCCATGGTACCACATTCAAGCCTCAACACATTCCAACTTGCACATGTGCTCATGCATATAATTGTTTAACAACTATTACGTTTCAGCTCCATTTAAATCATCAGGTGCATCTTGGGTGTGATTTTACAATCAGGTGAGCAATTGTGTGCCACCTTACAACAACTATTTAATGATGTGATCTTTTGTGCTGAGAACAAGTTTAACAACAATTTCTTCCACAAAAATTTTACCATTGAATTTACTATGTATCTTCCCCCTCACCAACACTTGGTTTAGTACGCCCATGATGACAACAACTACCACCATAATAACAGCAACAAGATGGTTTGATTATGATGTCAGATACTATACCAAAATTTGACATTAAAACACTAACAAAAATTATTCAGTTCTTCTTCAGTGATTCGTCTTTTTTTGAGATTCGTCTTTGGGATTTCGGAGGGGGCAGATGTGCGCTCATGAGCTCCTGACAGACTGTAAACGACTGACTGAGGACTGACGACTGTACTTTGTTGCCGTCTAGCCACTTGTTTTGGCGTTGAAACCTAGGTATATGTGGTTACAAACTTAGGTATAAGCACTAGGTATATGATCCTATATTTGATATGCCTACGATACTCCATTCCCCGATACAGACGTGGAAAAGTTCATCGTCAGTAGTAACGTCAGATTCGAGGAGCCATTCTCCAGATATTTGCAATGTCACAAACGTTGCACGGTGTGTGACTTCAGAGACCACACAATCTGGCACATTGCAATGTAGTGGTGGTGCCGAAGCCGGGGTCAGTGCGGTGGAGAAGTGTGGCGATAAGAGTGATCAGGCGCGAGTGGAATACACAGCAGGTAAAGAGGATAAAACCAAAGGGGGAGGGAAAAGGTGCACCACAAATGTGAAAGGTCTTAGACTTGATGTCTGTGGGGGAAACTAATCTAGTGATGATGTGGGGGTAGGAACGACTGGGATACCTTCTGCCCCGGCCTCTCAAACTGGACTAGTAACGACGGTTATCAAGTCACTGCCACTTGATGCAGAACTCTCACTCTCCCCTTCCCGTTACGCTCTAACAGCAACGAGCTGAACTCCAACACACCGACCTCAGTTTGCAAAGGTGGCCCTGGGAAGGCCACCTGCGGTCTAGAAGTGCGGGAGGGTCAAATGGGGGTTGAGTGCGATATTTGTCATTATTGGTATCACACCTATTGCCAGTCAGTTTCCAAACCAGCTTACAATGCCTTGAATAAGCATCCTGTGATAGCATTTGTCTGCATGTTATGTAAGGCTATCTACCAGAGTGCTCACCAGCCACCATCTTTCTGTAGCATTGGTGTTCAGGCGGAGTGCTCAATTGAGCTGCGCTCTGCTCACGTTTCTCCCAGGAACAGAGTGGCTGGGGTGCATGGCGGATTCGGTTCTGAACATTTGGATGCAAGCGCACAAACATCTCCTGTTGGTCTGGTTCCTAGTTCATTACCCCTCATCTCACATCAAGAGGATCACATTAGGCAGCTTGACATCTCCGTGACCAAGCTTTCTGCTTCTGTGGAGCAACAGGTGAAAAAGATGGCCAAAATTCAAGATAACATTCAGCTTCTCACTCGTTCAGTGAGGGAGCAAGAGGCTCTTGCTGTTGATCAGTCCAACATGATGAAGAGAGTCCTCACCGAGAGTCAAAATCAAAAGTTTCTGTACTCCGATGCAGTGAAAAAGTCATGTGACAAGATGATTGGGGAAGTAAAAAACAAGCTTTCTGCCATGCCTGGGGCAAACAGCAAGTCCTCAATCAACATCAAAGAAGCTCAGACAGTGTCCAAAGTATTTACCTCCATACATACATATATTCACAAAAAAACGAGCGAATGAAACATACACAGGCATGGGTTAAAACAGACATGGATTAAAAACAGCAGGATGACACGTGGAGACGGCCTTAAAAGACCCCCGGCAGACCAACCCACGAGGCGGGGACGGCTCACGCGAGCGTGTAGTGAGTCACGAGCGTGTGGCGAGCGTGTAGTCGCGCGAGAGTGAGTGGGCGTGTAGTTTCCATGAGTAGCTGTGGTGACGGAGCCGGAGCGACATGCGGTAAGCGCTCAGAAGGGGAAAAAAGAAAAAAAGAAAAAGGAAAATATAAAAAATATAAAATAAAATAAAATAAATTCATGGGTAGGTGGTGGTTGATCTTGCCGCATCTACCATGATGGTGCCGCATCATTTATGGTGGGTGATGGTGATTGGGTGGTTGATTTTCACCGGACTGAGCCCGCCCCCGCTGCGCATTCGACGGCCGCGGCGAACCAGTAGCGCCACCCAGCACCAGCGCCACCTGCCGGGTACAGCAACACCACCCAGCGGCCGCAGCAGCACCGCCCAGCGGTCACAACAGGGCCGCCCAGCGACCACAGCGGCGCCACACGCGACCGGCCCCACAGCATACCGGGCGACACAGGACCCCATCCGCCGCCACAGCCCCGCAACACCGGGGATTAGTCCAGAGCCGGCTCGGCGGTACCACATCAGCAGCACGAAGGCCAAGCCGCGCCGGCGCGCCAGGAAGGCCAGGCACCGGACGCAAAAAAGCGCCACCATTCTGAGGTCAGCGGGACCGGCAGGCGCGCGCAACGTCACCGAACCTCAACGGTCCCCACCGGGCCGGGCCAGGCGAAGAAGACGGGCCCCAACGCATCTAATGTCGAGCAGCCGCCACGATAGAGCTCCCCACCTCTCCAAGGAGAGCGGGGCGGCTAGCCGCTGGCAGTAGGGCAGCGAGTCCAGGTGCAGACGGCAGGCGAGTCAGCGGTGTCCCAGGACGACCGCCATCAGGCGGAGAGACGGCCACAGCGCAGCGTCGGCATCGCAACTCTCCTCGAGGACGCACGGCGAGAACCCCGACAACGGCAGCTCCCAGTCGGAGTCCCGCCCGCCGCAGGCTCCACCGGGCCCAGAGGACCACCAGCAGCAGTCAAGCTTAAGAAGACAGGCTTCCACTTTTCCAAAGTCGAGCGACCATCACGATTGAGGTCCCCACCTCCCCACAGATGACTTCCTGGACAAAAACAAACGTGCACGCAACCTGGTCATACATAACTTTCCGGAACAAGAGGGATCCACTGTACTTGAGAGATCCCAAGCTGACATGTCACTTTTTTCATCCATGATCAAGGAAACACTGCACATGAATGTCAGACCTACAAAATCTTTTCGTGCAGGAAAATTCATCCCAAACAAGGACCGGCTCCTTATCATCACGCTTGAGAATGAAGATGTGAAGTATGATGTCTTGAGTATGGCTTCACAACTGGGGACATGTGAGGGGTGGCGTCGGGTCTTCATAACACCAGACCTCACCTACAAGGAGTGCCAACAGCAAAAGATGCTCCGTGAAGAGCTTTGGAAGCGCAGGGAAGCTGGTGAATCTAACCTCTGTATAAGACGTGGAAGGATTGTGAAAACTGGCCAATCATCTGATGTTTCTTCTGTGTGTCATTTCCCAGCCCTGACTTCTGCCATGTCTACTAGCAGGTCTGTAGCCACACCAACTCCTACAGCTGTTGGGGAACCGACCCAAAGGGTGGATGCAGCTGCTGAGGATAGACACTTGCCACAGCTTCAGCAAGACATGGAAGCAAACAGGCCTTGCACTTCCACAGTGACCAATGCACCATCCCAATCTCATCTCCATTGACTACTATCAGGCCACAATGTGAAGGCTCTACAAGTATTCTACACAAATTGTGATCAATTTCCTAACAAGCGGGAGGACCTATGCACATTGATAGCAGGTGAGGAACCAGACCTAATCATCCTTACTGAAGTGATCCCTAAGGCTCAACGCTTACCTATCCACTTAGCTCTCCTCAATATTCCCAACTATTACCTATACACTAGCTTCAATCCTGATTGTTCCAATCTTGGTCCAAGTGGAGAGCGTGGGATATCAATTTATGTTAGGTATACTCTCAAATCAGCACTTGTCTCATTTCCGGAAGCTGGATTCAGGGAGAACCTCTTTGTTCGGATTCGCCTCCACAAACAAGACAGCCTCCTCATTGGTGGTATATATCGTAGCCCTTCAGGGGATGGACACCAAAATATGGAAGACTTCTCCAACCTTGTAAAGGCAGCGGTTTCTCAGCAAGCAAGTCACTTGCTCATCATTGGTGACTTTAATTTCCCAGAGATAAACTGGTTTGGAGATTTCTCAACTGCACGCACAGGACATCCTTCTCACCAGTTGATTGATGTAATGCACGACTTCTTTTTATTCCAGCATGTCCAAAAACCTACAAGATTTTGGGAAGGTCAAACTGAAAATATTCTTGACCTCATATTCACCAATGAGCAGGGCATGGTCACGAACCTTCAGCATCTCCCAGGAATAGCAAAAAGCGATCATCTTATTTTTCTCTTCAGTCTTGAATGTTACACAGCTGTCCAAGACAACCGAGCCACAAAGATGAATTTTTCAAGAGCCGATTTTGGTCTATTCAACAGGATGATAACTGAAGTAAACTGGAGTCACATGAATCAGTTGGCAATGGAAGATGCATGCACCTTCTTCATGAACCATGTCAACCAAGTAACTGACACATGCATTCCCAGGAGAAGAATAAGGAAAAACAGGAGAAATATATACATGACAAGTGAAGCCCTGAGTCTAAAGCAAAAGAAAAAGAATTATCCAGAACCTACTGTCACACAAGAGACATAATCGATCTTGCAAGATTCACAAACTGCCAAAGCGAGCTTAGGTCACTGACCCGCCGTCTACACAGAAATTATGAGTACAACCTAGCAGCGAATCTTAAAACAAACCCGAAGGCTTTTTGGAGCTACACAGGTTCAAGACTCAAGACGAAACCAAGGATCGAGGATCTCATTAAACCAGATGGCTCAATAGTGTATGACAACTTTGAAAAGGTGACTCTTCTCAACACATTCTTTTCTAGTGTATTCACAGTGGAGGACACAACGACCATCCCAGCATTTGAGAATCACTGCAATGGTCCATTCCTAAATGATATTCCTATTTCTATTCAGACCGTCCACTCCAAGCTTACTCGACTCAAAACTTCCAGCTCGCCAGGTCCAGATCTTGTTCACCCTAGGGTGCTCCATGATGCGGCCAACTCATTGTGCGTCCCCCTGTCCATTCTGTTCCGCAAATGTCTTGATGAGGGTATTATCCCTAGGGAGTGGAAGCTGGGTACAATTGTCCCAATCCACAAGAAAGGAAGCAAGCAAGACCCTACCAATTACAGGCCAGTTAGCCTCACGTCAGTCTGATGTAAGGTGTTAGAATCGATTTTGAAGGACCACATCCTTCAGCACCTTGACACACACTTGTTGCTATCCAAATCCCAACACTGATTCCGCCCAAAGCGCTCTTGCGATAGTCAACTTCTTGAGACTTTGGAAGATTGGACCTGCTACCTGGAAATGAAACACTCAGTCGATGTGGTGTATCTAGACTTTCAGAAGGCGTTCGATAGCGTTCCTCATCAGCGACTCTTGAATAAATTAGAAGCATATGGGGTTCGTGGAAAGGTAATGCGACTGATAAAAGCCTTCCTCACTGGTCATGCTCAGCAAGTCTCAGTAGAAGGCACTGTCTCTTCATGGGCCGCGGTTGCAAGCGGCGTCCCTCAGGGGTCCGTGCTGGGGCGAGTGCTATTCCTGGTGCTCATTAACGACTTACCAGATATAGTTCAGTCCCATGTTAAAATATTTGCGGATGACACCAAGATATATAGTAGTGCCAGTAACACCATCAGTGTAAATGCTCTTCAAGCTGACATTGACAGGATCCTTAAGTGGTCTGTGGATTGGCAACTACCTTTCAATGTGAGTAAGTGTGTCGTACTCCATATTGGTGCACACAACAAACATCACAATTATACTATGCATGGGTCACTGTTGAAGAAGTCAAGTTTGGAGAGGGACTTGGGTGTGCTGGTAGACACGGAACTCAAATTCAGAGAACAGGCTGCGGCAGCTGCTTCCAAAGCGACCAGAGTTCTTGCAGTAATGCGACGCTCGTTTGCCCACATTGACAATGTCACCTTACCCCTGTTGTACAAGACACTTGTCCGCCCTTTGCTTGAATATCGGAATGCTTCTTGGGGACCCTTCAACCGATCCGATGAGAAGACCGTCGAAAACGTTCAGCGTCATGCTACCCGTATGGTTAGCTCCCTCAGAGGCCCCCCGTACACAGAGAGGTTAAGGAAGCTCGAGTTGCCATCCTTGTACTTCAGGAGACGCCGTGGTGATATGGTACGGGTTTACCAACTTCTGCACGGAACTATAGATCAGGACCCAAATCAGTTCTTCCATCTGGACACCTCTACTTGCACTCGTGGGCATCGATGGAAGTTGCAGAAGCCTCGAGCTGCGAGTAGAACTCGGAGAGCTTCATTTGGTGTTCGTATAGTGAACGACTGGAATTCCCTGCCAAGTTCCGTTGTAGATGCTCCTACTCTGAATCATTTCAAGGCGAGACTTGATGACCATTGGGTGCTCCTAAGATATGACGTTCCAGACTGACCATTACGATCCCGGAAATGAGCAAACTTCAAATGACCTCACTCAGGCCTAGGTCCTGAGAATGACCGAGTATTGACTTCTTATACCTGAGCTCGTTAGTGAACGGAGCCAGCAGGCCATCATGGCCTCCAATTTCCGAAATCCCTAGGTAGGTAAGGTAAGGTAAGAATTAGCAGAATAAGCTATCAATAAATGCATATTTTATGATTTTCCCATTAATTATAGGTGCAGAAAATAAAGGGTAGCAACACTTTCACAAATTGAGACAGTATGCAAGTGAAGAGAGCAGATTTGAGTCCTGAGGAGGGTGCATGCGGCGAAGTTGCAGTGACTGACAAAAGTGAAAGTGCCACCAGCAGGTTAGCTGCGACACAGTCTGGCTCGCTCAATTGAGACTATGTTAGGTCAGTTTTGGTTATGTTATGCTATGCTACTCATAAAGAGACTAAGTGGACATGCCGGCTTCGTTCTGCTCCTACCATTCTGTTTTGCTTCTGTTGTTCTACATTGACAGAATTCCTTGAAGGGTTTCTAGAGGGTTTATCAACTAGTGCCATCTGTCAAACTCCGAACAACTAATGGTTCCCCATGCTGCCACTACGATTCTAACACATTTCCAACAGTTAGTTGTGCGCACCGGTGGTATTGCGTTGTTTACAGGGTTGGCATTGTTGCCAGTTCAGAGGGGTTTCTGCTGCCAGCCGGTTTTTACTGGTTTAAACAAGCAAAAAGTGGCAAAAACTCGGAGAGGCAAAGCTTGTAATTGTTTATGGAAACTGAACTTAAAGCATTCCCTAATAGTTGTTGCCAGCATTATGCAGACAATTCTCTGTATTTTCTTTATTTTGATCACCTAATTTGGTATCACATATCCTCTATGCGTAGTCTTAAGCCTCAAGGGCAGCAAACTCCTATAGGATTGTATGTCATCCACAGTTCAATCGGTTCAATTGATAATCCTCGTTAATATTAATAGCTGAATCAAACAGGTGCTAATTCTGATGTCTGATGGAAGTCTAGATAAAATAACGCGGTTTTCATGGCAAGAAAGTCAAGCCTATTGAGCTCTGTAAGAATCCTGCCTGTGCATTGAGGTCTTCGATGCAGTTCTCGATGGGTGTTATGCAAGCACCTTTTAGGTGAGCAGTATATTTCTGCGAAGACCGCAATAACTTTACGTGTCTTTTGTGACACTTTTAAGTGTTCCACAATGCTGAACAGTGGCGGACATAATGGATACAAGCTGGGGATTATTAAGCCCCTCAGCGTGCCCGGTGTACTGCATTTTCGGTAAAGCACATGTTCTATTTAGTTCCGTGCATTTTTTTAGGCGCAGCGCAAAGTTGCCCATGGCGTCCTTACAAATCGATCGAGGAATGACTCTGATGTCCTCCCTGAGTTCGGTGATGGTCCTTGGTCTCCCTGCATACACTCTTGTCTTTCAGATACCCCCAGAGAAAGAAATCTGGAGGCTAAGGTCTGGACTGTGAGGTGCCCACTCAAAATAAGTTTTGAGACTGATTACATGGCCCCCAAAGTTCTGTTTTAGCCAGTCTCGGGCCAGGTTTGAGGACTGAGAGCTGGCTCCGTCTTGCTGGGACCAGAACGTGCCCATAAGTGACGGGTACGACGACTGCAGTTCTCTCTTGAAAGTTTTGAGGACCTCAACGTGTCGCTCTTTCGTGACAGTCGCTTTTGTGCCAGATTCCTTGATGAAGAATGGCCCTCTCCCTCTCGACCAGCTCAGCTGTACGTTTCCTAAGGCGCCCTGAATGGCTTGGACGGTTGTCACTGGCTGCATTCAAGTTCTCCACTGTCCCACAGTTCTCGAATTGCTCCACCTAGCTCTGATTTCTGCTCTTGGAGGATACTTTTTCACGTGGGAACTGATGCACCAAACCGTCCTGCACTTCCTTGAACGAACCGGGATTGTAGTAATGTTTGACGCAGTATATTCGTTGCTGGAGCTCCCACTGACGTCCAGTTGTGTTCACAGGCGTTGGTTCTGTCATGCCCTAAAAATCAGAGTGATTAGTGAATGGATGCAGGAGATGTCACAAAGAGTGTGCGCGGGGCCCGTTCTTTTGAGTCACCTTGTATTTCCAGTGGTTATACCGTACATTTATATCTTGAAAAAATATAGGTTATGGCTGAACAGATCAAACTGTTGTTTGATAGCATGCATGCGATTTCTTGCAATTAGATAACAAATATTTATATTGTAACACCTACATCAGAAACACGAATTGATATCGATCATGGATACTCGTTTTGCGTCAGTCGAGAAAAATGCTTATGAAGATCACTCAAAGCCTACTGCGCACATAACATAATTAACCAGATACTGATGCCTCGCCAGCCAACAAATTTGTAGCGTCATCTAAAATATACCTATTCTTAACTAAAAATAGAGGCAACGACACTTACTTCATTATAAAAATTATTCATATCAGAAAGCTGAGATCACTGGCGGGTCTAAGTGGTCCGTTTGGAGGATGGGGCGAAGTGCTCGGCGAAAAGTCGATGAGCAAAAAATGTTTCACGGTCTAAATGAAAGCTGGTAATACTTAACTAATGCAGAGGGGGCAAGTATTTATTTATTTATTTCGACATCCTACAAGACCTTGCCAGGTTTCTCCACTCCATGAGGGCTATTCCGAAACCGTCGTCACAATAACAACAGTCACAATGCAACAATATAACACAGTATAACACATAAGTATAACAATTATGAATGTAAACATAATTTCAACAACTGTGTTGCGCGGCTAACTGGAATTTCTTATGACTTGCCTAATGTGAGATTTGAACACATTGGTACTGACAATCTTAAGATCATTGGGTGCTGCTTGAATTTTGCAGATGCTCGATATATGAACTGACGTTTTCCTTGGTTGTTATTTGGGTGATAAAGTGGCAGGTGCAATGATTGTCGGGTTTCACGAGCTATAGTTTCGTGGTTGAATGATATGTTGTTTCTTATAGATGAGGGTGTTTCGTTCGTGATGATTTTATGCAGTCAGCATACATCGAAATAGGTTAACAACTGGGGTATTGTCAGCCATTCTAATTGTCGAAGCACATCGGATATATGGTCATATCTTATATTATGACTTTACTCATGAAGGACATACCTTCAAAATGAAAGCCCTCAGGCCCTTCATCTCATTGACATGTTCGCATTTAGCACCTTTCTTCATTCCTATGCAGACATAATTTATGTCATGAAGTAATGCATTGCAATGGACAATTTATCGAAACAAATGTACAGTTATTAAATAGTAAATATCATTGTTGATCGCGACGTGCTCCGCCGTAGAAATATGCTGAATACTGGAACGAACCCTTTATTACGGCTCAAGTCCGTTTCTGACGAAACACCAACGTGGTCAGCACGCCCCAGCATTCTACACGATTGAGACAAAGGTATTGCGAACAATTACAATGTTTGCGTTGAACAGAAAAGGAAGATACCATATCTCGGCAGTGGCCACTTAACTTTAATCTCTGACCTTTCGTAAACACATGGCTAACACATACCGTGGAATTAAGGCGTTCTAGCACCGAGCGAGGATAGAAATACACATAAACGCCCCAAACCTACCAACGTCATTATGCCTCCGGGGATCCAACAGTAACGGCAGCCACTCCGCAAGCCCATGGCGGCAGCTCCTCACGGGCCGTCATCAGGCCACTGCCCTGCGCGCTGACAACGGTGCCACGCGCCTCCAAACTGCACCATGACGGCCCGAAACCTAAAATACGTGCAGCAGGTCACCTAAGATATTAAATATCGATTCGAGTCTGAATGTCGAATTGAATAATCAGTGACATTGCAACATAAAGCGGTATTCACTTAACAGGGCAAATCGCTACAAGATCGCCAACCGATTACAATGGTCAACTTACTGGGCCAGAAGATTACTGCGTGCACCCTCTCCCAACGGCGTCACAGAACGGAAAGGCCGCCGCCCCTCAGTCCCTGACCCAGGTCACTGCCGGGTGGGATGACGTCAAAAGCGCGATTGACGTCACCCGAACCATCACTATTAACACTAACATCCGATGGAAAATATTGACTATACAGAAATTGGCATCAAACAATAATAGAAGTGACCGCCGTTACAATATCACCTGTATTTCAAGCACCCAACAAATGGAATATCACCACTAAACCGACGGCAACCCAGCTTAGGCCGCTCACAGATGTCAGCACCTAGCGACCGTCACGAAAACTAACAGAACAAGCCGCTGTACGTCTGAAAAGGTGTCTCTCTAAGCACCCGGGCGCGAACACCCATGAATAAATGTACTGGAATGTACGTACTATTTAAGGGAATGTGCATTTTTGTGTACATACTTGTCCACCATTCTGAGTCAGAGTCGGCTCTGACTCAATGCCTATTTGAATTGGAGTTGAATCGACTCACTTCTGAATTTGGACTGAGTTGAGTCGGCTCACCATTTTCAACACAGCGAGTCGAGTCAGCATTTAAGCTGTGAGTCAGAGTTGAGTCGACTCAAAATTGTTCGAATCATTTAAAGTCTAGCTTTACCAGTGGCAAGGTCCGAACACTTCACATGGCTAAGACATATTCACGGTAAAAACAATGTCTCAAAATGAGCGAAGGTATGTAGGAGGTCACAAAACACTCAGCGACACAAGAATGGGCCCATCGGAAGCATGAGGCTCTTTGCACTATCGTGATATCAACTGTGCTACTCATATTTCAGATTCTACTTGTGAGGTGCGGCATTTGTGCAGGGGGTTTGCTCCTACCTGACATACAAGCGTACTTATAAAAGTACTTGCTTATAAATATGCGTGTATAACATTCAAAAACTGTCCTAAAATGAGATGAAAAATGACAAAAGCTACACAGCACCATCAAAGACACGATAATGAATCTTTGGGATGCACAAGGTTTTTTGCACCATTGTGTTCACAACCATGCTACAAATATTGCACCATGCCACGGCTTGCAAAATCGACATCAACTGCTCTTTTTTCACGTTACCTGCAAAATTCTGAAAGCGAATGTGGCGCCTTTATAACATTATTTTAACTGAGATGGCCAAGGTGTAAAGCATGCCGGAGTACCAGGTACTCAACATATCATTTGTCTTGGAACTAGAAATTTCCGTGGAGAAAAGCTAAAAACCTAACTGAAATATACCCCAAATCTACCCCAGTCAGGCGGCCACTGTTGTCAGCGGTTGTTGTGACGACAGCGCTGACGTCACGGAGAGCAATCAGCCAATTGAAGCCCTTGAAGCCAATTGAACATGGTTGTGTTTGCCAGATCATGACGTCATTCCCGAGAAGAGGTTTATTTTTTTACCCTAGAGGAGCATTTTCATAATCAGAATATTGGCCTCATTGTACATTTTCCAGAGAAATCATGAACGTCTTCTTGATTTTTGGCTAAAAATACCCCTTATTACACTAATTACCTGGATTCGACCAAGGTTCCACGTACCCTTTAACACCACACGCACAACGATTCAGCCATGGACCAAAAGTGCCGCGCTGCCCCGCGGCTGGCCAGAGGTGGCCTTACGAATCCGGCATTCGCCGTTTCCCCAAGCTGTGCACCGGTGCACGCATCGGCCGCGGTGTCTGTACCGGTGCACCCCGGACTCACGCCGGAGCCGTGGTCTAGCCGCGCCAAACCGCTTCATCATGCCACTGTGTTTTTATGTTTCATGTTTTCAATGTCAGAATCAAATGTGAAATGTGGAAATGTTCCGTTCCTCAGAATAGCGATGGAATACAAGGGCAGCGCCAAGTCGAGCTCGCCTTGGCTGGCAGACCGGAAGCGTCAGTGGCGGCGCGCGCATGCGCAGAGTGGGCCGGAGGCCGGCTGCGACCAGCCGCTACAGATGTATCTGCTGCCGCCCTCCGGTGACGTCACTCTGGAGGAGCTGGATGGACTGGCCGTTGAACGTCTCCAAGGTGAGAGAGACGTGCGCACGCCTCATTATCCCAAGGTGAGAGAGACCTGCGCACGCGTCATTATCCCAAGGTGAGAGAGACGTGCACACGCCTCATTATCCCAAGGCGAGAGAGACCTGTGCACGCGTCATTATCCCAAGGTGAGGGAGACGTGCACACGCCTCATTATCCCAAGGCGAGAGAGACCTGTGCACGCGTCATTATCCCAAGGTGAGAGAGACGTGCGCACGCGTCATTATCCCAAGGTGAGAGAGAGAGACGTGCGCACGCGTCATTATCCCAAGGTGAGAGAGAGAGAGAGACGTGCGCACTAGGGTGCATCAAACGCCCCGACTTTTGAAATTAGCTACGCGGCCCGGCCCAATTTTTTGCCTTGGACCTAGTGAGTCCAAATATGAAATATTTTGAAATTTCGAAAGGGGCTAGGGGTGCCACCTAGCGGCCAAAGTTTTCAATTTTGACCATTTTTAGATATTCTTTGGATTGGCCGTAGAAGTCGTCTCATTTCATTAGTGGACTGTTTTGTGACCAAACACTGTTGCGCTGGCCTAAAAGCACATGCATGCCCAATTTCATGGATTTTAGACATCTTTTAGAGGTGCCTCCTAGCGGTGAAAAAATCTATTTTGACAGTTTTTTTACAATTTGTTTCATTAAATGTGGGGACAGAATCATTGTGTATTTTGGTCCAGCTGAAACGAGATTTTGCGGAATCGACCTCAAGGTACTTGCGAGACGGATTTCATGCATTTTGGATTTCTTTATATGGCACTACCTGGCGGCCGAAGTTAAAAATTTACATTGGCTTCTGTTCATCCATTTTTATTTATTGAGGACACTGGTCCTGCTTGCAGCTAATTTTTTGGGTGATAAACTACCGTTTTACTGTAATTTGATGCCTTCTCGTACACACAAGGCTAAGAACGAAGATTGACGGAAACAAGTTGTGGGGAGCGGACATGGAAACTAATTACTGCTTACACCGTGGTAGAGTAAGACAACGAATGGAAAATACGGTTCCCCTTATCCAATTTGACGGTTGAGCTTCTCGAACGGCAGGAGTGTTCAGACGCAGTGGTGAACATGGTGTTTGCCACAACAGAGTCGAACACAGGTCATCGATCAGCCTCCTGCATCCAAGTCCAAAACCGGCTGAACAAGGCTTTGCTCTGGTCTGCGGACAGGCACTAAGTCGGGGAAAAAGTACACGTCAGTGCTTTCAACAGACTTGATATTGAGAAATTCTGCTTGCCTAACCAATAATTCTAACAAAAACCTACTTACGTTCATTAAACACTGAAGAAAAACGGGCCAAAAAATGAACAATATTTCTAAATTGATTATTTATCAAGATAAGCGAAATATGAAAGACGGTTGAGTTTATCTTTCAAATAAACTCAACTTCACCAGAAAGTCGCCCGTTCCTGATGGAACTCAAAGAGAACCTCCTTCCAACTGTCTGTCCGAATCAAAGCTGTGATGACCACGAGGAGTTCAGAGAATTAGGAATTACTTTCCTTGGCTCAAATAATCCAGATGTATATTTTCGAGCAATGCGTAGAGCTGGATGGATGAGCAGACTGCCTTATGCGATGAAGATATGCACGTCCGAGCACCACATTCCCAACGTTCAGGACGAAAAAAGCTCCAACGCAGGAACTAATGTCAAAGCTTTGGTGGTTCGGGACCTTCATCACCTCCGTCTATGGCTTGTAATGTATGATATGCCAGGACGCAGTGGGTTCCCCATGGCATGATCTGAATCTTAATCACCACTTATCCTGTTATGGGGACTGGGTGAACGAAGTTGTTGGCACCGGTGCACTGCTGGCTTTCAGCCATCAGCGGTACTTCACCTTAGAGATGGTTCCCTTGCACTTTTCAGCAACTTGACATCTCAGCCTGTGCGAAGTCAGCTTGCAAAACGTTTTCTGGTGGTGAAGCTCAAGATCATATCCGAGGCACCTCTCAGTTGTGAAAGAAGTGGGTCAGGGAAACCGTGTTTTTTATTTTATTTATCCATTTTTTATTAGGGCCACTCCCAACATGCACACTTGCCCAATTACAGGGAGTATTGGCGTGGGTGTTCAAGGATCCTCTCCACCGGGTCAAATCGGACACGGAAGGCGGTTTCCCGCCGTGGGAATTGAACCCACGTTAATCCATGCTATCCCATCCGAAGACTGGCAACAAAGCCACCAGGCCACCCCGGCCCCAGAGTTCGCAGAGAGTGAGCAGAGAATAAGTTGGTAGACCTGGCTGAACCTGAATCGTGGTCTAAATTCAGACTCCTGAAGCTAGACACCGGGTTCCTAGAGCTGGATGTCAGTGACGGGCCTGACTCATCTACCTACCAGGCAGCAAGGGTAAAGCCCAGGGCCATACATGTTCCCAATGATACCGCCGTAAAGGGAGGAAAGATGGCCTCGGACTTTCAAACGACAGCGTAGTCTAAGCGACACTTGCAAAACATTCTGCAAGCGGTTGGGAAAAAACGAAAAGGCAACCTGATCTACGCCCAAGGAAACCGAAACACGAGTAATCTGTGTGCTCAAGAAAGTGGGCTTGTGTGAATAGTAGAAATAGAAACAGCCAAGTGTGACTATCAGTGGTCAAAACTAGCGCAACTGAACATGACGTCTTGTCGAGGCCATGAGTTGTGAGCGCGGCAGTGGAGTGGTTAGCGCAGTTGGCTTCCACGCAGCCGACCCGGGTTCAAGGCCCGGTGACTTACTTGAACGAGGAGCAAGCTGGCTCCCCCAGAAACCCCTCCAAAAGGGTAAGGGCAGGCGACGCCGTATGACCCTGCAGTTGGTGCATCGATAAGCCCCAAAAATCAATCAAACAGGCCGTGAGCTGTGCTATGAATGTCTCTTACAAATCTCGTATTTGTAATCGAAAGATCGGTGTAAAGTTAATTACAATAATAACATAAGCAATAACCTAAAGTAACATGATTACAATAATCTAAGACATTTCGCATTAATTTGGAAACATCGGCTCTTGGCGTTAATCATCGTACATGAGCTTAGCTCCCACAACGGTGCTTTTCATGCAAGGTACTTACGCTGGAACCTTCAAGCATTTCATATATTGATGAATCAAGATGTTTTGGTCTCAGCATTGTATAACTGGCCTTGTATTGTAATAGGAATAATACCTCAAATCGATGAACGATTGGGTTCTTCCCGAAATATCCCAACTTAGCCGCCCACTGTGCTCCGGTGAATTTCTAAAATAAGAGGAGGTCGTGTGAGAACTACCAAAAACCATGAAACGGTATGGAAGAAAATGGATGATTTGATGAAAAAAACGGAAAAGGAAGATTAAATATTGGTCCGGAAATTTTGAAGGTGATATCTGACACTTGAGAGGAATTTGCAACACAAATTATCGTTGGAACTCAACCAAAACTTCTTACTCATTTTTGTCATAGTCATTAATTTCTTAAAAACTTAGAAATTTATTTCGGCCACCAGATGTCACTCATTACCAAAAGTTGTAAATGCCTTTACCAGATACTTTGACCTACAGGAGTAGTTCATAATTACAACAAAGTTCTAATCCAGGATGGTTCAACAATTATTTTCGATAAAAACTCACCAAAACGCAAAACGTTGCAAACTTCTACCGTCAGGTGGCACCCCTAGCTGGCGTCCAAAATGCGCAAAGTGACTGCACAGGTAATTTGGAGCTTGGAAAACAGTATCTGACCACTGCTGGGTCCTATTTTATGATAATACAATTTCCACGGGAGACCCAATGAATATTAAAAATTGCAAAAATTTGAAACTTTGACCGCTAGGTGGCACCCCTAGCCCAATATAGATTTTCCCAAAAATTGGGATTTGAGGTTTTCATGTCTGAAAAAACAAAATGTGACGGGCCGCTAAGCTAATTTATCCAAAAATGAAAATCATGGGGCGTTTGATGCACCCTAGTGCGCACGCGTCATTATCCCAAGGTGAGAGAGAGAGAGAGAGCGTGCGCACGCGTCATTATCCCAAGGTGAGAGAGAGAGAGACGTGCGCACGCGTCATTATCCCAAGGTGAGAGAGAGAGACGTGCGCACTAGGGTGTTTCAGCTCACTATAGTAAAATTTTGTTTGTTTGGAACGAAGTCATATCGACTTCCCCCAGCTCTATACGTAAAACTGAATCGATTGACACCCTTTAAAAGCAAAATAAAAGGACATTTAGAGGTCGCGCACTTTTATCACCAAAAACCATTACACTTGAAAGACGTGCATTTTTTCTTGGTGCGCTTGGGTTGAGCCCTCCGATGGAGTTCCACCACCCCGGGCAGGTACTGCTTCTGCTTCTCGTCCTTGACGAATCCGTTGAGCCTCTTGATGAGGGTGATCTCCCTTTCCCGCTGTTTTTGTCTTGAGTCGAAAGTTAAAGTCGTTGTGGCGTCCCATTTGATATAATGATCCTTCCCATATGTAGAAGGAGTATCGCAACAGATTTGACGCTATGTTCTAAATTCAAGGTAAGAACATATTTTAAGCCACATCAAACGATCAAACAATTACTGGTCAAACCAAAGAACAGGAAAGACAACCAGAAAAACAGGCCCAGTATACAAGATGGAATGTAATGACTGTCCAAAAATATACATTTGAGAAAGCAAAAGGATGATGGAAGTCCGACAAGACGAACACCGAAAATCTCGACAAAAACTAATTCGAGGGTCAATTGACGAGAGAGCAGCGGAGGCCACAGCGGAACATTCATTCAAGAAGGATCGTTGTATCAAATGGGACGCCATAACGACTTTAACTTTCGACTCAAGACAAAAGCAGCGGGAAATAAAAGAGGCAATTTACATCCAAACCACCACGGAACCAAAAATGAATGGAAATATCGGCAAAGTTACCATCTTCTCTGGATTTTTGGACCCCTTAAAACGCCAGCCAAACAAGGAATTGAATTGAAAAATAACACGTGTTTAGAGCTAATAATTCTAAAAGGATTCGTCATGTCATAGCTAAGATTGTTTTTTTTTAAAGTGTACCCTGTCTTCGTGTTTTTCGTTAAGTTAGGTTCATGTCATAGTATTATCTTCATCTCCCTTGAAAACGGGGCGGGATGCTCCCGAAATCGGTCGGGTTTTATACTCAGGCTAGTCATTGTGCAGTAATAAATGTTTTACTTAATTTGAAGAATATTTCAGATGTGAAATAGAAAACCAAGCAAAAGAAAACAAGCGTCGGTATCAGTGTGGAAATGTGTACATTCATAGGCGTAGGAACAGGGGGAGGGCAGGAGGGACATAGCCCCCCCCATATTCCTGATTCTTAACCCTTAACCCTATGGCATTGACTGGAAAGCAATGACTTCCAAATGCACCTTGGCCTCCCCAATAGTCTGGACGTTCCTACGCTTATGTGTACATTTGAATACATTTGATAAAAAGCTGCAAAAGTGCGCGACCTCTAAATATCACCGAAATACATGGAAATTTTGCACAGAAGCTTGTAAGCAGATGAGGTTTGAGGGGAACATCGATATGCGTCGAAATATTGCATTTTGGAACAATGAAACACCCTAGTGCGCACACGTCATTATCCCAAGGTGAGAGAGACGTGCGCACGTGTCATTATCCCAAGGCGAGAGACCTGCGAACCAGGGGAAAATAATGCGTGGGTAAGGCACGATTTCTTACGCAGTGGGCTTTGATACAATTATGAATTTTCCGCCGTGCGCCATACTAAAAATTTTCGCAGCGTTAGAAACCTGTGGAATCTTTACGCATTTTCGTAAGGATTTTTGGTGAATAAAATAAATTTTCGTAAATAAACTCAGCTTATACATGTTTATTTTTTCGTTACAATTTTTAACACTTTCCACGACAACCATTCCTAAATCAAATATCATTTAATATTGTTGGAAGGTACCCACGATTTGAAAGTGACCCCATCTTACCTAACTCTAATAACCGAGAAAACCCAGGGTAATATAGGGCAAAAACAGCGCCTTATCATATGATCATAGCTGAGAAAACCATTTAGTAAAACACGCTGGAAAAACCTATGCTCAGCAATCGTTTGCCTCAGAACTCTAAATTCTCGTAAAAGGATAAACCCCACTTGAAATCAAAGACGGATCCATGGGGAGGGCGAGGGGTGAGTCCTTCCCTCAATCCCAAAAGACGCCCTTCTGAGCCTGAAAAATGCTCCCCTAAAACCTGTTAACACGCGGTCTGCGATGCAAAAAAACAGCTAACAAAACTGCCACTTTGTCCCCCTCCCCAGGATGCGATTCCAGGCGCCCTTTTGGGTCAAAAGGGCGCCTGGAATATCCATCAGGGACAGCAGATGTTCCAACACCAACAGATTTGGCTCCCTTTGGGTCTGTCAGGTTTCGGTCGGGCGGGTTGCACCGGGGAGGTCCTGGCGCCTGTGCATCTCTCTGAAATCGTAACGCGTTATAACCAACGTATATTAAACATGTCTGTGGTTCAGCACCCAATGTCGAGTCACATTGCGGTGCTCCCACGCCTGACACACATCAATTCATGCCTCACTTCATGCTCTCATCTTCAGTCACTCGCACCTCATCATCTTCTTTTCAGAATAGAAACCGGGGGAGTCTAAAAGGGTGAGTATAGACCTGACTTTTTTTTGACATCGACATCATTTGGATCGACAACCAGACGAGAAAATCCCCGTTCCCTTCGTTGCTCCCGGAGGCTGGTGAACAACAGGTTTTCACCTCGCTTGCTGGCCCGGGGGGCAACGGAGGGATTTATATTCACTCATGCTCTCATCTTCAGTCGCTCTCACCTCATCATCACCCCAAATATGCAAAACACGTCGTTTTAGTACGGGCAGTAAATATGTCTCAGGCTCAGCACCCAGTGTCAAGCTGCGCACTGGGTGTTTCCACGAGAGACAAACATTATAAAACAAGTGGCTTCCTTTGATGGCTAAGTGGAAATAGGAGGGTTCGCCTCCTCTTACCGAAGTCCTAGATCCGTCACTGCCTAAAATCAGTCACACATGGTAGTGAGGGTGGACCGTCGCAATTGTAGGAGGGGGGGCACGGACTTTTCAACCTTTCCAGTCAACGTCATAGGATTAGTGTTGAAATTTCTGATTTAAGGGGTCACCATGCCCCCCCAGTTCCGCCGTCAGTGACAGAGGTTCACCACAGTTTTTAAGGCCGCTTAAAGGGTTTCTGCTGTTTGGACGCGATGCTGACGTAACGTGAACTTGGCAGAGTGTTGTGAATGTGTGGCATCGTGCGCAATAGCACATGCTATGTGCATGAAATTTATTGAAATTTAACTCAAGACCCAGTACCTTCACTACTGGCAATTTACGCATTGTGAGAGCTTTCTCCCTATGCCTTAACCTCTCCCCACCGGGGCCATCGATAGCCCCCCTTAAGGTTTTTTGGGATAGCAGAAAAACGACGTAACGCAGGGCCGCGGCTAAAGGCTCTATCTCTCACCCCATCATTTTCACACCATCCCTGACATTTTACCCCGGGTCACCCAAGGTCAGGTCAACCAAGGCCACCTCACTTAATCTTTTGAGCTTTATAAGAGCTACGTTTCTCAATCGATCGATTTGAAACTTCCTACTGTTCATGGCCCCGCCAGGGTCTACAAGGTGTATATCCGGGATTTTTCGATTTCTTGACCTAAGGTCAGGTCACGAGGTGACCTCTCCCATTGAAAAAGCATGGGAAAAAGCTGTCTTATTATCTAAAAGCCACAAAAATGATTGCAAATGCTCGGCTTGCTCAGAAAAGCGTTCTTGGACACCCTTTTATGGATCCCAGGGGTCATATTTTTTATTTGACCTCTCCAAGGTTATCCAAGGTCACCAGGGGTCAAAAGCAGTATTTTGGCAATAACTTTTCACCCAATTAAGCTAGAACGTTGAATTAAACACCATCATGTATGTCTCATCACTAGCTTTCATTTGATGTACGGCAAGGTCACTTTCTGACTTGATGACCTCAGGGTCATATGAGGTCACGAGGTGACCGCTGGAGGTCAAACCACTGGCGGGAGGTCATTACGTTCCACATAGTGGAGAAAGTTTTGGCATTTTCCTATCCAATGTAGTTTACCAAATCTCAATAGCTCTAATGGCATAAGAGTTATGGCCAGTTTTCTTAAGCATTGCATATTTGAGTGAAAATAGCCTACCGTGACCTAACTTGACCTCTGGAGGTCAAACTATTGACCTGAGTGCTTAAACATGCGAAGTAATTTCTTACTGAATTCACGCGAGCTCTCTAATGCACTTTGCAGATTTGCGCTAACCCCCATATTTTCGGAGCTAGAAGGGGGCCATGGATGGCCCCCGGTGGGGCGAAGGTGGCGCCGAACCCCCGTGGGGCGCGGGTTAAGCGGCACTCGCCGATGAAGGCGATGCCCCCGCTCTGCTCTGTCCGTATCTTTACGCTTATGTATGATGGGGTGGAAAACTTACGCATTTGGCCAGAACTTAAAATTTTACGCCGTGGTTTCTCGGCGCAAATCAGCTTTTATTTCCCCCTGCTGCGAACCCGTCATTATCCCAAGGCGAGAGAGACGTTCACGCATCATTATCCCAAGGCGAGAGAGACCTGCGCACACCTCATTATCCCAAATCACGTTTCATAAAGAGCGGCGACCTTCACGCGAAAGCGGCGTAGATATGAATTATAGCGTGAATTATACCCAATGGCAAAATGGAATTGTAGCTTTTGAATAGATTAGTTTACTGTTTTTTTTAGAATTTAAGAATACATAGCTTTGTTAGCTTTGTTGCTTTATTAGCTTTGTTGGAGTAATCAATCGTGAGAAAATATCTGGGAAGTGATCAATTGTGTAGAAATATCTTATTTATTGCTACTCTTTGATCAAGTTTCTATTCTTTTCGTGCACTTATTTAAATGATGCGGAAAATTGCGCGGCAGTGATAGAAGTAATTGTAAATACAAATCCGAACCATTCTTATTTACAAAAGACTGAAAAGGCAAGGCGCACTTTTTTGCTGGCTGAGTCAGGGGGTGGACATGAGCTATTTCTCTAGAGGTTTGGGGATTTTTGAAGGTTCCATTTCTGATTCTTTGAGACGTTTCCAGAAAAATTTAACATGCAATTCCAATGGGACTTCTTGCAGGGGTTTGGGGCACGGGCCAGTGGAAAAATATTAGTTGTGGTTAAGGGTATATTTATGGTTTTTAGTATGTAGAATCATAGGCGGATCCAGGGGGGCAAGGGGGGGCACGTGCCCCCCGATCGACCCTCGGTGCCCCCTGAAAGGTCGATGGCGCCCCCCGCAGGGGACCAATTTTCATCTGCCCGACTTGTTGGCACCTGCTGACTGGTCCGGCACATGGATAATTGGGTACGGGATGTGACGACACCCGCGACCCCAGTTGGCAAGATGGGTTTCGCCCCCCGCCTTCGGGCGAGAGGCCAAATCGAAACTGCCATCCTCATCCTTTCCTGGCCTTCCTAAATTCAAATCCCACCAACTCCTTGTTCCTTTTCCTCTTCTTTCCTTATTTCCTTGTGTATCCATGCCTTTCCACCCGTATCCTTTCTGTCCACTCCTAAATACCCCTCCTATCCACTGTCTGCGATGTCTGGCCCGGCGTGTCTCCGTGGGTGGCGGGGATGTGTGCACTCTTGAGTGTGGACATCTCGGTCGCGTGTGGCGCGCGGCTGGGCTGGACAGCGCAGACCGACCCTCTTCCTTTTCCAACCCATAACTTCCCAGTTACCCACTTTTTCCCAGTGTCATGGACGTCCCCTCACGTGCCTATGATTCCTGGATGGTCTGGGTGTATGTGGGCCTCCGGCTCGTGTGACTGACGATTGGATCCCTCTAATCGCCGGCCCTGCAGGCCGGGGGGCTCGCTTCTCTCGGACCAGCCGGGAATCAGTTGTGACGAGCAGGTGGTAGTCGCCTGCTCCGATGAGGCCGTGTGGGGGCGCCTGTCTTTTTAAGGTGAGCTGCGCACCGACCCGTACCCCGGGATGAAGGAGTCCTGGTAGCTGAGCTGAGGTAGGCGCTGTTATGGTTCGTGTGCCTCTAGCAACACTCTACTTTGGTCTGGATTTCCGCAAGGGCGGGGAACTCTTGAAGGCATCGACAAGAGTAGCAGCATTGTAAAAGTCTGTCGGCCTTTGGTGGGGCGCGGCTGCCCCTCCCTTCCTGGGTGAGGTCCCGACTTCACCTGGGGAGGGAGGGGTGTCCGCCCCGCCCGGGGTCGTCCAGGCTAGGTGCAAGGGGGGACCGTCGTCGGGGCAGTGGGGGTTTGGTGAGTCTCTCTCCCCCTCTGTAACGGCGGCGTCTCCCCCCGTATAGCCAGCCCGTGCGTCGTCTCGCCTCGTAGCACCCTCGTTGGAAGGGGGGCGCACGTGGCTGGTCGAAATAAATCACTTTTCCATGGATACTCAAAACTCCTCCGAACCAAATGACCCTCCTCCTGCTGATCCCGTTGTTAACCAACCCATCGCTGGCCACCCACGCCCCCACCAGGGGATGGGCTTCAACACCCGTCGCGGTCAGAGCCTCGAAATGACAACACGAAACCATCTAACCCACGGGTGCTGATAGTGCGAGGTGTTCATGGCTCGCTATCCAGCCTCTCACCTTTTCAAAGAAAAGAAGCATGCGATCGCCTTGGGAAAATACTGAGATGCGACTGCCTGAAAGACGGGAGCTGGGAACTGGAATTTGTGGAAAGCAGAGAAGCAGCAAGGGCACTAAACGTTAGTGAGCTAAGCTACACACGTAGGGAAAATGGTGTACGCAGACTGACCAAAACAAAAGTGACTGTCGAGACCCACAGGACCAAAAACTTCTGCAGGGGTGTGATTAGGTGTTTTGAACTAAGAGGTGTTACTGACGATGAAATTCTAGATGGTTTGGAAGAGTTTGGCGTAGTGGGAGCGAGGAGAGTGAGGACGAAGCGTGGAGGAGAGGAGAAAGAAACAGACACAGTTATATTAACTTTTGATGGTTTAGACTTACCCCAGAACATATATATTGGATACACGAAGGTGAACGTGAGAGCCTACATTCCTAACCCAATGCGTTGCTTCAGTTGTCATCGATACGGACACACGACCTCATCATGTAGAGGAATACGAACCTGCGGCCAGTGCGGAGCATCAGACCACTTGGCAGCAGACTGCACGTCGTCTACCCACTTCTGTGTTAACTGTGGGGAGGGCCAGACCCCCCACACAGTGTTCGACCGAAAATGTCCGACACTCATGAAAGAGCGCGAAATTATGAGCATGAAAGTGAAGGGTCGACTAAGCTTTCGGGAGGCTCGTGATGCATACGAGGCCTCCCACCCCCCGGAGGTCGTATGCTCAGATGGTGGCAGCGGGGGCGCCTGCTCCTCCCAGGGTGACTCCTGAAGAGTTTCTCCGCTCCCTGACTGTGGCGGATTTCATCCGCCTGGCAGGGAGCATGGGCCTGGTGCTGTCGCACCGGCCTGCCACCCCGGTGTCTGCGCCGGTGGCGAAACCCTCCCAACCTCCACCACCCCCACCCTCGACATCTGTTGGTGGGGAAGCGCTCGGGGGCGAGACTTCCCTCGCCCCTGAGGCCCCGCCCCTACGCCGGTGGATAGCGCTGGAAGTAGGCGGGTACTTGCCCCTGCTCCTCGGGACCCCGAGGAGCCGGGAGGCTGGACCGTCGTGGGTCCTAAGGGGAAGCAAACCTCTGCACGACACCGTCAACGGTCACCTATTGTGGCCCCCGATGAACATAGGTCTCAAACCCCACCTCCGCCGCAACATATATCGCAGGTCACGGCACCATCGGTCAAAACCACCGTGACCGCTCCTCCAACATCTTCTTCAACCTCGGTGGCCTCAGTGCGGAGGAACTTTGAGGCAGTGACGCGGGGAAGGTCGCCGGTGAAACGCCCGGCTGGGAGCCCTCCCGACCTTCCCCCAGCAGGCTTCGCGGGCACGCGGAAACTCAGTGGAAGGCAGTAGATGCCGCGGTCCCGCCCGGAGTCGGCTCGGTGGCTCTGGTGCGGTACCAGCAAGGAATCCCTACGGGGGCTCTGGGCCCCCGTGGAAGGGTTAGATCTAGTCTTTCTGTCACTAAGCCCGTTTCTTCTTATCTAAATGACATCCATAATCCAATGGAATTGCCGAGGTCTACGCGCTAACTTCTCTGATCTGCAGAGCGTTTTATTTGACTATGATCCAAGGATTCTTTGTCTGCAGGAGACCAAATTATCCCCTGGAACCAGCCTTAAATTGCGTCACTTTCAGACTTTTAGGAAAGACGTTTTCCAGTTCCACCATTGCGTACGGCGGCGTAATGGTGGCAGTCCACCACTCCATTCCATGCTTCCCTGTTCGCTTGCACACGGTCCTGCAAGCAGTAGCCGTCCGAGTGGACTTAAGCTTTGCCAAAATTACAGTATGTTCTATATACCTTCCTCCTGGCGGCAGCATTGATTTGCCGGGCCTTAATAATCTTACAGACCAACTCCCAACCCCTTTCGTCTTACTAGGCGATTTTAATGCTCACAACCCA
This sequence comes from Lepas anatifera, assembly GCA_034440635.1. Taxonomy (NCBI): domain Eukaryota; kingdom Metazoa; phylum Arthropoda; class Thecostraca; family Lepadidae; genus Lepas; species Lepas anatifera. The sequence goes on along the minus strand of JAOTON010000409.1, from coordinate 6,289 downwards.
GCGTGGGGATCGCCGTCAGACCGTGCAGACCCCCGTGGTCGAACGGTGGAACGCTTCCTTCACCTAAATTCCCTCTGCCTTCTGAACACTGGCCGCCCTACTCACTTTTCTATGCCCTCTGGCTCGGTCTCTGCTATAGACCTTTCAGTCTGCTCTCCGTCTCTTCTACCCCAGCTCAGCTGGCGCACTCTTGACGACCTTCATGGGAGTGACCATTTTCCCATTGTTATCGGCTCAACCCGGTCGGCGGCGCCGCTGATCCTGCCATCCCGGTGGAACCTCCGGAGGGCCGACTGGGAGGGTTTCCGGGGCGCGTGCGGCCCCTTAAACGTCCCTGCGGAGACTTCGGCAACGGAAGCAGTGAAACGGTTTAATGATATGATCATTTTAGCTGCGAACCAGTTTATCCCGAAGTCCTCCGTTAAACCTAAACGGATTCCTGTTCCTTGGTGGAATCGTGAGTGCCGGCAAGCGATTTTAAATAAGAAACGGGCTTTTAGGGTTCTTAAAAAACACACAACAACGCACAACATAATGGTATTTAGGCGCGCGAGAGCACTGGCTCGTCGTACCGTCCTTAACTCCAAAAAGAGGTGGTGGGTGGCATACATAAACACAATAAACCGTTTCACCCCATCTACACAGGTCTGGAACCGTGTTCAGTGCATTCAGGGTAAACGGCGGTCTGCACCCACACCAGTCCTCACTTCGAATGGCGAGAAAATCACCGACCCGCAGTGTGTAGCTGACCTCATGGCTGAGGCATTTAAAGGTCGATGCAGCAATTCTTCGCAAAACCCAAATTTTTTAAGACACAGACAAATTGAGGAGCTCAGGCAGATCAACTTCGGTAATGACAATTCAGCGTCGTACAACTCTCCTTTCTCCATGGAAGAGATGGAAGCGGCTCTAAAGACCCTCAAGAGAGTGTCCCCTGGCAGTGATCGAATAACAAACGAAATGATTATACACCTCCCCGAACACTCACTCTCTTCACTGCTTGACATTTTCAATGATATTTGGAAAAGAAATGACTTTCCGGAACAGTGGCGTGAATCGATCATTGTACCTATCCAGAAACCTGGGAGACCGGGAGACTCGCCTGATGATTATCGCCCCATCTCGCTAACATCAAGTGTTTGCAAGCTGTTTGAAAGAATGATTGGCGTACGCCTCATGTGGTTTCTGGAAACCAATTGCCTTTTGTCTAGTGCACAGTGCGGTTTTCGCCGAGGCAGAAGCACGCTCGATCACCTTATCAGACTCGACGCAGCCGTTAGGGAAGGTTTTACCAACAAACAACACACAATCGCAGTATTTTTTGACGTGGAGCGCGCGTATGATTTAACGTGGAGGCATGGGATTCTGAAAAAACTCTTTGGCATGGGAGTGCGAGGCCACATGGGCTGGTTCCTGCACAACTTTCTGAGGAACAGGCGGTTCAGATTTCGTATTCAGCATCTTCTGTCAAAGCAGCACACACAAGAAAACGGCACGGCACAGGGGAGCGTTTTGTCAGTAGCATTGTTTGCCGTTATGATAAACGACATAGGTGATACTCTACCGGCCAATATCTCCCGTGCTATATTTGTGGATGACTTTGCTATATGGGTCACAACATCCTCCACTTGCACGGCGCAAAGACAGCTGCAGCTTTGCCTTGACCGGCTGCAGCGATGGAGCGATAAAAATGGATTATCCTTCTCGACAACTAAAACTAAATGTATGCATTTCTGCAGCCGACGGAGAGCATGTGAAAATCCTGTTCTGGAAATGGGTGGCCAGGAGATAAGGGTAGTAGACCAGACCCGCTTCCTTGGTCTGATACTCGACCGCAAACTTACATATGTTCCACACTTCAGGGAGCTAAGGGAAAGATGTTTTAGCTGCCTAAACATTCTCAAAGTTCTAACCCGCATGACATATGGCTCCGATAGGAAAACCCTCTTAATGCTGTACCGATCCTTGATTAGATCCAAACTAGAATATGGCAGTGTGGTGTATGATGCTGCAACCGAAACATCGAAGCGAATATTGGACGTAGTCCAAAACCAGGCTCTCAGAATCATAAGTGGGGCATTCCGCACTTCACCTGTTTCAAGCCTTCTTACAGATATGAATGAAATGCCGCTGGACTTGCGCCGGAAATATGTTTCATTGCGCTACGTGTTGAAACTAAAACAGGATCCTGATCACCCTACGTACAAAACGTTTTATGACGATAGTCGCCTAATGCGAATAAATAATGATTCCCGCTCATCTTCTAGACACCCTGGAATCAGAATTCGTGCATGGCTGGACGAGGCGAACATAAACCCAGAGAGTGTCGAGGCCGTGCAGCCGCCAGTGACCGAACCGTGGCGGACTACCAAGGTCGCAATAGACACCCATCTACTGGGTCTGACCAAAGGCCTCTCGCCGGAGGCAACGCGGCAGGTTTTCTTGCAGCACTGCTCCGACATGTACCGAAACCACGCGTCTTTCTATACCGATGGATCAAAGTGTGTTGACGGTACCGGATGCGCATTTGTTGGAAATGGGATTGAACGTCGCTATGCCCTGCCACCAGTAGCTTCGGTTTTTACAGCGGAACTATACGCGATTTTTCGCTGCCTAGGTCAGGCTTTACGGTCAAGAAGGGACCGGTTGGTGATTTTTAGCGACTCACTCTCGTCACTACAATCACTTCAACTGTCTAACCACAACCCATCGAACTCATATATTTTACCTCTTATCAGACACAAAATACACCAGGCTGCGAGCCGAGGTCAATCCGTGACTCTAGCCTGGTTGCCTAGTCACTGCGGCATCAGAGGAAATGAGCTAGCAGACAGAGCAGCTAAAGAAGCAGCAAGCAGTGATCCTCCTCCCGGAATTCGTGTTCCATACTTTGATTTATTCCCATATGTAAGAAAGTACCTTTTCGAAATCTGGCAGCAGCGATGGGACGCTGACACCAAAGGTGGCAAGCTAAGGGAACTGAAGCCCCAGATAGGACCCTGGTTATCTAGCAATGCCAACAGCAGAAAACACGAAGTACTTATGTCGAGACTTAGAATGGGGCACACCTACGCCACTCACTCCTACCTCCTGACTGGCGACCGCCCACCGGAATGTCCACGCTGCGGCGAAAGACTGACGGTGAGGCACGTCCTGGTCGAGTGCCGTGACTTTGAGCTGGAGAGGAGGCGCCATCTGCCCGGCTCGCCGTCGCTGCAGTCACTTCTCGGGGAATCTCCTTCTGTCAGATGTTCAGACCTAGAAGAGTATCTCAGGAGAATTAACTTCAAGGTGATATACTCTCCTACATAGTGACGTTTACCTAGTGTGTTTCTTTTCAGTGAAGTGACCTTATATAGCAGTGACTTGGTTGTTTCATTTCCGTGACAGACTGCAGCCTTCTTCCCGATTTTCTGTATCCAGCGAGTAAACGCGTATGTATATTTTACTGGTTTGATCTCCTTGAAGGGATTGTGAAGTTTTTTCTAGAAATATCTGACCCTTAAATTGTTATGGGCGCCATATGACCTGGGCTGTCGGTGCGCCCCAAAACCCCAAACATGATGATGATGATCGATGGCGCCCCCTGAAATGTCGCTTCCCACACCCCCCCAGGATGCGAAAGTCGGCGCCCACCGATAAGATTTGGCGCCCACCTGATAGCTTTTGCCGGTCATAAGTGGCGCCCCCTGGTCCGGATGGCGCCCCCGGTCCGGATGGCACCCCCGGGAAGGTGCCCCCCGATCGGCAATCCTGGATCCGCCTATGTGTAGAATTGATCGGGCTATCTTCTAGGTACATTTTCAAGTCCCTGACATGCTTTTATATCAAGGAAAATCCACGATGAATTTCATGATAATTCCTTCAGAATCCCGTTTCGAACCTGGCGCAGTTATTTCAAACCCAAAAGAATAATTGTGTTATTCGGCCGGAAGAAATATCTCCGCTACTCTTCTGGAATTACGGCGCTGGTTACTTGTAGGATATAAACGAGCCGGGAATAAAATTAAAAAACCAGCTTGTAATTAATATATTCATACAGGTATCTATCTTTGAGTGGAGGGAATGCAGGAGTGTGATATCCTGTTCAGGTAATGACATCCTTTTCCTGTCCTTTACAGATTCTGGGAGCATTCTGTTTTGATTTGCAATAAAGGAAGTATAAAGGAAGATTTTTAAGATCCATTGATCATGATTGTGCAGACATACTAAGATAATAATTAGGGGACATGTACCTACTAAGGCCAATCAACAACATTGAAGCTATTTCCAGTCTGTCTAGGATTGGCCAGAAGGTGGATTATTGTTAGGCTGTTTATTATATGCTGTAAGGGTTGGATGTTTATAAATTTGGTACACTCTTCCAAGTCTTGTGAATCTGTGTAAAGATATGTTGCAATTGTATCATGGGTGTGAAATTGAGATAGAAGTTCTATAAAACATATTTAGGCTTTTATTATATATTTCATTTCAAATGAAGCTTTATTGAATTCCTGCACAATTCAAATGTTAAAAGAAAGATCTTGGGACCGTACCAGTGGCGGATCCAAGGGGGGGACGAAAAAAACATTTGCCCCCCCCGAAACGGAAAAGCTCGGGGGCAAAACTATGTTTTTGCCCCCAAAAGTGATTGTTCTCCTTTTCCCCACTCCTTTTTAGTTTATAAGCAAGATTTTGGTGCTTCAACTTTTAACTTCAAACAGAACCAGTTCATTTAAGTGTAAATACTGGGCCTCGGACTGGAAAAATTATCTTGAGGGCATATTTTTCATCTCATGAAGTTTTTTTGCTTTTCGCCTCAAATACCCAAAATTCTACCAGCAAGTGATATTGTAGAGCAGCTTTAACGACCTGACATTTGTTTTTGCTTTTCGTCTTTTGACTTTGGTTTGCCCCTCCCAAACCGACCGGCTGGATCCGCCACTGGACTCTACAGACCCTTTTATACCTACAGGCATCCTGTTAGTCTAACAATGACAAATTGATCGGTCTAAATCCTAAGCTATGCCAACTTGCTGCTTATACCATAATAGTAAGGTTTTCTTTCTACATGCATGCTCTGCAGCACCATGTATGGAATGTGATACTGAGGAGCTTTCACTTCTGTTTTAATGACAGAATATACTTGTAGTATGTCTGGTATTATTTTGGGTCAAAATTTTTAAACAGACTGCATACTGCTTATACTACATACCATTGCCAGCACTGGACTGCTAAACTAATTCCTTCATTTTTTTCAGAACAAACAAAGAGCCCATAATTTGTTATTCCTATTAATGTTTTATCATGCTATGCTACTCATTTATTAAAGGGAGATACGCTGAAAAAATTAGTATTGTGGTTTCATGCTATTTAAAAAATCCTGATTACGAAACTATCAATTATTTTTGTATCTTCAGTCAAATTTTGGGAGGCCATTCACTTATTATCGAAATAGGTTAACAGTTCCGATAAAATGCTGAAACCTTTACCCATCACTTGGTTTTCCAAACCATTTAAAGTTGAAAAGCAATGTTTTTATGTAATACAAATGTCTGTTCTCCTGTATTTGTATTTGAATTAATTTTAAAAAGCTTTTAAAAACTACAAAATGAATTTGTTTGCCCTAGAAACGGAAAAATAATTACTCAAGTCTTCAGCGGTTTCCTACCTCGGGTTTTGAGTCATTTTCTGCTTCAGCCCCAAGATGACAAAACTTTTGCGTCAGATAGGTCACGTGACCCCGGTTTGAGAATTCCTAGGCTTCTGATTGGTTAATTGTGATTTCTTTTAAGCCCTATATTTCTGTTTCAAAATAGTTTTGCAATGTTGTTTTTCTAAATTAATTTTTTCTGTAGTAGTCCAAAGTTCTACATCACTGTTTAGGATAGATATGATCTAATTTTTAGAGAAATTGACAGCCTTAGCCGTGTGTACGTCATATACACCGATATGAGGTGTACCGGTGAAGTCGTCTAGAAATGTTGACTTTGAGAGCAATTTTAACCCTATTTCCGTCAGGCTCCCGGCTACCCCTATTTCCGGCAAGGGGGGCAATATCGGCCCCCTAAGATCTCGTAATCTAACCGGCCGATCTTGATAATTCAAAGTGCTATAGATTTCCTAACGCTAAACTTTATTTTGAAAAAGAAAATTTCAAAATTTTGATTTTTAAGGAGAAGGTCGTGCAAAATACACAATTTTTGTGTATTTTTTAGATTTTCCATAACCCTTGTCTCTGTCGTACGATTTTCACAAAACTAGTTCAGATTTACAAATAATTGACCCAAAATTTTTATATACTCGAGTT
>JAOTON010000408.1:0-23173 GCA_034440635.1 Lepas anatifera | reverse complement strand
TTAAGGCATTTGCAGGCCGAATTCGCAAAAATGAGAATAGGACTTCTGAAACAACTTTTGTGACCCTTTGATCTAGCCAATAATTTTTTCGCGGATCTCCCTTTAAACAAATGTATACGTTATATATATATATATATATATATATATATATATATATATATATATATATCTGTAATATGTATATATACATGACATTACATTGTGTGGTACAAAAGGTTGTTTGTGTCAGCATGTAGGGGCTAGGCTTTGATGAAATATTATTAATCATGTCGAACAATGGCAAGTATCCAATGGAGCAAGCATGACATTACACAGTGCTTGTGCGGCTGTAGTTAAGAATGTTTGTGTTTCCTGATTCTATCTGGGACTGATTTAGCAGTGACTATTTCCGGAAAACTGTGAATTTGTCTTCTTTTCTGACACCCTATGTACACTCCAACGGTTGTGAGTGGCTGCCTCTGCTATGGCAGTATTATTATAACTGCTACTACTGATATGATAACTGCTATATTTGTACTCCTGATGCCAGGAAAACAAATTGCTGTATTTACCTGCTGCCGGCATTTCATTGATCCATCAGCCGATGGATCTTGTTTTTCTTATGCCCTTTTCACCTCCCCTCCCTCCTTGTTTCACCCTAACAGTTGCACCCACACGTTTCCCTAGCCGCCACCGTGCTCGTGCACTCTTCTGGAATACAATGTTGCAAACGTGCATGGTGCCCGGTCCGGTCACCCGAATCCGCGAGACATTTGAGCTCGACAATTAGGTGTGCCATCTGCACGCGTGGGTCGTCGGCCTCCTACGCTCCGTCCGTGGCTCGCTCGTCCGTTGCGCTGCCGCTCCCCCTTGCCGCACATGCCCGTTGCTCTGCGCCCGTCTTCTCGGGGCCCGCTCACCCCGGCATATCTGAAATCACCTTCCAATTTTTTTCGTTTCTGTGGCAAGTTTTTTCCCTCTGAAATGTATTGTTTGGGATGTTTTTTTGGGGTACCTGAATTCATGTATGAAAGTACTGTATTTTATTGTAGCAAATTCTATTTCTGCTGACTTTCTAGTTTCATCTTAAGATCCGTCTATATGTGAGTGGTGCTTAAATATGATTCATATATTTTTAGATGCACGGTTTGCCACAATTTGATCCAGCGGTGTAACTTTGCGAAAATTTTTAGGGTGCCTTTTTCCTAGCCGACCCATAAAATTTTACGGGCAGTGTAAGATTAAAAAAGTTAAAAGAGTAAAAAACGTTAAAAACCTAAAAAATTTGTCGAAACATCTATAAATACTTTTTTCTCGCTTCATTTGCTCTCCACACCTCCCCCTCGGGCCGAAAAATAATTTGGCCCTCTGTTTTGAGCATTTGAAGGAGCATGGCCCTAATCCCCCCCCCCTGATCCGCCAGTGACTGGACATACACCCAAAAAATCATGGTAGCGGCCACAACCCTAACTTTCGGACTATGGGGGCAGTGCCCACCATTTTCCAGCCGTTCCCGTACCTTGTTTTCAGCAACAAATCTGACCTTTCAGCAATCTGTTATTGACCTAAGCCTGAAAACTGCTTAAATCGCCCCATATGACCTCTCAGAGGTCACATGTAAACATTGCAGCATGGACCTAGAAAAGGGCCCAGAATACTAAGGTTAGGGGAATATGCAGGTATTCTCAGCTGTATCTACACAAATACAGCCCAATTTCTGTTTTCCACTTTATTTCCAATGGAGAGGTCATGGTCCATACTTGACCTTAGGTCATTGATATGAAAAATCCCGGAATATATGCTGTAGCACTCGGTGGGGCCATTATGTGGTATAAGTTTCAATCCCATATATGTACCTGTTCCTTACGTATGCCACCTTAAACGTTTTTTTAGGTGAGGTCACTTGACCTGTAATGGTGAACTGACCTTAATGATACAACCGTAGAATTTTGAGAAAAGTTGCGAAATTGATCGAGAATGTGTGCCGAGTACGGCGGCGCTTCGCGCCGCCATTTTTTCGTACTGCTGGAAAAACCCGAGGGGGTAATCAAACACCCCCGCCAGGGCGATGGTTAATTGCCAAACAGGTCGAAAACTGCGTTAAGGTGGAGCCATAATTTAGGCGAATCCTCTCGTTACGGCAAATCAAATTATGTATGGTATAAACATTCTGTGTCAAAATCTAAGAATGACCAAACCAAAGGTCAGATCAAGAGCGTTATCTGGTCTGACAGAATCGATATGCATACCAATCGACTCGTAATGACAATTTAAGCGAAATGGCACTAACGTGAAATCTCTATCATCATTTCTTGCCAAGTTTTCTTGCGAAGTTGTCCGGGTTTCCTGCGAACCCATGTCTAAAAAAAGGCTTAAATAGTCCCGAATGATCTTACAGAGATTACAGATCAAACATGTCAAGTTGGACCTTTGGGTTGGTCCAATATACTTATGCTATGAGGACAGGAATCTATTTTAACCCTTTCACTACAGGAGGTATTTTAATCCCTCGCCCTACCAGAGGATCGATTCGGCCTCCCAACGCTTGAAAACTAAGAAAGGTGGAAAGACGCGGTAAAGCTTAGCGTGTTGCCCGAGACCTGAACTCTCCGACGGTGTAAAATTATTTTTACCCTAGGTTAAATAGTGACCTTGTGATGTCACAAAATGGTGAAATTGTGACACATTTAGAAAATTCCTTATAATTCGGGAATCAATGGGCCTGGAATAAAGCCCGAGGTGTCAATGTGTTAGTCTTGATACAAGGAATTCAACAAAATGCGGCATGGGCTTGTAAGGTCATACGTGACCTTGACCTCAGATCCATCATGATCAAAGTCAGGTCGCATACCATTCGAACCCTTGGGTGATGCTTGTCACTATGATGCCAAATTCGTTGCTGCATCTTGTCTCGTTTATGAGAATTCAACAACTTAAAACTCACCAGCTTATAAAATTCACCAACAGCTTCTAAAACGGTAACCTTTGTTGACCTTTGGGGAGCCCTGGTGCCTTCGTTATGGACTTGACCTTAAAATGGATCACATATTCCAGATTTCCTTTTCAGGAGCTTTTGTATGCTGTTTAGAAACTAGATCTAACTATTCTAGAAGCCGAGCAACGCCCAGTTTTTTCGGGCTTATTTCTAGGACCAAAATTGTCTTGCATGGGCTTAGAAATGACGTCATAACTCGGTGACCCAACATGATATTGACTTGAAATTTTGTCAAGACGTTTCAAGTTAATTTTTTATACAATTTCCACGCAGCATTGGGCTAAACTAATCTGTTTTTGTGTGTCATCGTGAATGAGGAAGAGGAAGAGCAGGGTGTGGGATGTCACGGGCCCGTCGAACCCGACGAAAACTGGCTGTTTCCAGCCTCCGCAGATCGAACGCACCTTCAAATGCAGGAATCAAGGATAATGACAATTGGTATCTGTATATTTTACAGCTTCAACAGGCACCGACACCCAATTAGTAATGCAGTCATGTTACATACAACAGCGTAGTCCAACGATTATTCAAATAACATGGGTATACCACACACACATGCACACATGTACTAACACGCATTAAGTAAAAACTACTAAAAAAGTTGTTTCGGAAATGTGCTGATATGTTTAACCCTCGCCCCATCAGGGGCATCGGTGCCCCCCGAACGTTTTCTCGAACAACCACTACCATATTAATAGGCTTCAAGGGCTTCAATAGGCCAAGGTGCCACATTCCCTTTAATGAAGTTCGGTGTTGCAATTTAAGTTCAAGCGCCGATTCCCCAGTCTTATCTCACGAATATAAATACATTCGCTTATCGTTAGTGTTGCCACACAGTTTTGTCTTCTCCCCGGTTACACTACTTTCTTCACAGCACTTAATTCACGAAATTAGAACGGCGTTGCATAAACCAGTCGTTGATGGTTCCCGCTAGTTAATCCCGGCCTGATCGAGCGTGGGCAGCAGTACATCGCCACATGACTCTCTCAGACACAGGCTCACAATAGCAAGATAGGAGATATGTTCAGATTTCTTGACCCTACAAGACGTCTGAAAAAGAAAATTCATTGGGAAGCACCGGAGACTCTTTGTTTTTGGAATCGTGCCGAAAGAGTTCTTTAAATTTGTAAAAACATACAAAACTCCGATTTCATCTTCAGCATTAACAACATCTAGGCGGCATGATACGAGCGACTTAAAGTAAGGTCATTCCATGTCAACTCGACACACCAAGTGCCAATTTTTACACGGCACCATCTTGGATCTTTATGATACTTTGCATACAGGGTTATCGTGGGCTGTCCACCACGCATGTGTTCGTATCGCAACAGGCGCCTTCCGGACATCACGAAGAGCGAGCCTTTTAGTCGAGGCCAACGAGCCCCCGCTTGAATTGAGACGAAGTCGACTCGCTCTCACATATGCATGTAGAATCTGCCAATACCCAGCCCATCCTACATACAAGTGGATCTTTGATAACTCATTGACAGAACTTTTCACAGGCGGTAGACAAAGCTCATCCTCAGCTCTATGCACCCGGGTTACGCACTGGCTACAAGAATCGGGTATTAACTTTGGGACCATAGCGAAGAAACGACCTGAGAGGCTGGAACCATGGCGCCGAACTATTGTTGAATGCGATTTTGAGCTGATGCAGCACGGGAAAACGAGAACAGCCCCATCAGAACTCGCACAACTAGCCTTAGAAAAGATAAGTTCATACCCAGACTACTTTAAGTTCTACACTGACGGATCCAAGGGAGCTGCTGGTGCCGGGTGTGCCTTCACAGGCGAAGGAATCCGTCGATGTTTTGGTCTCCCGAGAACTGTGTCGGTTTTTACCACCGAACTATATGCTATTTTACAGGTCATACGGTATATCCGTCAGCTCCCCGAGAAACATCACCTGATAATCACCGACTCAGCCAGCTCGCTGGCAGCTCTCCGCTCTAGTCTATCACATTCATCATGGCTCGTACCCGCGATTTTAAAACTGTTGACCACTGCTGCATCTCACGGTATCGAAATTAAGTTCTTATGGGTCCCAAGTCACGTTGGTATACCCGGGAATGAACTGGCGGATGAAGCCGCCAAATCTGCGTCGTGGTTGAGCCCCCAGCGAAGGTTCCGTGTACCAGCGGGTGACGTGAAGGCTGATATCAATAATTTCTTCTCCTCAAAGTGGCAGACGAGATGGGATGTTGAACCGGACTGTGCTCTGAAACGTCTCAGGACAACAATAGGTCACTGGGAGTCGAGCGCCCGGCGAAGTAGGAGAGAGGAGGTGTGTTTGGCTAGACTCCGCATCGGCCACACATTCATAACACATGGACACTACCTTTGTGGCGCCGCACCAAACACTTGCACCCGCTGTGGCGCAAGACTGAGCGTCGAGCACGTTCTCTCAGACACTGATGCCTGTGCAGGGCTACGCGAAGTGCGTAACCGCTTCCTCTCTAGGCAAACGATGGCTGAGATTCTTGGTAAACACCCAACAGCAGACTTTAACCGCGTTTTATCGTACTTGACTGAGATAGGTTTCCATATCATTTACAGCCCATACAGGGCTTGAGTGGGTGACAGAGCCCGAGTCTGGGCCATTCCTAGCTGCCCGTTGGAAGCTTGACACCAACAACAAGGCGTAATCCAAGACTAGACTAAACTGACCTGATAGGCGCGCTATATGGCCCTGGCAGCCGAAGCGCCCTAAAGCACCAACACACACACACATTATCGTGGGCTGGGAACACGAATATGAGAATATTAGGAACTTACCTCACATATTTTCGGATATATGATGATGTCAATATTTGCTAAATGCTGCTGCATTCCCGTCTAAGCCATACCATGACCTCAAAGCGGTTTTAAAAATTTGCATTGTGCAAGCTGGTTATCAAAATAAAGGTATGAATCCTTCTTTCAAATATTTACGAAAATTAGGCGATAGCCGTAATATTAAAAAAACGAGGAAATCTGAGTGGGTACCGTGTACTCAGTGTGTCGAGTTGGCATGGGGTGACCCAATACCAAAGGTCTCTCCACCAAGAAGTCCGGATCCTCTACTTACCATAATGACTTGGGCCTGCTTATAAGGTCCGATGACGACGTCACGCGCTGGGTCGTAGCTCATCTTAATGTCCACAGACATTTCGTCGAAGAGGATGGCGCAGTTCCGTTGGAGCGGCGGTATGTCCCGGGCTGCACCTTCCAAGAACCGCAGTAGCCCGTCGAAGGAAGCAGGAATCACATGGAAGCCTGCCACCCACCGTCTGAGGCATCGAGAGGAGGGCAGGGGCCACCTGCAGCATTGTAGCAAGTGTTAGCTTCTCGGGGAGTAGTGGATATGGGTTCCGAACATTTAATGACTGTTGATCGGAGGTCATAGTTCTTCAGTGATTTTTTTAGGGGTTTCAATGCGCTTATGGTCGTCTCAAAAATGTATTGTGACGAATGAACCAAAAATATGATACAATCTGCAAATGGATCGTCCAATATGACATCAACTTAATGATTCCTTTTCAGGTCCCATAAAAACCCATATATACCAGCATATTATTAAATGATAAACTAATGGCATCAAAGCGATTCAAGAAGGCTGTAAAAGGCTATAGAGCTAGCCACAATTTGTGTTTGCCATTTGTTTCATAATTTTTGTTTGTTCGTCGAGTGGACCAAAGTCGTAATTTTCTGAATGCAAATATGGTTGCAGCATTGACCACCCCGACTGTAACAAAATATTGGGCATGGAACAGGATTGATTTTTTTATGTTTTACTAAAAGCTGCGTCTTCCATGTTGACATGGTTTATTTGGTTATACCTCTTACCTGGAATTCCCGATACATTATCCAAGCAAATTTAGTTTTTTGTCATAAAATAAAGCTATTTATCTGTAAAGCACCTACTACTTCCTGTCGTCACTAAAACTATGGCTCTCCTTATCAGTATGCAGTACACATCGTGGACCATCTCTCCCACCATAATTTTTGGCAGAGCACCCCATCAAAACATTTTCAGAAAACAATTTAACATTTTTGGGTGGCGGACCAAAGTTGCCCCATGGACCAAAGTTGCTCAGTTTTACGGTTCCAAAAATAATTTGGATTTCACTAAGAAATCCTCTTCAATGTATAACTTACCTAATGTTTTTCAGCCACTTCCTTTTTAGCTTGGCATCTCTTGGAAAAGAGAAAAACTTAAAGCAGTTTCTACAACTGTGATGAGAACACTTGGGAACAAAACAAAAGGCATTATTCTTATTCTGCAAAAGAATAGTTACGGGTTAAAGAAGGCCAGGGTACCGGGTTAGAACGTTGAAAGAGCATTTCAGCCTCCCACCACACCAGTCTACAAAGCCTGGCAACAACCCAGACCAAGCACGGCAGCTACACAGACTAACTACAACCCCCGACACTGGTTGAAATTTTTGGGTACCTGAATGCTTTATGTGCTGCCTTTATAGTATCAATATATGTGAATGGTTTCAATTCACATCAAACGTCCCCACCCCTGGGAATGTACAAGACATCAACATTATTTTCCCCCAGTCTGCAAAGTATGGCAGCAGGCCAGACGAGTCGCACCAGCCATGTAAAATTCTCGCACCGCCAGCCACCAAAAATTTGCACCAATCTGCCATATACAAGGGAGAAAAACGTACTCATTCCTACCCACACGATACAATGCTACCTCTCTTATTAGTTAGTTAGCTGAGGACTTTTTATAAGGCCACCTCCTATGTCTTTATAACCATTTAGCCATTATTTGTTTTGTTTCCAGTGTCACCTTCCTCGCAACAGTCTCACAAATTCGCACCAGGTTGATAAAATTCGCACCACTCGCTCATGTCTCCAAGGGCACTAGGACCAACGAGATCTCGTCGAAAATACCATGCTTTGCACGCTGGATTTTCCCCACTGTTCACGATTTTGATAGTCCATCAGAATAATAAAACAGTAAAAAACGAGTATCTAAGCCAGAATATCGAAACATAATGACGAAAAAAAGACAAGAAAGAGATAATAACAGAAAAGTTTCTTGCATTTGGCCCGCTGGCTGCTGCACAAGCACCACATTATAATGCAACGCCGTTGTTGTTTTGTAACAACAATGATTCTCAGAAAAATGTCATAAAGCACAAATTACCAGACATCTTCTGCAGGGAAATCATTTAAACCTCTGGTTTTCCATGAAAAACCGTCAGGAAACCATCAAAAGATATGGGATTTTCACCTCCAGAACGTGATTCTTAGAGGTATTTTTTCGAAAATTTTTAACACGTAATGTCAATGGGAGCATTTGTAAGGGTTTGCTGGACGCGTGATTTTGACCAAACCATGACGTTTAAGCTAAATTTTTTACTGATCGATAGAGAATAAAGTCTGTTTTTTCTTTTAAAACCAATGTTAGTGTTATTTTTCAGGTTTATAATAACGAATAACTTGTTCAAATTTGTGCTATAACCCTCTAGATACCTGCTTCGAGTAGAATGCCAGACTGCTCAACCAATCAGAACGCTGGATGCTACCATATGCTGCCAGAACCCTCCAGAATGCTACCATACCCTCAACATGCTGCCAAGTCAGGCAGTCAGCTGGCTGTCATGTCCGAACCGTATCTAAAGGAACCGTGGGCTGAGTAAGGTATCTTCAACGCCGCTTCGTTCGCCGCGTGGATCGTGGCTGAGAGGACCGCCAGCCGGCGGCTCCGGTGAAGTGAGAGTCGCTTGAAAACAGTGTCGGATGTTGTCCACCGCCGCCCGGTCCCACCTGGCCCAACGCGACGTCAGGACCGTTTTTTTTTTTGGTAATTTGGACAGTTTTCCAGCTCCGGAGTTTTGACAACAGCGATTGATTTGTCGTGGTACTGCGTGAGTTATTCTGGTACTGTGAACCTCTTCAAGGCCCTAGAATCCCAAGTTGGTTCAATTTTTTGTTGTATTATCCTAGTAGGAGTAGGATAATCCTACTAGGAAAAACCTTGTTTTTTGTGTCCACTAAAAAGGAAACAGACCCGTACATAGAGTGCTAAAATCAAATCCTTTGGGATAAAATAAGTTTAAATAGGTTATCAAAGCGCGATGGGATATATTTTTTCCGACTTGAATGCCTGTAAAGCGAAGTATGTTCTTAACTTTAGAAGCTTCGGGATATTATACTAAAAATTATACCAAACTGGTAATCCTTGTACGGTTTTAATTAGTCGCAAGCACAGTAAGCAGTTATCAGGACTGCAACGATCGAGAATAAAATCCATGAGACGATATCTTAGACGATATGCCCATTTAGATGATATGTTCATTTTATGAAGCTCATTTTGAGGTCTTGCTCTACTATGACCAAAAATGTGTTGATTTACCCATTGTATTATGCTGATTCGTATGAAGACCTGTTCCTGAATATATCATTTCAGTGTATTCTATCCATTTTGTATCCAGGAAGGCCATTAGAGGCATCATCGAAGAGGCAGGCCATTAACACGTGCACTGGAGGCGGCCTCGGAGGCCCCCACCTTTTTCCGAGGTGGCCGGAGAACCGCTCGTAGCTGAAAAACGATACTCGGCCACATTTGAGATAATTAAATGGCGCGTCGATTGATGTAGCTGACCCTGAGCAGCTGTTCAGGCCTGTCTGAACAGCTGGGCCCTCCTTAAATAAGAATACCATTGTGGCAAGCAGGGACGTTTAGCCTGCAGGGCCCACTCTGACTATCAAGACCCTCGTTAACAAAGGAGCCTTTGACCCAGTAGAACTGACTGTTCTCCGTAGGGCTCTATATCGTCAGAAGGGCCTTTCTAGTTAGCTGGGCCTTCTATAGACGATACCGAGGGCTCGGTTGGCCCTCTAAATCCACCGAAGACCTGTGTAGCTTCTAGGTTACTTTAAAAAAGCAATTTGTGACCGGCTGGATGATTTGTGGATGTAAGGCCTCTATAACTCATCCAACCTATAGCTAGCACGGTCCACTGTAATCCACAGGGCTGTCCACAACCAGCAGAACCAGCTGGTCCCTCCTTTTAACCCTCACGCCAGAGGGGAGTGTTTGAACACCCCCCTCGGGTTTTTTCCGACGGCACGAATAAACGGCGGTGCGAGGCGCTGCCATACTTGACACTGCTTATTCTTGATCAATTCCGCAACTTTGTCCAAAATTTTAAGGTTGGGTCATCTCAGGTCGTTTATCAGTGCAGGTCAATTGACCTCACCTCCAAAAATACTTTAGTTGGCATACGTAAGAAAAGGGTGAATCTATCCAATCGAAACATGTCCACATTGTGAATCCATCGAGGTTTACGAAATATATTCTGGGATTTTTCGTATAGATGACCTAGGGTCAGGCACGGATCATGACCTCTCCTTTTTAGAATGCAAGGAAAAAACGGAAATTGACCAAACAATTTCTCTACTTCTGTAGATACCGCTTGGAGTACCTTCGTATTCTGCAAAATCATGGTATCCTAGGCCCTTTTATCGGTTCATGTTGCAAGTTTGGACTTGTGACCTATGAAAGGTCATCTGGGGCTACTAAAGCAGGTTTTCAGACTTGGGTCAATAACTGTGCAGGACATTAGGATAAAGCTAATATTTTGATACCATTACGTTGGATTGTTATTTTGAAGCAAATGATATGCATATTGACTATTGTATAACAGGTGATTGACAGGTATTCACCTTTCAAAATCTGCTGTTTTGGTTGAATTGTGAAAATTGACTATGCTAGGTTAGATGGTGGCCTTGACCTGACTTTAGGGCGGGCCATTTTTATGTTTTGGCCTAGTATAGTCAAATTATACATCATTCGACTGGCCGTAACGAGGTGCATAAACGAAGTGGTGCTTAAAAAATGATTATAACTGAACTCTATCAGACGCCAGAATCCAGAAACTCTTCCCTAAAAGGCCACCTTCTTGACCTGTGAGGAACTCAATATTGACCTGACCCAAAAAAGTGGCCAGCGCCGTTTCGTCATGGATTTTCATGGGCCATCCACTTGCGATAGCTTGTTTCGCTATCCCGCATAGGAAAGAAGCATATGTCACTTTCGGACTCTTTGAAACCAGTTGGACCCACACATTGCTCTTATACCTCGCTATCAATGGGAGGGCCCTCTTTAGTCAGCTGGACACTTCTTAAATAGATTCGAAGCGTCCTGGTGGCCCTCTGCATCCAGCATGGTTCTCTGTAACTAGTTACAGAGGGCCCGCAGTAACCAGCAGAACACTTTGTGATCATTAAGCTCTCTAGAACCAGCATAGCCCTCTGACCAGCTTGGCCCATAATGGTCATTTGAGCTCCATTTTCAGCCACTAAATACAATTTTAAGGGATTTTTTTACGTTCGAAAGGAACCGCTTTGAAGGTGAAAGAAGTTTGTAGAAAAGTTGTTTATTGCCAACTTATATAATGGCATACCTTAGTCCAGTGTCTTGAAATTGGGAATTTTGCGTGGAAACCCACTCCCAGACTTGATCAATTTTGACATCCTAAATCTTGAATTTTGACATCCTAAACAAAATCATCAGAATCATCGACTTGTGGCATCATAGCCTGCGAGGTGGCCTCAATGACAGCTTTTAGTGTGCCCTTATTTGCATCCCCTACAGGTTTTTAGCCTTGTGTTAACATGTACTGGCATGGTATTTTGTTGCTTGTTGCTGTTACTTGTCGCAAATACATTTATGGATCTAGATGAATAAAAATGCAGCATTATCAGTTTCCTTGTTTCAGAAGTTGAGGAATTGAAGCGGGCCCAGACCAGCAACTGAAGCCAACATATCATTCGATAAAGATGCTGCAACACTAGCTTTGTGAACCTATTACCTTCATATGAAATGCAGCATTCTTTAAACAGTCCCGTCAGGACTGATTCCATGTTAAAATAGAACACAGCATTCATCTTTGGAGAGAAGAAAGTTTGAATACTGAAGGATTCTAGCACAAACATTTTACAATGAATACTCAAAAGGACAAAACCCTGTAAAAGAGAACATTCCTAACAATTGCTTCTACACAAGCACACTGAGACCTCACAGAATGTGAAAGATAATGCCTGACAGACAGCATGTCTAAACCGGAGATGCAATAAGCTGAATCAACCATATAACACAAAAAAGTCAGCCATTGACCCCTCACGTCTCTTAGCGTACTAATTAAGTAAGACTACTAATAATATACTTTATAAACCCACTTTATAAACCACACTCTCTTCCCTCTCCCTCCTCTTTCAACAACAAAAGCCCCACGCCTCACACGCTTGGGATGTACGCTTTAGTCTTAAACATATAGCTGAATTCAAAATAAACGCGATGACTAGCGGCAGCTCTCACTCGCGATACCATTAGACAATAATTGAAGTTCAGGGACAAATTAAAAACCTGGAATATTGCTCGTAATGTTGCTAGCCGAAACTGATAGTTAAAACTGCCTGAGGCTAAAGCTGGTATGAAACATCATGACATTAACATTGCTCGAAACCCAAGCAATCGTCATCCCACCATTCTTGGAGGCTACTACTAACCAAGGCCCAAGGCCTTGAAATGTAGTGCTACTGACGTAATATATAGTTCGGTGACGTCAGCTCCTTACGACTGAATTTCGACATCCTTGGAAATCGCGCGGGTCAGGGCGAATTACAACATTTATTTTTAAAGTCTATGTGCAAAAGAACCTTTTAAGAGTACCCGGAATATGATATCAGAATCTTTTCTATTCGGAAATATTATTGTTTACCCATATTTTGGGTCATGTCACTCGGGATTTTGAGTGGAACAATGCAAGCATTGCTAAATAATTTTGACATACTTGACTTTAAAAAGAAATACTGTAGTTTTACGATGTTTTTGTGCTTTAACATATATAAAATTAAAAATTCTGATGTCTTGGTTTGATAAAACGATCCCAATATTGGATATTTGTTCAACAGTTTTTAAAGCAATAATACCTAAAGAGGGAATCTTCACGGATCATGAAAATTGCACCTCTATGTATTTCTCGGAATATCTTCAAAGCCAGCCAAAATATTTAGATGAATTTCAGGATGCTTTTAGAAAAAAAACGAAAGATTAAGATAAAATTAGTTGTTTCCTTTACCAACGCTGAATCTCTGCTTGATTTAAAGGTGGAGAATTTCGACATCCTTTTCACGCTCAGGGGACCTGCCTGGTCAGTTTACTTGCATTAGAAAAACCGTACTTGGCAACCGGTGTCGACAGGCTTGCCTGAATTTGACGCGAGATGTATTTCTTAGCATTGTGAAAATTAATTTGCCGCAGTTGAGATGAGTGTTTGTGTACGTTTCTGTATTGCATGCAGGGTGTCGAAGCTCGTACGTACGTTTGAGAGTTGGTAAGTTTTAAGTAGCCACTGTTGGTATGTCTTATGGCTTAAGCAGGCTAATTCTGACTCTCAACTTGTTCATTCTTTATTTCAATGAGGGTAGTATAATTCGACTTTGAGAAATCCAGGCACCTGGGTACAGGTAAGTCATCAATTTCATGGTGGCCATTTGACTAGGTATTTTTATTGTGTGATTGCATGCTGCAATGCCTCCATGAATGCAAGTGAAAACAGAGGGAGTAAATCCTGCTGATGTATGTATAATTTCAAAAATAAGTGTGAAAATATTTTGTTCAAATGAACAAGTTTTGGGATTTTCCCTGCCTTTTGGACATGTTGCTTGTTAAAGGTTCTAAAGCAAGACCTACCTCACCCGAGTTATTGTTTTGGTAGGTAGGTATTCCAGACTTTGCTTTACTTATATCTTAATACTGTAGGTTTGCGGCTTATTAATATATTCCCTTGTACGTTTCTGATGCTTTTATTTTGGAAAATGCTGAACTCGGCAGGAGTTGGATTTGTGGGTTTCTCAAGCTGGTTTAATTTCGGTTAATACAGTTAATTTTAATACTGGTCATCCCTTATTTGTTTTTGTATTTCATGTGTATATGATGTTTTAGTACCTGTATTTTTAGTACATGTACTTGTTTTCCGAGATGTTCTGATCTAACATTTGCTTTTTTCCCCTTTTTCAATTAATTTTGACCTCTTTTTCCCCTGAATTTTGACATCCCACACTCTGCAGAAAAGTAATTTCATGACACTGCCTTAGTCTCATTGTATTGCGAAATTTTAATTTATTTAACGTCACATTCTGTCATTGAAAAAAATGAAAGAAAACCACTTTAACAAGAACTAAACAGCATTTCAAGCGGCCTAACAAAGTACGTACGCTGCTGCCTTCTTCACTTCCTCGGCCGGTACTTCCTTGACACAGGCTTCGTTTATGTGGCATCAAGCAGCCTACGACTGGTTCCAGTAGAATTCAGTGTAGTGGCTGGTCTGGGGCTGTCATGGTGTACTACCGCTCCATACAGGTCAAACACAAGGCTGTCAGATATCTGCGAATGCCCGAGGGCCTTTCAACTTAGGTCCAGGTCGCTAAGGCGAAAAGTGCCGTGAGCGAGGCGCGAGACATCAAACTTAAGTCGTTAATTGGCCTGTCTTCGAATCTTGGATGCGTAAAATAGCAAAAACAGCGAAAATGGATTCGGACACAGCCCTTCCTCAGACTCTTCATGAAATGTATTAATTAGAGAAGCTCTTGATCATGATGTAAGCAGAGACCTGGAATTTCAGATTTCACCTAATTTCAGAATAATCTTTGTGCTTTTGCTTTATTATGAATCTGGATTTGAGGAGATAGGTTAAATACCAACTTTTCTATGCATAATTATGCTCCTCAGTGCAACACCCTAAAATATATATATATATATATTTTTTTTAAAGAAGTGTCTCCCGAAGAGGAAGAAATACTTAGGGTCTTTTTCGCTTTTCGAGCACGATTGGTTCTGAAGCAATTTGGTAGGCACACGAAGTACTTGTCAGGGCGATATCTTAGGGGCGCTCTGGTTCAAAGCGACCTTGTTCAGATTTATTGACGCCAAAACCGCGCTGAAGTTTTTTTCTTGCCGACATTTTTTGGGGCTCTTTTAGGCGGAATTTCAGGGGCCCTTTTTGGCCGCCGCCCCCCCCCTCTAAGCGAAATCCTGGCTTCGCCCTTGCACTTGGCCTTTTATACGTTGTAATGTCAGGGATTAGGGACTTTACAATGGAAACTGACCGCTCATTTTTGTCTTTTCACTTGTATGTGTAAATATGTTTATGTAAATATGTACAATATGACCTAGGTCTCTCTAATCAGCGAATGTTGGGTAACATTTTTTATCGCTTGTCTTCATGTGGGGATGGGAGTAACATTTACCCGTTGATGATTGTTTAAAGGGAGATATGCGAATTTTTTTATTGGCTAGATCAAAAGGTCACAAAAAGGTACACCTCTTATCGATGTAAATGACGTACCCCCGGCTAAGGCTCTCAAATTTTCGAAAAAAACTGGTCCCATCTCTCCTAAGCAGTGACTTGAAAGGTTAAAGCTATTGAATAAAAAGTTATTTTAAAAAAGCTACTGCCAAAAATAATATTAAAACCAAAATATATGACTTTTAAGAAATCACAGTTGACCAATCAGAACGTACAGCCACCTCATAGGGGGCCACGTGACCTTTCTGACGCAAAATTGTCGTCATCCTGGGGCTGAAGCAGAAGACGACTCAAGACCCGAGGTACGAAACGGCTGAAGGCTTGAGTAATTATGTTTTTTTCCGTTTCTAGGGCAAACTAATTCATTTTGTATTTTTAAACCCTATTTCCGGCAGGGGGGGCTAATATTGCCCCCCTAAGGTTTTTCAAGAATATCTCCGAAACGGCTTGCGATAGAACTTTGAAACTTCCTGACTTTTCCTAAAAACTAGTACAGGCAGGTTTTCTGAAAATTTCAAGATTATATATTTACCAGGGGCGGAGCTATGGCTGGGTTTTTGGGGAGGTTCTATCCACAAACCAAGTATTATCGTATGCGATGGGTTTTTTGTAAAAGGAAGCCGTCTCTGCTGATCCTGATACCAGTTATATGGTTTTATTATCTCATTTTTTATGTGAGATGATAGTGCATTCACAATTGTCACTATTTGTATTCATCAGGGGCGGTTACAGCAGTTCAAAATGGGGGGGAATGTTATCAAGAAGGACTAAACGTTAGTAAGTGAGAAGACTGCTTACAGCCGTGCCAGGGCGAATACAATTGGGTATATGAAAATTCAAAATAGTTATAACCAAATTCTAGATTACCAGAGGCGTGTCCAGTCACTACACATTTTCAAAATGCATATTCCCAGCCAGTATCACCGCCGCGACTCAATATCGTTGTATATTAAAAATGTGTTTCCAATCACCCCCACCCGCCCCCCCCACGACGAGAGTCCTTGATCCGCCTATGTCACCCCCTTTCCCAGAGCTGCCATGGGAGGGTAAAAATTATCAGAAATAAATTTCAACTAGTCGAGGGACTAATATACTCATGCATACCACTCGCATATTGTTGGGATGTATTTTACCCCACTGTTTTACCTTACTGCATCCGCCCCTGATGAGTTTTTCACTTTTTTCATTTATTTATGTGTCAAAGATGCCAAGCAGTATATCACGGCTTCTAATCCGCGTAACAAAAACTTTTTAGGTTGTATATATTTCCCTCATAGTCCTGGTCCTGGAACTGCCATTGAATTTCGAATTTTTGCGTAACTCGAGTATATGACAATTTTGGGTCAATTATTTGTAAATCTGAATTAGTTTTGTGAAAATCGTACAACAGAGACGAGGGTTATGGAAAATCTAAAAAATACACAAAAATTGTATATTTTGCACGACTTTCTCCTTAAAAATCAAAATTTTGAAATTTTCTTTTTTCAAAATAAAGTTTAGAGTCAGGGGAATCTATAGCACTTTGAATTTTCAAAATCGGCCGGTTAGATTACGAGATCTTAGGGGGCGCGATATTGCCCCCTGCCGGAAATAGGGGTAGCCGGGAGCCTGACGGAAATAGGGTTAAAGGCTTTGTAAAATTAATTCACATACAAATACAGGAGAGACATTTGTATTACAAGAAAAAATTACTTTTCAACTTTAAATAGTTTTCGAAAAATAAGTGATGGGTGAAGGTTTCAGCATTTTATCGGAACTGTTAACTTATTTCGATAATAAGTGAGTGGCCTCCCAAAATGTTGCCGAAGATACAAAAATAATTGACAGTTCCGTAATCAGGATTTTTTAAATAGCAAGAAACCAAAATAATAATTTTTCGCGTATCTCCCTTTAATACAAACCAACGATTGGTGATAATATCGATGGTTGGCCGCGTGCTGGCGAACGGTCGGACCCACAATGTAACTACGCATTCTCGTGTCCTTCCACAAAATTTCGCTGTGTGGAGGCCCAGTGGGCGGATTGCGGACATCCGTCTCTGTTTACTGTTCCTTAGCATGTGAAGGCCCATGACATAGATGCTTGGAAGATGGCGTTGACGTTGGCCGCCGCCGGTGTTTGGTTGTAGTGATTGTGGGTGGTTTGACAGTGCCTGTGGCGTTGATGCCGTTGACGTTGGCCGCCGCCGGTGTTTGGTTGTAGCGATTGTGGGTGGTTTGACAGTGCCTGTGGCGTTGATGCCGTTGAAGTTGGCCGCCGCCGGTGTTTGGTTGTAGCGATTGTGGGTGGTTTGACAGTGCCTGTGGCGTTGATGCCGTTGACGTTGGCCGTCGCCGGTGTTTGGTTGTAGCGATTGTGGGTGGTTTGACAGTGCCTGTGGCGTTGATGCCGTTGACGTTGGCCGCCGCCGGTGTTTGGTTGTAGTGATTGTGGGTGGTTTGACAGTGCCTGTGGCGTTGATGCCGTTGACGTTGGCCGCCGCCGGTGTTTGGTTGTAGCGATTGTGGGTGGTTTGACAGTGCCTGTGGCGTTGATGCCGTTGACGTTGGCCGCCGCCGGTGTTTGGTTGTAGTGATTGTGGGTGGTTTGACAGTGCCTGTGGCATTGATGCCGTTGACGCTGGCCGCCGCCGGTGTTTGGTTGTGAGTGATTGTGGGTGGTTTGACAGTGCCTGTGGCGTTGATGCCGTTGACGTTGGCCGCCGCCGGTGTTTGGTTGTAGTGATTGTGGGTGGTTTGACAGTGCCTGTGGCGTTGATGCCGTTGACGTTGGCCGCCGCCGGTGTTTGGTTGTAGCGATTGTGGGTGGTTTGACAGTGCCTGTGGCGTTGATGCCGTTGACGTTGGCCGCCGCCGGTGTTTGGTTGTAGCGATTGTGGGTGGTTTGACAGTGCCTGTGGCGTTGATGCCGTTGACGTTAGCCGCCGCTGGTGTTTGGTTGTAGTGATTGTGGGTGGTTTGACAGTGCTGCGGACGTTCGAGAGAGCTGGGCACATGGGCAATACCAAGTATTCCGATGACTGGACCAACTTTATTCTGGGAGAGCTGAGGCGGCAGAAGCTGACACCCTATCTCAATCTGGTAAGTTCAGCTGAGATGCTGGTCCCGGGCAGTACTGAGTATTGGGCTGCAGCAGTCGGCTACAGAGCGTCTTGTGCGTGGCAACCTCCTGTCACCGATTCTCATATCCTATGATCTATGTGGTTATCTGGGTCGCTTAAGTCAGCGGCCAGAATCCGGGGACAAAGTAAAACGCCTTCTAATCCGACATTTTTTTGTTCTCTATGTAAGTGTAACTTCAAAAGCCGTGGAAGTGAAACGGTTTATGCTCGGTGTTTTTCGGTTTTCCGTAGTCCGTCAGGAGTTGTTGTTTATGGATGAAAGGCATTTCTCTAGGTGGGGCATTCCACGACGAATCGAAAAATCTATGGGTAGAAATAATTCCATCATATCTCAGATTTTCATGGAAATTTGGGACTAGGGTTCTCAGTGGTGCGATATACGACTGTGGTATTTTTAGTCTCGTCCGGATAATAGTTTCAGAGTTATAGCCTCGGGCAATCCAGCATCGGACGCGTGCATCGGATTTTTCGCTAGTTTTTAGCCATTTATATTGAAGGTATTCCTACAAAAGATTACATGAAAATAATCTCAAAATTCTAAACAATACAAATATGTAAGTTTGATAATATTAATGGGCACAAATATGTATAAAATGCAATTCCAAACTTTTGCAAAGATAAGCATACATACTTCCTATATTTTTATTGACTTCCAAACACCCTCATGGGAAAGAGAATTGCTTAAGCTACATAAAACGTCAATAAAAAGAATGAAGTCCACTCAGCGAAATCAGAACCGAGCACCGCAGACCAAGCCCAACACCTTCGCGCAGCCACTCAGCCTGCAGTCGGCACGCCGCATAGACGCGTCCGGTTGGTAGTGGTGTAACGGGGAGGGGAGAACTGAGCAAGACTGCGCTTCGGTGACACTGCAAATAAACTTGGTGTGATGTGGAGGCTGCTATCACTAACAAAAAATTGAGCCGTTCCGAAAAACTGAACGTTTTACGAGAACATTCGTAACGGTTCCGACACTCTGGTGCATTTGCTGGAAAATGTAGTGGCAGGGTAATGCGTCAGAAGCCGATTATTACTGTCGTCCTAGGTTTGATTTAGATAGTTTTCTTTTGCTACCCATACCCTCAAAAAATTTAATGTATCCCAGCTCAATTTATATTAGAAAGCACACATCACAGCCAAAAAGTCACACAACGTCCACGCCGATGACCTCTTTTCGAACATACAAGATTAAGACATGCTGATTTACTTAATATGTGACCCACGGATCGGAAGAACGACTCCATCACCTGTTGCCATTGTACTTCACAGATTCAATGTGAAACTCGAACCTTCTGTCCCTCATCATTCGAGAGCTCATGCTCCAGTAACGGTCTTCGAATTAACCGGTACGAACCTGTGAATCTTCAATGTTCCTTTTCTCGTGACTGCCTTTTCGAGGCGTTTTCTGAGCTCGGTAGCTAATTTGAGTACTTTTTGTTTTTGCACATCAATTTTAAGGATGACAATAACCTTCCTCTTGTTATAGTATGTTAGCCATTACGATGCAAATTTCAAGTTTTCATTTTATTCTTATGGAAACATACCTTGGCCTCTCGAGACCCCAAAAATTACCTGACCAAAAAGTTGTATACGCATTTTCGGTACAGATCGAGGCAAGTCCGTTTTCCCTTCCAAGCATAATTGTTGAGATCGTAGGGGGTGGGTACCCCCATGTTAAGGTGGCCCGGGACCTCATACCAGCCATTGTACAGCATTTACGCAAACGACCTCTCCCTGTACTCGGACACCGCTGGCACAGTGATGTACATCGACGACTGCCAGGTCTTCCTGTCAGGCCCACCTAGAGACCTTGTTCAATCCATCCGTTCAATGGAAAACAATTTGTCCCTCCTGTTTTCGTGGTACAGCAAAAATGATCTCAAAATTAACTCGGCTAAAACACAAATTCTTGTTCTGGGTTATCAGCAAATCGTTAAACGCCTCCAATCCATCTCTCTCAAGTTATTGGGCTCAACTCTTACCTGTTCTGACTCTGCCAAAAACCTGGGAGTGTGGTTTGATCGGCACCTGACTTTCACCACTAGGCCATTTTATATTTGGCTTAAGTTGTTGTATCGCTTAGGTTACCAAAAATTGTCGTTATTTGGTTCATTTCTAGGCGACCGGTGCATTGTATCAAAATCAAGCAAAATCTAAGGGCGGTGCAACAGCCTTAAACTTTCCCATTTTTTACTTCATTGGGACGAAAGACGGACGAATTTGGTGCAAAACAATCGACACTGATAGGTTCGTACCGCTTTTCGAACGGTTCACAAAACTGACTCCACGCAGTGCAAATGACAGACTGAATAACGAAAAGCCCTTAAGGTAGAGGGGGATGATAATATGCAAAATTCGGAATTTCGAACAAAACACTTAGGAAAGCATTCATTGGACAATTTTAAGCCACTTGACCCTTTGGACCGATTTATTCCTCTTAAAAACCCCTACCAAGTTAGAATTACAAAACAACACGGTTTTGCAGCATAATCCTTCACCGCCTGGTAAGACCGACTGGGTTTTTCCCTGTTTTTCGCAAATAAATTCAAGCGTATTTAAGAGGCACGTCGCTTTCCACACACTCTTCCAAGGATCAATGTCACGGCCTCTTGCCGAAATTTTACATTAGATCAGGTCAGGTCATTGAGTTATGAAGTAATTAAAAAACCCATTTAAGATAATTTTCTTCTGTTGCAAGTAGGGTGACGAAACCAGGGTGTATCTCGGTTTCTAGAAGAACTATGTAAATGTTCTAGCCATCATTGGAAAGCTCTTTAAAATGTAAATAGGCATGCTGTCATTTCTCCAGGCCGAGATCAACAGCAATGTCAATAGAGGCCATCAAATGTCACAGCTTTCGAGTTTTTATTCGTCACCTTTTGAGTACGACAGGATAAAACCATACATTTTTTATCATAGTTAGGATCATGGTCATGATTTGAACTATTTGTAAGAAAAAACATTAAAAGGCCATTATTTAACCCTGACCCTAGGTTAGCGCCAGGTCAAAATACAATGTGGTTTACAAGGTGATGCCGTGGGGGCGCGGTAGTTCAGTGGTCAGCGTAGCTAGCTTCCATTCAGCCGACCCGGGTTCAAGGCCCGGCGGCTTCCCTGAACAAGGAGCAAGCTGGCTCCCGAGAAACCCTTCCAACAGGGAAAGAGTTGGCGACGCCATATGACCCTGGCAGTTGGTGCGTCGATAAGCCCCAATAATTATTATTAAGCTCCAACAATTATTGCCACCCCCCGTGGCGCAGCTGGCAAAGGCGTCACGCTTAGGTGTGGAAGGCCCCTGAATCAAGGCTGACCTGTGGCAGCATTTTCCGCGGCCGCCTCCTACCCAGGAGATAGCGGTACACTGGGGACTGCGCACCGCAGCAGTGGAATCAACGCCGTGCCATCCGGCGTCCCTGTTTGCGGGCGCACGGGCCTGATCGGCCTTTAAAGTGATCCACCGGTCTGGTCTCCCGCCCGCGGGCCTCATGTGAGGGCTCGGCCTATGCGGGGCGCTGCGGCTTGGGGAGACTGGAGCAGCCTATGGCCCGCCGAGTGCGATGCCGCTGTCCCGTAAGAGTGCCGGCAAATGAAAGCTTCCGCTCTGTACATAGTGTGAGTGCGTCGTATGAATGATACTAGCTACTAACACAAAAATGCTCCCGGGAAAGGGGAGCGCAAAAATATTTAAAAAGGCCCCAACAATGATTAAGGGGATGCCGCGTATCATTCGAATCTTTGGACTGAGACGAACCTATTGATGCAGGCGATGGAGTGAAAGGTCCATACCTGGACAACCTGGCGATAAAGCAGCGGTGCGGGAGAGTGGATTACAGCCTCAGGAAGGTGCAGACTCTACCGGCAGTTGGCCGCTCGATGATCCGTGCAAGACCAAGGGAGCTGCGGGAGGACGAAGTATCGTAGTTTAGGGCTTTTAAGGACTAGGTGCAGAGAAAGAAGCAAGCGAAGCTGCAATGGCAGGAGCAGACAAAAGAGAAGCCCGTAATGGGTGCCGAGGGAGCGGCAGCTGGTCGCCCAGGCAAAGGGAGATGAAGAGGCTGGACATGCTGGACATAATGAAGGCAGGTGGTGGACTCTTCACGGACGCAGGTCAGGTACAGGAGTACATAGACAGGCCGGATCTGGAGGAGAATGAGAAGCAAAAAGGTTATGAAGAAGCTGCAGTTCGCGAGGGAGAGATCCACCACCCTGCCCAGCGTCGATCCAATTTTCGGGATCTGGACCACTCTTTCCAACAATAGGAGGCGAGAAAAGAGTTCCAGGGAGTTTGCTGAGTCACTGATGGCCTTCTTGGGCAGAAAGGCCGAGCCCACGACTAACGACTACAGCCTGTTCAGGTCCCCTATTCGATGGTTCACGCCAGAAAGCGCTTACAACAACAACTGAGTTAAGGTTGAAATATAACATAACATGCCGAGAAAATCATGTTTGTCATTCTGGCGAAGACAGTTTCTTTCGGCAAAATAACGGGTGGGCACTATGAAATGGGAATTTCTTTGGCTCCTAATAAATCAAAACCCTGTCCGTGGATTTCTATGAATTTTTGCGCGTGAGTTATACCTATTGTTGTAAGATAAACCGGGAAAAATCAAGCCTTTTGTTCTTTCTGTTCTCAAGATGTCGCCAACTAAAAAAACATGTCCGAGAAATGGTGGCGAAGTTCTTGGAGAAAAACCCGGACATGAAAAAGTGTGACATCGTGGCCCACTTTAAAAGGCATCAAGTGCCAAAGACAACCATCTACCG
>JAOTON010000407.1:395000-491328 GCA_034440635.1 Lepas anatifera | reverse complement strand
CACACTGACAAGGTCTCGTCGAAAGTGCCATACTTTGCACACTAGGCATGTTGTCTGCAAAATCTATTGGATATGCCAAAAGCTGTGCGCCAAACAATGAGCAATTCAGTCTCCCAGTTCTTTTTCACTTTTTGCCAATTAAAACCAGTTGGTGGCAGGCACTCCTTTTTCGAGCAAATATTCCAACCCTGGGGTTAGTTCCAGCGCCTCTTTACAAAAAAGATGAGAGTAGCTTAGAGTAAGTCGGAGCAGGCGCAAAAACCGGTGTCCGCTGAAACGATTTGGGATGAGATATCAGCTGATTACGCCTGATCAGCGCCAATATGGCGGGCGTGGCAGAGCAAAGGAAACTAATCAAATTTGATTAAGGCCTCTGATGCTCATCTAATGTAGTTCAGTCAAAGTGGTATGCAGAAAAACAACGGAATCAAAACTTTTTAGCTGCCCACAAACGTCGTTTCTCTCTGTAAAACAACTTATTTTAGATTCTCAATTGAAATTCGTGCGCCACAATTGAGCCTCCTCTAACCTGCTCTGAAAAATCACCTTTCGTTTGAGAGGAGGTTGGATTAGATTTGAGATGAGTTTAGACGAGCTTTGAGAAAGTTTAAGGAGGCGCTGTACCGGGCGAGAGGAAGTTGGAGAAGCTTTGATGTTAGATCAGGTTTAAGGAGGCGCTGGAACAGGCCCCTGGTAAAACTACTTTCCACCAGTAGCAGACATCAACATAGGCAGGTGGGATAAGCATAGCAGTCCTCTGGCCACAGCCTGTGGTGGCAGTGTTCAGAATCTGTAGTAAGCATCCACATCAATGACTATAGGTACCTACTGTGCAGGATTGGCAAAATACCGGTAAAAACTAGGTTTATGCCAGTCATTGGCATAAACTGGTAAATACCGGTACTTACCAGGAAAAGTGGCAAAAACTGGCAAAAACCTTTAAACTGACAATGACAGACCCAGAAAGACATTTAAAGGGGGAATGTGGCACCTTCACAACGTGATTTTAACTGAGATAGCCAAGTTGTAAAAGCAAGTCGGATCACCCGGTACTCCATATTTCATTTGTCTTGGGACTCGATATATTTTCCGTAGAAAAAAGCTAAAACATACCTGACACTAGCCCCCCAACAGCCCGTCGCCCGGGCGGCCATTGTTGTGAGCTGTTGGTGTGACGACCTATGCTGACGTCACGATGAGCATCAGCCAATCGAAGCCCTTGAAGCGTTTCAAGCATGGTAGTGGCTGCCAGGTTGTGACATCATCCACAGGCTGATATTTATTTATTTTTCTAGAGGAGTATTTTTTAAAAACAAAATATTGAGCTTATTGTAC
Organism: Lepas anatifera; assembly: GCA_034440635.1. Lineage (NCBI taxonomy): Eukaryota > Metazoa > Arthropoda > Thecostraca > Lepadidae > Lepas > Lepas anatifera. Next base: position 489,993 of record JAOTON010000407.1, on the reverse strand, counting down.
ATTTTTTACAGAAATCATGAGTGGTTTCATTATTTTTGGCTTAAAGTACGCTTAATTTCACTAAATTCCAGGATTCGACCAAGGTGCCACATTCCCTTTAAAGGTCAAAGAACAGTTGTAAATGTGAAGCAAATGATGGCATTGGCATGGTCTTCTGGTCAAGACTGGTGTCATAAGCAGGTATTTCCTTTCTAGGCATCTACTCAGGCAGGTACTCGATTCTAGGCATCATCTTCTAGGCAATCTTATTATAGGCAAGTGCACTCAGGTTGTAGGCATCATGGTTCAGAATGCTATGAATAACCAGCTTACGCCCAAAACTCTGGAAAATGTCAAAAGTGATAAATCATAATCCGTAGGTACCAGACGAACGTCACTGAAAACGTGGAAAGGTGAGATTAGAAAATCAGCCTGGTTTCAAACATTGCCAAATCCTACCTTTCTTCTTCTATACTGACGGGCACTCAGGTTCCAATGTCTGAATATGCGTCTGCTTTGAGCCTTTGATATATTTTTGTCCAGTATCATGAATGGAAGCTGATTATTCCTCTAATTTCTAAGTAAGCAGTTCGTCGATTTTGCTGACTGAGCAAACAGAACAGTGGCATTTCTGAATGGTACGCTTTGAGCCTTCCTCAAGTAGTTGGTGTTCAGAAACCGATAATTTAATGACGTTTGATATTCAAGTAAAGCGTTTGACTTCGTCTGTTGTAAAATTAAATTCTAAAGAAGTCAAGGATCTTTAATTGCTTGCTTAACGCGGCATGCCGATTGCTTTCGAGCTCCTATGCTGCTGATTATGCGAATCTGAGGAGATAATTAGGAATGTTTGCATATCATTGAGAATTCTCTGGTCAGAATTCCTTGCCAACTATACTGGATTGGGAAAAATTGGTTGACCCCCTACCACCAACCAAGTATTTTTATGTGCTTATCATATTTCATATTATGACATGGGAGGAGTCCAAAATAAAAATACAGACAAGGACCATGAAATCATTTCCTAATCATTCGCTGGGTTAAGTTACGGGCAATGTGGAATTTCACTGTACTTTTCTCGCCCTAGTGGGGAGATGGTGTTTGAACACCTCTCGGGTTTTTTCCAACGTTGCCGGAAAACAGCGGTGCGAGGTGCCGCCGTACCTGGCATCACTTATCTTTGACCAAATATGCAACTTTCCTGAAAATGATATTTGGGGTCATCTCAGGTCAGGTCACCAGGCCAGGTCGTGGCCTGAACTCATAATTTTTTTAAAAATTGCAAGTCAGGATCTATCGATCTGAAACTTATCACATTATAGACCCACCGGGGATAGAAAAATATTCCGGGATTTTGTATACCGCAGATCAAAGGTCAAATACGTGTCATGCATATCCATTGGAAATGCATATAGAAAACACGAAGTTAGTCGAAAAATGACTCTATTTCTGAAGATACCTACGGCTTAAAAGGACTTCTTTTATTGAAAAGGTAGCATCACTCGGTTTGCTGTAATGAGAGGAATGGAATGGCGCTCGAATATTGGCTCCAAGTTAACCCAGTCAGGCGCCATATTAGAAAAAGTATTCTCAAAACTTTCACTCGCTGGACTTATCATGACCTCAGTATTAACCTGAGCAAAACATGTTACTGACATAGCATCCTCATAACTTTTCGTGGCCTATTCAGCGCTTATTCGTTCTTTTTTTGCTTCTTCTTCGAGGAGCCGAGTTCGAGAGGGCATTCAACACGCAGTGACGGGGGCAGGTTCCTGCCCCCATGGGTTTTCGGAGATATAACAAAAACGGCGGCGCGCAGCATCCACCGCCATTAGTATACCTTGTGTCTGATCATTTTTACAACTTATTCAAAATTTTGAAGTTAGGTCATCTTAGTTCAAGTCTCCAGTACAGGCCAGGTGACCTCACCTAAAAAATTTTAGGATAGCATAAGTCAGAACCAAGAACAATGTAGACTTATCTTATTGAAAATCGTATCACATAATGGCCCCACCATATTCTTTAAAAAATATTCCGGTATTTTCGATATTGATGACCTAAGGTCAGGTACGAGCCATGACCCCTCCATTGGAAATGCACGGGAAAATGTTTTAAACAGAATAACTTAGTAATAAATGGTGACAGCTTGTTTTATCACGGCGTTAGGTTTGTATCATCCTTTCAGTTCAAATAATATGCATGTAACTTAATTTGACCTTGCCCTGACCTCAGGTCAGGTCAAATTCTAGATTTTCCCTGATCTGACGTAGCAAGGTGATATTACAAATCATTCGATTCGGCTTGCTGCGAGGATTCCAATAGCCTACATTTTTTGCTCTAACTTTACCAGCTCAGATGTAATGACTGAAAACCTTTATTTACTTGTTATCTCTATGGTGGCATGTTTGACCTCTAGTGACCTAGAATATGACCTGGAATAAGGTCGATTTGTTCTGTAGAGACTTGAATGTACTATCCAACGCTGTTTACTTTTTCGCTATCAAGCGTGGTTTTTGATATCTTAGGAGGGCGTCGGGTACCCCCTGTCAATGCGAAAGTGACTCAGACCTCCGTCAATGCGCGTGTTAAACACCCCCCACCCACCAGTGTGCCAGAAACTGGTTTTGAGACATGATGCCTAGTGTAAAATTCATACTGGGAAATATAGCCGCCGAGTAGAATTTTCAAGTAATATTTTGAGAGTCATGCAGAAAACAAAAAAATCCTTTTCCATCCCTTACCTATTTACAGTATAGGAATGCATTTTCCAAGAAAATTGTTCTTATTTCCATACTTTTGATGAGTTCATAAAAACCAGGGCTATTGAACTCGGCTGAAAAAGCACCACTTGAAAAGTGAGTGGGGAAAAAGGAAAAATAACACAGAATTAAATGGATCATCCAATTTGTTCAGTTGCGGCTCCCCACCCAGACCCCTGGGATTTGGAAGTGGGCAAAGGGTGGATCTGAGGCACAATGGGGCGGTTGTTAATAATGCTTGTGGGTAATTGGAAACTCCTAACTGCGAAGGGAACGCTTAGAAATCAAATCACAAGATTCAATGTAAATACGTGCTTTCCTTAGCGTCTTCCTACAAATTTTCGTGTTGCAGCTATCATTTTGCTTTCTTCATACGAGAGCCAGGTGATCAGGAGTTTCCTTCACGCGAACGGGAGACACCTTATTAAAAGGAAACCTTATTAAGTGCTGCTGCTGCTGCTTCTGCTGCTAACCTAACCTAACCTAACCTAACCTAACCTAACCTAACCTAACCTAACCTAACCTAACCTCAACCTAACCTAACCTAACCTAACCTAACCTAACCTAACCTAACCTAACCTAACCTAACCTAACCTAACCTCAACCTAACCTAACCTAACCCTAACCTAACCTAACCTAACCTAACCTAACCTAATCTAACCTAACCTAACCTAACCTAACCTAACCTAACCTAACCTAACCTAACCTAACCTAACCTAACCTAACCTAACCTAACCTTGGCCTGCTGCTGCTGCTGCTGCTGCTGCTGTTGCTTTCTTCACATAACTTGATGAATGAAATTAGACGATTTTTCTCGCTAGTGAATACCGGCCTGATCGAGCATGGGCAGCAGTATATCGCCACATGACTCTCTCAGACACAGGCTCACGTTAGCAAGATAAGGGATATTTAAAATTTTTGACCCTTTATTAAAGATTCATAAACATCTAGACGGCATAAGGCATGCAAACACTTAGCAGTTTGGTATCTCTTGGAAAAGAGAGAAACTTGCAATAAGTACGCAAGAGACTGATATTTTTGTAGCAGTCTAATCAACTACAGAATTTCGTGCCTTCCGTATTTTGTAGTAGTTGAATAGGACAATAAAAATATAACAGTATATGTAAATATAAAGAAATCCGGATATAAAAAGCACTGGAGGTTGTATGTTCAGACACAGGTTCTCGTCAGAATCATGTAGTAATTATGAAAAATTAGTCATAGTGTAGCCAGACCTCGAATTGAGCTTTACAAAAATGCTTCTTAGAATGTATTGTTTAAAAAGAGGATGTCGTGACAATGATCTTGAAACTTCTAACCTAACAGTAATGCCGACAATACAGCAAAACTAGACCTCGCTGGAGTATCTAAATCGGTTATTTGTATATTTTTTCTTATTATATATTTTATTATTTTACTTGACTGCAGCTAAAATGCTAGCGGCTAGCGATAATAACTTATTTAGCACTGGTACACGTGTTACTAGATCGGTGTAATGACTCCAAAAGGTTTTATTTAACTCAGCCCTATGTTTTATTACTATAAATGCCTCTCTCGAATTATGTATTGGAGATATATGTACAATAATATAATATAATATAATAATAGTGTAACACACACACATACACACACGTATATATACATATAAATATATATATATATATATATATATATATATATATATATATATATAATGTATGTAATGGAGATATATGTACAATGATATAATATAATATAATAATAGTATAAACACACACACATACACACACGTATATATATATATATATATATATATATATATATATATACGTGTTTGTATGTGTGTGTGTTTATACTATTATTATATTATATTATTGTACATATATCTCCATTACATAATTCGAGCGAGGCATTTATAGTAAGATAACATCGGGCTGAGTTAAATAGAACATTTTTGAGTCATTACACCGATCTAGTAACACGTGTACCAGTGCTAAATAAGTTATTATCGGTAGCATTTTAGCTGCAGTCAAGCAAAAAACAAAATAAAAACATAAATATACAAATAAGCGATTAAGATACATCAGCGAATTTTCTGCTTTTAACGAAAAGCTAGTGTTTGGCTATAATAGAAAAGTCTGTTACAGAATTACTGGTCTGGTTTTGTTGCACTGTCGGCATTACTCTTAAGGGTGCGTTACCCTCGACACATGCACCACACGACATGACCCGTCAGAACTAATACCCTGTTTCCCCAACAACAGATGTCAGGTCATTCGTTCATTCATTTCGATACACAGACCGCCCACGTGACACGTTGGTTGTAAACCGTAGTACGCCTCCACATTCCACGCTTTACGACCCTTCAGGTAAACAAGAACCGCTGCGGGCAAGGTCAGACGGGTCGCAGTAACAGGTGCTCTCGCAGGGGCGGGCCCAGTATTTGTCCGAGAGCAGACTGCTAAAACCTTTGTCTTGATTTCTCTAAATAAGAAAGCAGTTGCAGCTCGCACAACTGTCACCTGGGATGGACCAAAGCTAGCCAAATGACATTTCAAGCATGGCTGTGGATTGGCTACGCTCTTTGCGTCAGTTAGCAGCTAGTTAGTTGTAGGATCCTCGACTACTTTGTCCACTTTCGTGACCAAACCTTGTGGACCCACTTTCTTCCTCCCAAACTAAGCTAGTCCTTTTCCATCCTGGTAAATATATCAGAAATATTTCCGTAATATCCTTGTTTACTGTTTTCCGTGAGAACCTCAGGGAAATTTAACGACTTCTTCCATCCCGAAAAAATATAAAAAACGTCGTCCACTCATTCACATAACATACCCTCTTTATGCGGAGGGCCCTAACTTTGTAAACATATAGTGTCTTCTTTTGAAAGCTATCGTTTTTCAGCATTATTGCTCGGCCCGCCTTGCGTCGGTGGTGCGTTATTTTCCGTGCGTGTGTAAACACACACACACGCACATACACATGACACATGGGCCGGGTGCCCGCATTTGTGATCGCCTTGGGGTTTTCTTAGAGATTCCCCGCCCCGTGGCGGTCACGGAAAGGGGCGTGCGTTCGTACGGGACTCACTGACTTGCTCACCCACCGAACCCTTTAGGCGCGCAGCTCCATGTGTTTACCAAAGTATTTATTATGGAACATTGTTCTGATGCTCGGAGATGGGGGGGGCGTTGTATCCCTCGATCATGTGCGGAGTTTTCCTCACTGTGATCGAGAAGTGTTTCTGATCATAGAGTAGTTTGTGTTGTAATCGACAAAACACGTGTTCTGTCTCAATCCCGTCCAGACGCTTTCTGACCACATCAGTTCGATATAAACCAAAGCCTTTGTAATGTATTAGAAGCAGTTTCTTTAGGTATGGGCCCTGCATCGAAAGATGGTCTCCGAAACATATGAGACCGTCCATAAAGTACAGAAGGAAAAACAAGGGGGAGCGGGAAGTCAGCAACCGTTTTTTTAGACGTTACAACAGGGCGTAAGCAAGTATTCACCATGAGGGGGGTTAGAATTATAAGAATACATGTAACGTAATTTATGGATAGGCCCTCAGCTCTGACTTAGAATTAAGACTGATGTGATTCAATGGAGTCCACGCATCATCACCATTGGATTTTGGAATTGTTTGTGTAACCTTTTTTATGAGGAGAGGAACCGTGAGAGATTCATGTGAATACGTGTGCTGACGTCCAAATAACCCTCACATGCCTCCAGTCATGAGTCAGTAGTTCCCTGATGTTAGGAGCTAAAGGTACGTGTGTGCAAAACACGCGCAATAAATGTTCTATAGTCCGCATAGATTTTCAAGACCTGAACGACGATCCTGAAATATTCGGCAAGTATTAGTGGGTGATGCAACACCACCTCCCCTGCAACATTTCAGTGGGGTGTCATCAGCCATTTCAAGGAGTATCGTAATCATTTCAGGGAAAGCCGTAGTTCAATTGGGCGAGAAAGTACCCTCTTTCTGGAAATTCACAGTTCCAAAAATGACTTTTATGGAGTCTAAAGAATAAAGAAAACACGTTACTGTGTCAGTGGACCAAAATATATGTATACATCACAGCAAAAAGCAGAATAAACTGATATTTTGCTAACAAACTGCAAAGTGGCAACATCAGCAGCAAATAATTGCATCGGGCTTCACGCCCCGAGAGTAAAGAGGGTTTACCGGTCGAAAATTCGGAACATTGAATGCGATAAAGCTGATGGACTAAGGAACGAGACACCCAAGTCATCACATGGCTGCCCCAAAGTGGGAGGATCATACGCAGATCCAGGGGAGCAAAGAGGGGCACATGCCCCTCTATCGACCCTCGGAGCCCCCTGAAATGGCCATGGCGCCCCCTGAAAGGTTGATGGCACCCCTGAAATGTGATGATGATGATTGTTCCGGCCGTCGAATAAAGATATCCACATGGGGGCGCTTCGTTAAAGTCGCCCCCAATCGCCGAAGGAAGCTCTGGCGATTCCGGTTTGGATGACAGCCGATTTGTGGCGAGGACCCGCGCCGTTGCACCGTCCCCGCCGTCCAGGTCCCACCTTGGCTCCCTCTCGGGACCGGAGGTGGCTGTCTTCGGGACCGTTTTCGGGATGATTTCCCGGACTTGGATACCCGCATTGCAACCTCGATCAGCTTGGGTGATCCAAGGCATAGGCGTTGGCCGTCAGCCCAGTCTTTTCGGTAGTCGGTTTGGTCCACTGAGTGGAGATGCATTCGTGAGTCTGTCGGTCCTGTTTTTATACAAGTAACTAGATATTTCGGGTACGAATTAGTGGCTATCATTATATTATTATATTGTAGTGTGACATTTTTCTACGTATTGTGCGATGAATAAATTATCTCCACCCGCTATGCACGAGATATGCACAAATACCAAAAATAACAATATCTTTAGAAACCAGCTTCAGGAGGGTTCCATGACGGGAGTATCATAAAGAATATTCTTCCAATATTTTTCCGATCATAAAAAATTAATCGCAGAGACAAATCTAAAACAAGTGCGGCAAACTCGACAATTGAATCAAAACTGACCTCAGTCCTTCCATTTTCATTTCAAGAAAAACGTGACGTCTTTAACAAGACTCCCCCTGAAATATCGCTTTCCGTCCCCCAGGATGCAAAAATCGGTGCCAACCGATAGGATTTTGCGCCCAACTGATGGGTTTTGCCGGTCAAAAGTGGCAGCCCCCTGGTCCAAATGGCGCCCCTCGGGAAGCTGCCCGCCCCCGATCGGTAATCCTGGATCCGCCTACGGGGGAGGATACCCTAGTCACCAGCCTCGGTGATAACAGGTGCTGGCAGAATATGATACAGAAGTCTGACTCGCACAATTGCTTGCCTTTCCGTATGAGGAGTGTACTACGGGGACACACTAGTTGAGTTAATCGCTGCCCTGAAGTCGTCGTCGCTAGCACTCTGCCCAAAGGACAATCGCTGCTTTCTTTTCCCCTGAAAGATCTTGTCACTCCAGCCCGTGGTGGCCAGAAATGGGTCTTACTGATATTGGTAGAGCCTGGTGTTCTGCCGTTTGTATTCCGCTGAATGGAAAGTGTCATCCTTGATAATGGCGATGGAGGCACAATGATCTAAATCCTGGAATGCTTAGTAGAGTGTGACACCCAGGCGCCCTGAATTTCCTTCACTTTTTCCCCTTCATTTTTTTCTAACTCACTTTTCAAAACACTTTTCCTGGGGATTTTTTTAGCATAATTCAATAATCCTAGTATATATAAAACCATCTAGTGTGGAAGGAAAGACAAATTTGATGAAAAATGCGCGAGTAAGGGGCTAGTAAGGGCTGTAACCGAGTTTCAACTAACTCCCACAACATTATAGCGTTTGGACTTTCTACTCGCCTTCCATATTTGCAAGCGTGAATTTTACACTCACTATCCCAATGCAAAACCAGTTTTGAGACACTGCAGAATGGAGTGCTGCGAAATCAAAAGATTATCAACATACTGAACGCGTCTTTTTTCTGAGTGTCACCTTCCCACTCTGCTCTTTGTCAGCAAAAGTATTCCATCAAGCAGTCGTCGGAAGTTCCACTTGTAGTGTATTCCGTGGACGCCATGGATCAAAATCTATTCACATTTAAACTTGCGCTGGTAACAGTGACATCTCCATAAAAGTCCGGATCTTCCGGCTGCTGGTAAGGTTGTATTTTAGACCTTTCTCGCTGTCGGAAGTTTTGCCCTGCTGAGGGAGGATGATGAGCAACAAATGAAGAAGGCTTCCATAGATCTTAGCTGACCCCGGAGGATAATTTTTGGGGTTTTCACTCGTTGGAACAGATCTCTCGCGGCGGCTTTTGCTTCTAGTGATCATAGACCAATCAATTTCTAGGTGTCCCCTAAAATCGATTATTTGGGTACCTAAAAGGTATGAAAAGGATTCGGGCAGGTCAATTCGGCATAAACCTCCCTCAGGATCGTTCCCTGTCACCCGTCTCTCCTTGATATTGCACACAGCTCACATCGGTAAAAACGCCGTCTTGGGTCAACTAGGCCATTTGACCCAAATCAGGTACAAAGTAGCTCAGCCTATTCTTCATTTGTACTTTAAATGTGTTAAGAATGGTCTATTCTGTCAATATTATTTCGAAAACACACCCCGTAGCTTTCTGGTACGATTTTTTTTAGCTGCAACTATGCAAAATTTATTTCATGCTGATTTCTCGAACGCGGACAGTGACCTGATTAAGACCAAATTTTGATCGGATGTCCAAAATAAACCATATCATGGAAAATTTGCGGGGCGCTCATTTTTAAACAAACATAGGCAAAATATGAAGCCACATCGATTTTAAAAAGCACCAATGCAGCAACATTTCATATGTTAGTAGACTCATGAAGGCTCATATTGTCCAGTTGCAGAACAATGTGCGCTATCCAGCTTCGGCCAGGCAGGCCGAAACTGGCCAGAAAGTGAGGGGACCATAGACCTTCAGCCTCCAACTCTGGCACTACATTTTCCACTGCAAAACTGAAAGCTAACCAGATTCTGGCCTATTTTTGCTGCCAGTTAATCACACTGAAAAATTTACTGTGCCCACAAATCCATTAAAAACAGAAATAAATATTTTTGCTGGAAGTGAAATTGCCTGGTCTCACCTGAGGCTCATTTTGTGAAAACAGCCTGTTAGTTACCCTCACTGGTCCACAAGAGGAGGTAAGACTTGAAAGAAAGGACGTGCTTGAAATGCGGTCATGAGACGGAGTGAGCTAGCGAGCGATAGGAAGAGGAAGTGAACGCAGGACTGCATTTCCCAAATGACGACTTTGTGTTGAATCTTCTTTGTATGTCATGAAGATTTATCTCCACTCCGTCGGATCTATGGGACCAATTGGAGCAAGGATCACATCGGCAGATCCATGATTTCCGGTATTGTTGCATAGGCAAAAAAACTGCATCCATGATTGTGACAATGTAGGGTCTGCACATAATTGACTGTTTTTTGGTCCAAAACATGTGGTAGCCATCGGCTTAGTATGATGCTCAGTACCCCTGATCATGCTGTGTATGCTTTATTAGTTAATCATATATTTGGGATATTACAGCAATCGTAATATAAAAAATATAGGTAGAATTCGCAAAGCCCCATTAATGTTTTACTGAGACCTCTTAGCAGGGGCGTAGCCAAGGAGGGGCAGCAGGGACAGCTGCCCCCCTTAGGGGCCCGAAGGGCCCCCTGAGGATACGGACCGCGCGAAGCGCAACTCCTTCCACTATGATCTGTGGCCAAATTTGAAATTTCATACCAGACAGCGCACTCTCAAGCCCTCTTCAGCACTCTATTCTGTAACAAGCAGGGCCCTTGTTACCCATCAGGGCTCTTGTGGCGCTGTCGCAGGAATTCGAGCGAAATCCTGGCTACGGCCCTGCCTCTTAGTAAATACAAATGTGTGATAACTGAGAAGTGTTGCTCAATTTTTCCTCCTGCCTTATTTCAAATTGCTTTATTTTATTCATTTTGTGTTTTATAGCACAACAATAATACATGGTTGCTTGGATTTAAAACATCAGTCCCACTAAAATATTCGAATTTTGTTATGGGCTACACTTCGACTGCTTTCGATGAAAACATCACCCCCTGAGCGATGCTCCCCTGTAGAGATAAACGCTCCCGTCGGACCTTTTGTCCCCCTCTCTGTCTCCTCGGTCGGTTAGTCATTCCAAAAAATTCCCGAGTATTTTTTCTGGGGGGACGTTTGCAAGCCCGAATTAGCTATTTTCGTCTAATTACCACGATATTATTTCACAACACAAGTAGCTATTTCTCTTGTTAATGGAATACAGAAGTTACCGAAATATCATCAATCATGATTGGACAATCGGTCGGATGAAGTCTGATGCTTTCGTCTCAGTTTGGAAATTTTAAGAGCACTGATCATGGTTTTTGAGAGACAACAAATTGTTAGGCGGACTTAAAATGATAAAACATCAGCAGCTAGATTTCACTTCTTGGTACGAGCAGGTGCGATGCACCGTTTTAGATTCTTGGAAGTTTTTCAAAGACAGAAGTGTAGATTTTATTATAAAACTTGAAAACTGTTTTATACAACTTAAAAAAACTTTTTCGCTGAGCCTTTTTTAATTTTTATTTTGTATGGGAATGGTATGGAAGAGATAGCCACAAAACTTTGTTGTTTTCGTTTTCTCGATCTTTACCCTGGACACATCATTGTAGCTCACCTCTCGCTCGTCTAGACCATCGATCCAATAAGAAAACACCTTGCGGAGATGACTGAATGTTGGGGTGGTAAAAACTGAACCAGTTTTGATGACCGGGATGATGTAATATTAATTAGGGTGAATCCCATTGTTTTTTTTACAATTCCTTAATATCCTCATTTCAAATATTTGATTCGACAACACGGTAGTCAAAGTTCATGCAAACTCTATGGCTGAGGCGGATCCAGAGGGGGAGGGCAAAAAATATTTACCCCCCCCAAACGGACAAGCTCAGGTAGAACTATGTTGTGCCTTCCCCTCCCCCCACAAAGTCATCGACCTCATTTTTGCCTCGACTCCGCTTGAGTTCATAACCGAGATTTGTGTTCCCTAACTCTTAACTTCAAACAGAACCAGTCAACTTCATTGGGCCGTGGATAGCAAAAACAAGCATCTTGTGCGCATATTTTTCACCCCGTGATGGTTTTTGCCTTTCGTCCTGGGCATTCCCAAAAGCTACGGTCAAATTATATTGCGGCAACATTTTTCACTGTGTGACGTTTTTTTGTTTGTTGCTACTTTGCCTTGCCCCCCCTCCAACCGACCGGCTAGATCCGGCACTGCCCAACGGAGACGTCCTTATCCACTCAGCAGGGCCTCAGCAGCCGGATCCCGTCCTCAGTCGGCTGCCACGTGACTGGCGCGCGCCCGAGGCGCAGAGGAACCGGTCACGCCGGTAAACAGGTGTCCGTGTGCCAGTGGCGTAGCCAAGGGGTGATCAGGCTATAGGCTCTCCTTTTGTTCAATATTTCTTATCCAAATTTTTGAATATAATTACTTTGGCTTCTAACTGCAGTTTCTCTGCTATCAACCACCTTGAAGTATTTCTTGTAATGCCACTGCTCCTGTCCCATTCACCAAATCATGAATGAACAGACCTGGCTCAGCGGCGACTCATGCGAATCTGGTACTGCCAGCGCCATCTATTGGGAAAGTTTTATAAAACTTGAAATAACTTTTTCGCCGAGCCTTTTTTGGTTTTGATTCTGTATGGAAATTGTATAGAGGAGATAGCCGCAAAACTCTGTTGTTTCCGTTTTTCCGATTTTTACCCTGAACTTTTGGAAAACGCTTTCAAATTTCAGCTTCTAATATCTTTCTTATAAAGCAAAAATTCAAAAAAGTACAACAACAGAGTTGTGGAGACTGGCTCCTAGAACATAGGCCCACTCACACTGTTTCAATGATTATATTATGTAAAAGTTATTCAAAACTTTAAGTTTGAGAAATTTGAAAAAGAAAGTCAAATTGTACAAAAACCAGAAATGCGTCACGCTTGAAATATCAACTGCCGTAAAGATATACATATTGTCTACTTTTGGTGAAAAAATCACGACGATGGCCACCTTACTTTACGAGATATTTCACGAAATATGCTCCCATAGGGTTAACATTGATAACGCACCCTTAAGTTAGAGGTAGCAGGATCGTTGTCGTTACGACATCCTTCTTTGATAATTCACTTTAAAAGGCGTTTTTGTGAAGCTCAAATCGAGGTCTGGCTACACAATGACAGAATTTTTTATATTAACTACATGATTCTGATGAAGCGCATTGCCCGAATATACAATCTTCAGTGCTTTTTACATTTGCTTTCGAGGGGATAGGCCAGTGAACACCTTATCAATTTATCATTATACTCCTCGCCGCAGCACTCCAAAACCTATCACCGTTTGAAAAAAGCTGACTGATTAAAACAAACAACCCCCCGATCGAAAATCCTGGATCCGCCTATGACCGGCGGTAACGACGAATGGCGCTCCATCGACAGTAGCGAGGAGTGGCGCTTGGATGGTCCGAGGCACCGTCGGTAACGAAGAATGGTACTCGGAGGGTCCGAGGCACCGGCAGGGAGAGAGGGGACGAATTGAGACCTTACCTCCAATGTCGAGTCTGGTTGACTGGCTCCACGGTTAGTAGAGACACTACTGGCCCTTCGTCCCCGGCGCAACCCCGACATCATAGAGAGAGAAATGTACATACACTGATTTTCGGGAGGAAGGCGCTTCTTCCGAAAATCTTGCACACCGGTCCGAAAATGGAATCTGCTGTCCCTGAGCTGGGAACGGCAGTCGTGAGCCCAGGCGGCACGAATTGGAGCGAAAGTGATAAGCCAGGGGGCGGTATTCAATAGCCGAGGCGGTAGCGATGAGTTGGAGGCGTCATGGAACAGGGTGACAGTGATAATTCGAGGATATTACTGGTGGGCCACTGTCAGCAGTGATGGGCCAGGTGCTGTTTGAATCAGGACGGCAGTGATAAGTCAGGGCTGGCATGAATTAGGGTGGCAGTGATAGGCAGGAGGCGGCAGTGATTAACCAAGGCGGCATAAATCAGGGTGCTAGTAGTGAACCGGGGGCGGCATGAATCAGGGCAGCAATGCTGAGCCGGGGGGCGACGCACGTATTAGGGGTAGTCATTATGATTGGGTGTGCTCGCTCACCCCAAAGAGATAGAACATTTTACCCCTGGCTGATACTAAAACAGTAAAAGCACGGAAGCAGCAGTCTACCATTTACTCGGTTTGGAGAATTCCTCCAATAGGCAAACAGACGATTAGACGATATTTGGCTGCTGTTTGCTTTCTGGAATGGTGTTACAGATTCCTGCTGACAAAACTGTGCTGACAGCAGGACTTAACCCATTAACGCCCGCACCTACTTCCAGCTTTCAGATTGGCAAAACAAATGATTTCCCATGTTTAGAATATGCCAAATAAGATGTTCCCAAAGTTTTAAACCGAAACCACTTTTAGATTCTGAGATATGACACCGGACAAAAATGACCCGCTGGGCGTTTGGGACATCGGCTGACACAACGCGGCCGGCTCCCGGGCGGCGCAGTCACCGCACTCAGCGGCCCGATGCGCATCGCTTTTTCTGCAGTTCTGTGAAGTGTTTTTATTCCCTCTTATATATTGGCCATAGTAAAATGTTTAGACAGTGTTTTGCTCCCTAGGTTTGATTATAGACAACACTAACTGCATATTTGCAAATAGTATACAATAGTGGTTAACCCAGACTGATGATTTGCGGGGGATGGACAAAAATCGTGAAAATCATAGTATTGAATATTGGTGAATATCAAAGGTTTTGGGAAACCATTTATTTTGTCTCTATCCCCTCCTTCCTCCGCCTCCCAGACTTTGTGACTGATGCTCACAGAGCTTTCAACGAGTGATCGTAATATTCAGGATAAAGATGAAAAGTTTTGAACACTCAGTCCGTTATCTCCCCCCACACGGTGTACATTAGCTTGATTAATCCCCAAATCTCCAAACGGGCCCATTTCCATCTTTTCAACTTTTCTTTGGGGCAAGCAGCTTGCTTCATAGTTGCATAAATGTGAACTTCCGCATTTCCAGGCACGCCGCTGGTCGTTGTAACGCCGGTCAGCACATCATCTTTCTCATCCTCATGACTAATATATTTTGTGATGGCATACTCATGATCCTGCAAAACATTTGATCTGTGCGATTGCCAACAACTGCGCTTTCGATACATTTATGTCTCCAAGGCTGGATATTTCTTCTCGATCCAGGAGGGGTTCTGGATGGTTCAATGCTGGCACTGCAATCCAAGCCCTAGACAAAGTCTGTGGGAGACCAAATATCCAGCCCCTCCCTAACCCCCAGGATACTCACTCATGGTAGTTTCACTTGACTAGAATCAAGCCGCAACAGCGCTAATTGCGTTTTAGACAGAAGTTCTAGAACTTCCCATACTTTCGGCCCTTTTTTCAACTGCACCGGACGTTTTACACTGCACCATCTTGTCACAACATACCAGCGCGGTGGCTGAGATAATTCCCAACTCATTTTGTTAGCTGGTCATTGGCTTTCAATCAGTGGTGGACACAAGGGGGGCTAGGAAGGCTCAAGCCCCCCCATCGAAATATCAGTGTGCCTATAGTAAATGCATAACTGAGGGCTGTTCCGAGACAATGGAGGGGGAGGCTCGAGACCCCTAACCCCCTCCCACCAATGAAGTCCTCAATCCGCCACTGTTTCCTATCCTCTCTATCCACTACACACAATCCATCAAGGGGCAAAGAAAAGGCTCTGCTGGTTTAACAGGAAGTCATGCTTATATTTCGTTAAAGGGAAGGTGGCACCTTCATTACGTGATTTTAAATGAGATAGCCAAATTGTAAAGCAATTCGGAAAACCTGGTACTCAATATATAATTTGTCTTGGAACTCGGATTTCCCTAGAAAAAAGCTCAAACCTACCTGCAATGTACCCCTATTGTACCCCTAGCAGCAGGCCACAGTTGTCATGGCTGTTGTCGTGACGATATATGCTGACGTCACGATGAGCATCAGCCAACTGAAGCCCTTGAAGCGTTTTAAGTATGGTAGTGGATGCCAGATCATGACGTCATCCACAGGCTGATATTTATTTCTTTTCCTAGAGGAGTATTTAAGAAATCAAAATATTGAGCTTATTGTACATTTTTCCAGAGAAATCATGCGTGGTTTCAGTATTTTCGTCTAAAAGTACGCCTAATTACACTAAATTCCAGGATTCGACCAAAGTGCCACATTCCTTTTAAGTTTTCAAAACCCCTGACAATTGTTTTTCATAACGCGTTCAGAAAATACTGGAACCATCTTGCATGTTTTCTTTAAAAATATTTAATAATCATTCAAAAAATAAGACAGACCCCGAAAACATTGGGAAGCATTTCATGAACTTCAAAGTTTCCAAACGTATCGACATTGCACTAAAAATCGTCAGATTTGATGAAAAATCTCTAAACTGGCAATCCTGAATTCACAGGACCCACAATGCCTCCCTTCCCTCTAGGTAACATTATGCACCTAACCCACCAGACGGGAGGACAGGACACAGCCTTTTCCTCCTTTTCAGTGGCCTGAAGATGTCCGCAACGCCCAGCGGGTCATTTTTGTCCTCTTCATATTTGACGATGTCTCATGGCAAGGCCGTTCAAGAAAATCTTACTCCTTCTTCACCATCTGACTCCTAGTGGTCTTAGCTTAATGTCAATCATGCAAACTCTCTTCGGCTTTCCATATACTATTGCGAGAAACAAAGTTTGCAAAGCTATCTCACCTTGACCAAAACCTCGCCAAAATAAGTTCCACCAAAATCGTCCCATAAAAACCTAAGATTTCTATATGCATTTTTTCAGCTTTCCACGCTCTGAAACACACATCCATGTCATGGACATGAATGATCACTTCACTGGTACCGATTCTGCAGCCTGCCAAAGTCAGAGGACAAAAATGACCCGCTGGGCGTTAATGGGTTAAGTTTGGCTGGGTTTGGAGGGCCATGGTTTCCTCGGCAGTGAAAAACCAGGGACCGCAGTGATCAGCAGGGAGGGGGAGAGAGCAGCGAGGATTCGAGGGAGGAAGTGTCTAACCAGAGCCGGCTCATAATATATGGGATGATTAAAAAAACGGGGACTGTATTGATTAGCCAGGGGCGGCGTAAATCAGGGCAGTAGTGATTAATCAGGGCGGCAGTGATGAACCAGGGGAGACACTGATCAGCCAGTGGGCAGGAGTGATGAACCAGGGGCGGCAGTGATCAGCCGGGAGAAGGTCCACCATCATATTGGTGTTTTAGGGTGCACCGATATCTAGGGTCCTACGGCGCCCATAGCACTAAATCAAATACGTAAATAGGACATTTCCGCACGAGCTTCCACAAGTCAGGTGGTAAAACAGGTCAGGTTGGGAATATTGTATCAGAAGATTATATAAAAAGACATTAATTAAATACATAAGATACAATATAAATACTGAAAGAATGACTTCAGCAATTTTACAAGACATACTAAGGTCACCGACTAGGTAAAATGAAAATTGACGTGATGTAAAAACTGAAATACTATTAGAATGAATATATGACATTAAAACTAACGCGCCTCAGATATGACATGATGCTAGTGATATTCACAGAAGCATGCTCCCCCACAACGCTCACAGTCCAGATATCCCCAGGATGCTCACTGCCCCGGGAGACGGCAGTGACGAACCAGGGGTGACAGTGATTAGCCAAGGGCGGCAGCTATCAGTCAGGGGGCGGCAGTCATCCGTCAGGGGCGGCAGTGATCGGCCAGGGGGTAGTTATCAGTCAGGGGAAGTTATCCGTCAGGGGGCGGCAGTGATCAGCCAGGGGGCGGCAATATCAGTTAGGTGGCGGCAGTTATCAGCCAGGGGCGGCAGTGCTTAGGCAAGGGCGGCAGTTATCAGCCAGGGGGTGGCATTTATCAGCCAGTGGGCGGCAGTTATCAGTCAGGGGGCGGCACTGATCAGCCAGGAGCGGCAGTGTTCAGCCAGGGGGTCGCAGTTACCAGCTAGGGAGCGGCAGTATCAGTCAGGGGACGGCAGCGATCAGCCAGGGGGCGGCAGTAATCAACCAGGGGGCGGCAGTTATCAGTCAGGGGGCGGAAGCGATCAGCCAGGGGGCGGCCGTGATAAGCTAGGGGCGGCATTTAGCAGTCAGGGGGCGGTACTTATCCGTCAGGGGCGGCAGTGATCAGGCAGGGTCGGCAGTTATCAGCCAGGGGCCGGCAGTTATCAGTCAGGGGCGGCAGTTATAAGTCAGATGACGGCGGTAATCAGCCAGGGGGTGGAATTTAATGAACCACGTGCGACAGCGATTAGCCAAGGGGGCGACTGTGACGAACCATGGGCGGCAGAGATCAGCCGGGGGCGGCAGTGTGACCAGGGGCGGCAGTGACCAGCAATCTGATCAGTGATGAGCCAAAGGCAGCAGTAATCATCCGGGGTGGGGTGGCAGTGATTAACTGTTGGTGGCAGTGGCGGCACAAATCATGGCAGAAGTGATGAGATAGGGATGGCACTGTTCAGAGCAGCGGTGATAAGCCAGGCGCGGCACATGTATTGGGGGTGCTCAACACATGATTGGGGGTGCTCAAATTAGGATTGGGGGTGCTCAGGCACCCCCAAAGAGATAGAAAATTACACCCCTGACCGCAGTGGCGGCCGAGGGTCCCAATTCAAGGAGGCGTATGAGGGGCTCGATTCTTCCCAGTCAACTCTATAGGGTCTGTGCTGAATTCATCGTTGAAGCGGAGTAGGTGGTACCGCAGAGCAGTGGCGGACCCAGGAACTGATTGGGGGGGGGACTTGCCTCACCCACCAGTACCTCGGGCAGCCCCTCACCTATGTATTGACTACGGGGACTCGGACATTTCGAGGGGGGCTTGAGCCCCCTAGCCCCCCTCCGCCCTTGGATCTGCCACTGCTGCGGTGGCCCCTCTAAAAATCCGCCGCTTGTGCTGGACTGTGAAGACTACCGTCAGATAACATGGCGGCAATGACGAGGAGCTCCGCGTTCTGCCTTGCCGAGTATCAAGTTTGATAAACACTGACGGGTCAAACCCTTTTTAAATTTTTAAAAATTTTTAATTCCCCCCCCCCTTGGCCTGGGTCCGGCTCTAGTGTTAAATGCCAATGGGTTCAAAGGGAAATGCCAAGCTCCTGAAGGTAACGCCACTGGTGGATGCAGACGGGGCAGGCTGAGTATGGCATTTCCCAAACTGTTCTTTGTTTAAATAAACAAATGGCTGACGATTTATGGCAATCCCCACCCTGCTTGGATCCACCCCTGCATAACTCCCGCAGCGACGGCGGAACGTCCGAATTTAAGGGGGAGCACCATGGACTTCTCAACCTATTTCTTTCCAGTCAACGCCGTAGGGTTAGTGTTAAAATTTCGGATTTTAAGGGTGCATCGTGCCCGATGCCCCCCCCCCACCCCGGTTCCGCCGCCAGTGAATTCCCGTAGAGCTGCCTGGATCGAAATTGAGAAAATCGCCTGTCCGCCTCTGCTTAAACACTGGCAGCTGGGCGATTTTGGACGATCACTTCCGACGCAGTCATTGCCGCCGTCCAGCCGTCCTTTACTACCCTGCTCCAGCCGCGTCACTTTCGTGGTATCGCAATTGATCATCCTGCTGGCCACCGCCGCAATTGCTGCCAATCCGACGACTTCGCTTCGATCCCGTTTCAAGCGCTGCGTCCCCACCTCACCGCCTTGTGCGGCTCCTTCGGCCAGGGGGCCTGCACGGGAAAAGCCCGGATGCGGGTACACACGTACTTTAACTGAGGATCACGTGACCGGGTTTCCCCGGCGTCGCCCGGCCTTGGCAGCTCTGTCGCCGGAGAATTGAGCTGGGTGTTGCGCGGAGAGGGTGTCTGTGAACGGTGCGCGCGCAATTCTGCGTCTCGCACGCAACAGGTGAATATTTATAGGCGTCAGGTCTGCGGTGGAGCGAGTCGGCGTGGAGAGGAAGCAGTTCAGCGGGACGCAGCTGAGGTGAGTGCGGCGTGGAGGCGCCGAAGGCCGCAGCAGCTGTCGGCTGCACCCGAACCGCCTGATATCCATATGAGCTCCAATACTAGCGGCGTCATTGCGGCGATGGAATCAGGGCCAATTTCAAGGCCATTGTCGCCTATACGTTTTTAAAGATCTCAAAGTAGTGTGCTCCGAGCACAGGAGATGATAGGGATGGATGCGAAGCTGTAACAGCCGCTGTGGGCTCCGCAAAAGCTGGATGGTTAAAAGCCAGCCTTGAACGTAAGCGGAGAACCCCTAAAAGATAATCGGGTTCGATCCTTATTATTGCTCGAACAGCAATACTACTTTGCTAATTTATTTTGAAATTGAATTGACTCGGTCTGGTAAGTCCCATAACTGTCCCAGTTCCATCGTCGGATGGGAAGAGCCCTTCGAAGAACGTCACGTGATTGGCCTATGGACGTAAGTGACGTGGCTTTGCCAGACCACGTGACGTTCCGTGATATCAGCTGTGGGGCGCCAGACAGAGGAGCATTGACACCACTCCGCGACCCACTGGCAGCATGTGGGGATTGGACTGTATGTTCCGGGCAGACGAGGGCGGCGTTACCGGGCAGCATCCTGGTGCGTCGGGGCCTCTGACCGTTGCCTGCGGTCTGAAGACGGGGAAGTCGGATGAATCACTGCCCTGCCTGCCCTGCCCCGACACTGACCGACGGCTGCGGGAGCCGGCCGGTAGGGGGTCGGGGTGGCGATTCATAGAATTTGTCTGAAGTGCCCGGTGTCCGGTAGTGTAAAAATCCGGGGAAGTGCTCCTACTTACGCACATCTAAAGCGAAACCCATCTATTCTGTCTGTACCAAAGCGGCGGCAATAACTAATCATGTAAGCTTGCAATAGCATGGTTCAATGCATTGTCCAACATTTGCCGATATGAGGAAGCTCAAGTTCCGTTCGTCGCTGGAGAACTGTTTCCTAGCCGTCTACAGTAGGGCCGTTCATGGGCTCAGGAACGGGGGGGCTGCCCCCAACTTTCGGACTGGGGGTAGTGCCCCCCACTTTGAGCCGATTCTGGACCTTTTCCGTTGACACATCAAGTGACAGGCCGAGTCATATTTGACCCCATCAGCGGTGACAACTTTTACCCCTCCCCCAACTTGGAAAAAGAAAGCGGCGCCTATGGGGCCGTTGGATGCACATGTATACACCGTAGAGCATTCTCTGGTCTGATGATGCTCCAATTGTTTGCGCCATCAACGGCCACGCTGAACCCGATTTTTAAGGACAGTGCCGACCTGCTGTGGTTTCGTCCTTAAACAGGCGATTTCCTGGTGTGTCTCTGGTCATAAGTGGTAGAATTAGCGGGCGCAGGGACACCGTGGACCCCTAAAATGAGAAGTATCACCAGCCCTATGGCGTTGACTGGGTAAAATGGGTTGAAAAGCCTGTGGTGCCCCCCCCCCCCCCGCTTACATCCGGATCATCCGCCACTCCTGCCTCTGGGAACCTATCGCAGGAAATACGAGCTGGGAGGTAGCAGAGCTTGGAGTATTCTCGCGGCTCCCGAGGCGGGATAATCGCCTCGGTCACATTTCTCAGCCTATTGGGTCCATTTGATGGCGGTTTTCAGCCTTGTTGCAGTTTTCCTGTGGGAGGATCTGGAAGTAAAGATCAGAAATAAGGGCAGTGTGAAAGGTTTAGAGTAGGGAAACAGATGGAGGGCGATTGGATCATTCCTCCTTTCGGTGGGTATTTCCCACGCGTAGAAGTGCGAGTCCGTGAAGGCTAATCTAGCTATAGTCAGTTTAATCCAAGAAAAACCTTCCCTCAAAGTGGCGAGATTTACGAATGCACCTGATTTGTGGTCTGAAGCTGTTCCGACGTCAGATTTCCCGGCTGGAGTTCTGCTTTTTAACTGTTCTGGACCAAACTAAGCCTTGGCAATAATCTGAGGAGAAAATCCACTGCATTTTTCAGCCTTTGGGATTTGGACCATGAATTGTCTTGTATTAAATGAACTATAGGTAATCTGGTCACCATGAGATATTCTTTTTCCTTTGAAGGATTTCTTGCTACACCAGTAGTTTTTATGCTCATTTTTTTCATGGAAGTAATCCTGGATCATTAGAATACTGTTCTTTCTCTCCTGTGTGTCGATACAGTCGAAAACGTCCAACCTATTTAGACGCTTAGAAAATGGAAACTTGTGCAGGATGCCATTTGACGACAATCGGAAAAGACGACGCTCCAAAAATTCACCAGATAGCTCGCCGCGGCTCATGCGTCGACTCGCTCCGAATTGGATGCGATCGCCGATCCTAGTCAACAGGTTCACCCGACTTCAGCTTATTGATGTCATCTACGGATTTTTTTTTACGATAATGGGTATTTAAAGAGAATGTGGCATCTTCACAACGCAATTTAAATTTGTAATACTGTGTTTTTCTGTCTAACTGTTCTGTATAATTACTGCGTTTTTTGTATACCTGTGTTTTGTACTGTCATTTTAGGCCAGTTCTCTATGGTAGAACATTCCTAGAAATCCTAGAAACCATTTGATGGACGTTTCATTCGTCCCAGAACTAACCGTTAGCTGAGAAAAAGGTAAAAAATTACCTCCTATCGGTCGTGTCCTCCACAGGTAGACAGATCCCAAAATAAGGGTGATCAGAGAAATTCTCGAATTATTGTATTCGTTTGATGGTGGTTATTTATATACAACCAGAGCACATCCGAAGTACTGCTCCCACCGCTCGGAATATCCGCGGTTTTGCGGGGCCTGTGCGGGGCAGGGTGCCGGAGGTTGTACCGCGGTTTTGCGGGGCCTGTGCGGGGCAGGGTGCCGGAGGTTGTTCCGCGGTTTTGCGGGGCCTGCACGGGTAGGGTGCCGGGGCTGTACCGCGGTTTCGCGGGGCCTGTGCGTGGCAGGGTGCCGGAGGTTGTTCCGCGGTTTTGCGGGGCCTGCACGGGTAGGGTGCCGGGGGCTGTACCGCGGTTTTGCGGGGCCTGTGCGGGGCAGGGTGCCGGAGGTTGTACCGCGGTTTTGCGGTGCCTGTGCGGGGCAGGGTGCCGGAGGCTGTGCCGCGGCAGTGGGACGGAGACACTCGCCTCAGCTATCGGACCTGGAGGTGGTGCCACCGATAGCCTATCGAGGCGGTGAGAGCATCGGCAGCGATAGTCTCGCTTTTTATATCGGAGATAGCGACTCTGGTTGCCTGCCGTTCGAGACGATCGGGAAAATTCGGGCGACTCAAGTTTGCGAACGGTTTGTTAGGTAATAGGGAGGTACAATTTTTATGTACGAAACAAAGCCCGGGCTTTCCATCACCACATCAGTGAGGGATCTAAGATTTCAGTTCGGGTAAGCCTGGGGTGGCTGTGTACCGGAGCACACCTTTTGGGCGTTTCCAGGGCTGTGTCGTAGTGCCCGATTTTAAACGTTATTTTGAAATGCATGTTTCAAGAGTCTTGCAAATAGATCAAATATGTCAGAGGGGCGCAGCTATTTTGAAGAAGCGGTGAAATGGTTAAACAGAGGTGCGCCAGCAGTGGACGGGAGGGGGAGGGGGAGGGGATTGACCGGAAACCAGGGTGTCGGGCAATTATAGCCTAATGACGATTTTAAGGACGGCTCAGTTTCGGCGTTCAGGTGACTTCGGTGGCAAAAGGGCATGGCTCTCTACGGGGGCACGGCGTCCACAGGGGCACGTCTCCACGAACCTGGGGGGGGTAGCTCTTCGCCCTCCACCCTTGGATCTGGCCCCGCACCAGATTCGGATGTTTTCTATCCGTACTTTCCCCAGTTTGGCTGCGACTCAGCCCTGTAGCAAGCAGACTAGGGCTCTGAGTTTCCTGTGAATAACCATTTCGAAATAATTTCTCTCTCACGTGAATAGAAACTGATACACTAGCACTTTGCCGAGAAGCGAAATTCTCGCCGTGCTGGGCGGGGCCCATGTAGCTAAACATCGCGTACCGGTGTAGTTATACACCGCATACCGGTGTAGTTATACACCGCATACCGCGGTAGTGGGACGCCGGGTGTGACGGTTCCAGGGAGGGTAGTGGGGCGCCGGGTGTGACGGTCCCAGGGAGGGTAGTGGGACGCCGGGTGTGACGGCCCCAGGGAGGGTAGTAGGGCCCCGGGTCTGACGGTCCCAGCCAGGGAGGGTAGTGGGCCCCGGGTCTGACGGTCCCAGGGGAGGGTAGTGGGGCGCCGGGTGTGACGGTCCCAGGGGAGGGTAGTAGGGCGCCGGTTGTGACGGTCCCAGGGAGGGTAGTAGGGCCCCGGGTCTGACGGTCTCAGGGAGGGTAGTGGGGCGCCGGGTGTGACGGTCCCAGGGAGGGTAGTGGGGCGCCGGTTGTGACGGTCCCAGGGAGGGTAGTGGGGCGCCGGTTGTGACGGTCCCAGGGAGGGTAGTAGGGCCCCGGGTCTGACGGTCCCAGGGAGGTTAGTGGGGCGCCGGGTGTGACGGTCCCAGGGAGGGTAGTGGGACGCCGGGTGTGACGGTCCCAGGGAGGGTAGTGGGACGCCGGTTGTGACGGTTCCAGGGAGGGTAGTGGGGCCCGGGTCTGACGGTCCCAGGGAGGGTAGTAGGGCGCCGGGTGTGACGGTCTCAGGGAGGGTAGTAGGGCGCCGGTTGTGACGGTCCCAGGGAGGGTAGTGGGACGCCGGTTGTGACGGTTCCAGGGAGGGTAGTGGGGCCCCGGGTCTGACGGTCCCAGGGAGGGTAGTGGTACGCCGGGTGTGACGGTCCCAGGGAGGGTAGTGGGACGCCGGTTGTGACGGTTCCAGGGAGGGTAGTGGGGCCCGGGTCTGACGGTCCCAGGGAGGGTAGTGGTACGCCGGGTGTGACGGTCCCAGGGAGGGTAGTGGGACGCCGGGTCTGACGGTCCCAGGGAGGGTAGTGGGCCCCGGGTCTGACGGTCCCAGGGAGGGTAGTGGGGCGCCGGGTGTGACGGTCCCAGGGAGGGTAGTGGGGCGCCGGGTGTGACGGTCCCAGGGAGGGTAGTGGGACGCCGGGTGTGACGGCCCCAGGGAGGGTAGTGGGACGCCGGGTGTGACGGTACCAGGGGAGGGTAATGGGGCGCCGGGTGTGACGGTCCCAGGGAGGGTAGTAGGGCCCGGGTGTGACAGGATGCGTCCTATCTGTCCCATTTCCGGGTATGAGGCGTTCCAGCCTGGCATAGGCCCCTCTCGTAAGTTAACACACAGTGTGACCAGATAATTCATATTTGACTTGTCGCGGTGCCAAGTGAGCTGACAGGTCTGTTTGTGTTTAGGGTTAAACATAAGAGTCGCTGGGCGTAAGGAGGGCCGCAGATTGGCAGCGCGGCGTGAGGAACGGAAATCTGCCCAGTTCAGAGCTCAGCTCTCCTCACATTTCCCGCTAAAGACAACATTTTGTGTTTCTGTGCCTAGTTTGGCTACTTGCTGATAGACAAATGGAGATGGACTTCTGCTTCGGCCGTGCCTGCGCCCTCGGTTGGGGTCTGGAGATAGTGTTTAGGCGCTGTTGAGTCCCGCCGGCTGGCGGGTAGGCCAACTAGTGACTTTCAGTGACCTGAACCCAATGAGGACGTTCAATATGATCTTTATGCTGGAGCCTCGCCAGACTCAGAGCCGGGCGCGGGCGGACGTCCGAAGAGTTCTGTGGTAGGAAAAGAAGCGCTGCCAGCGGGCGACAGTATTGTGATCCTCCGGCGCTGGGCCGTTCGGGGGCGGCGGAGCGATAACCCCTTTTGGGCGTGGGAGATGGCTATAATCATTACCAATGATCATACGTGGGGGGCTATGGCAATGCCCATCTGTGGGGGCCATAACCATCGTATTCCTCCTATCAGCTGGTGACCGAATTTCTTGCACTTTGAAAAAAAGTGCGGTGAAAACAAAAGCTGGCGATACAGTACAGCTCTGAAGCACTTCCCGCCTCTTTTTGCTGGGCTCTGGTCGGTCAGAGAGGAGGTTAAACCGCAGGAAACTGATAGTTAGCTCGGACGCCGGGAAGTGGGGGGGGGATTCAGGCCGACCGTGCCGCTCCCCTCGGGCTCCGAATGGACCAATCAGCGGGCCTGAACTGGACACTCCAGGGTGAAGATTCGCCCCATTAGGAAGCCCTGGATCCGACCCTGGGAAGTGGTTACATATCAGCATATACATATCATATCACCTGCTGCCCCTCATAGGCGGCGGGCGGTGGACCTACCTTAACGACATTTCGGCGGCAAGGACCTGGGCGTGGGTATGCTGGGTGTTTAAGAAGCAGGATTGTTGATGATTTTAATTACAGCTGTATTGCTAAGTTCGAGGGACTTTCCAAATTGGCTAATCTGCTGAGTATCCAGGGCCAGTCTGAGGAGAGGGGAGGTACCAATCCATGGTTCTCATGAAGCCAAACCGACTAATCATTTTTTCATTTGACCCCTCCTCCCTCCGTCACGCCAGCCTGGTCCTGTACTGTCATCAGGGATCTGTGCTATGCCGCTTCTCATTGCGACAATGCTGCCTTCAGAATCGGAGGCCTGCGGCAGTCCCTGCGACATGTGTGCCGCTGGCCTGGGGACGAGCGCTTGGCTTTTCGTGCTGGAATTCCACACCCAGCCTTGCAGCACGCCCACAACGCTAGAGTAACGAAACATGCTCTGTCCTCCTGTATTCTATGTAATCCAAATTAGAACCCATCTGTAGCCTTTGAAAGATCAGAAGTTCATTTTTCGTTGAGAAAATTTAGAAACGTGTTCACCTTCACAAATGTATGGGCGCTCCAAAGTTGGAGGTGCTCGTTTTAGTTCAAATACCACCAGCCAAAGGCAGCTCACCCCAGCCAGACGTGGCAGCTCCAGGGATCCTCCGGTGATGCTCAAACTGTGCCTGTGGACCCATTTACTGGACACGGGGGTACGCTAGGTATACACCGGGTATTTTCCGGGTGTACTCTGGGTGTACTCTGGTGTACTCTGGGTGTACTTTGGGGTGTACTCTGGGTGTGCTCCGGGTGAGGCACGCTCAATAACGTTGTCGCGTGTCCGACAGTGAGGCAACGATGGCGTACAGTCCCTACTCGGTGGGGTCCAACAGCACCTCACCTCCGAGCCAGACCAGCCCGCTACCGTACGTCAAGACGGAGCAGCACCCACGGCATGGTGAGTACCTCACGTCAGCGCTCCGACCCGGGGCCTCACGTCAGCGCTCCGTCCCGGGGGCTCACGTCAGCGGGCGTCAGCGCTCCGTCCCGGGGCTCACGTCAGCGGGCGTCAGCGCTCTGTCCTGGGGCAGGGGGTGACCGGGGCGACTGCGGAGGGCGTCGGTGGGGGATTGGTGGCTGGTGGATGGCGGTCCCGTCTCCTGAGCCACAGGCCCCGAGTTGATGTTCCGCGGAACCTCTGGATAAGTTGATCTGATCCACGAAATCACTCCAAACAATAGGGTTAGAGACGGCGGCGTCGAAAAACCTTGGCAGTTAGTCTGTCGTTAAGTCCCCCAACAATTATAAAAAGACGTCGGCTGAGTCGATCAGGGGAGGGGCACGGCCCCCATGCCTCCCGGATCTGCCGAGGACCGGGGGAAGTGGCATTTGTGGGGTTGCTGGGTCGGTTCCTGGGGACACCGGTGCAGGATGTGGAGGTCCCGGGTGAGGTCAATCGGAGGGGCTTCTCTCCCTTTGCCCTCTGGAGCGCCTATGCCTGGATGCATTGGTGTTACCGAAGGGGCCGCTGGATCGGTGGGACGGCGGATCCTGGTAAAGTCACCGGTGGGCCTGCGGGCAATGTCCGATCGCTAGACCGCCGGCCGGCGAGTCCAAAGCACCGATACGGCTCCGCGCAGCCGGCGGTGCTGCATAAGCGGTCACTGCCTGTTGGTCGCCTGTTGGTCGCCAGTCCAGCGCCCCTATTCACCGCCGGTCCGACGCCCCAGCTGGCCGATGTTGAACAAGTCGACTGACTGCTGTGAACAAGGATTGTTCATGAAGGGAATGTGGCACCTGTACTATGGGTTTTGAACTGAGCCATGTGGTAGATCATGCTGTGGGTCCCCGCCATCGCCCAGCGGCCGCCGCAGTCATTTAGCTCATAGGGAAGATCCGCACGCTGTAAGGTAGTACGCTCATGCTCATTAAGCGCTGTTGTACCCAGAACAGGATGAATTCTGAGGGAACGACGCATGAAGCCAAAGGTTTTGCGGCGTGCTCTTCCCGACGGAAGCTCGGTTCAAATCCGGTGAGGCTGCCGTAATCCTTGTAATGCTGGTTTACTGACGGAAGCAGGGCCTCTAATGGCGGACAGTTGAGGTGGGACGATCTTCACGCCAAACCGGCTCAGGTAGTGCATGACGCTATACTCACTTCTGGGAGTACTGCTGCCAACCTGGGAGTACTGCCGCCAACCTGGGAGTGCTGCTGCCAACCTGGGAGTACTGCCGCCAACCTGGGAGTACTGCTGCCAACCTGGGAGTAATGCCGCCAACCTGGGAGTACTGCTGCCAACCTGGGAGTACTGCTGCCAACCTGAGAGTACTGCTGCCAACCTGGGAGTACTGCCGCCAACCTGGGAGTACTGCCGCCAACCTGGGAGTGCTGCTGCCAACCTGGGAGTACTGCCGCCAACCTGGGAGTACTGCTGCGAACCTGGGAGTACTGCTGCCAACCTGAGAGTAATGGTGCCAGCCTGGGAGTACTGCTGCCAACCTGGGAGTGATGGTGCCAACTTGGGAGTAATGGTGCCAACCTGAGAGTAATGGTGCCAACCTGGGAGTACTGCTGCCAACCTGGGAGTACTGCTGCCAGCCTGGGAGCATGGGCAGAAGCGTGGTATTAAGTATGGTATCCGGGGAGGTATTCTGGTGGTTGAGATTAAGCTGGTGCCGGGCGACCACCAGCCCGTGTACCTTCTACAAAGCACACGCTAAAAGTCAGACATGCACGACCAACTGGATTGCAGCGAGAACAGTTATTGTGCAATAGCCTGACGTCCGTCCGACGAAGGAGCCGACTCGTGGAGCTGTCCAAACGTACCAGAGAATGGAAGGGACTAACCAGAGTACCCCCAGTCGTATGCTCCACCCACCTGCACTCGTTAATTCGCTCCGATTTCTTGGGAGGGGAGAGAAAAGCCTGCAGTTACTGGCTACCTCTAGATACCGGCCGTAAGCAGTTACCCGCTGTAAGCAGTTACCGGCCGTAAGCAGTTGCTGGCTATGTGCAGCTACCCGCTGTAAGCAGTTACCTGCTATGAGCAGCTACCCGCTGTAAGCTGGAGGGCGCCCCCTGCGCCAGTGTGGATACACAGCTGCCAAGAGCCGGAGCCGTGCTGATCAGACTGTGCAGCGACGTCCCGGACCTACGGCGTTGTCCCGTGTTGGAGCGTCCCGGATCGCCGGTGTTGTCCTGTGTTGGAGCGTCCCGGACCCACGGCGTTGTCCCGTGTTGGAGCGTCCCGGAGCCACGGCGTTGTCCCGTGTTGGAGCGTCCCGGATCGCCGGTGTTGTCCTGTGTTGGAGCGTCCCGGACCCACGGCGTTGTCCCGTGTTGGAGCGTCCCGGAGCCACGGCGTTGGCCCGTGTTGGAGCGTCCCGGATCCACGGCGTTGTCCTGTGTTGGAGCGTCCCGGATCGCCGGTGTTGTCCTGTGTTGGAGCGTCCCGGACCCACGGCGTTGTCCCGTGTTGGAGCGTCCCGGAGCCACGGCGTTGTCCTGTGTTGGAGCGTCCCTGACCCACGGCGTTATCCCGTGTTGGAGCGTCCCGGAGCCACGGTGTTATCACGTGTTGCAGCGTCTCGGACCCACGGCGTTGTCCCGTTTTGGAGCGTCCCGGAGCCACGGCGGTGTCCGGCTCCTCTGTGAAAGGGAATGTGGCACCTTGGTCGAATCCTGGAATTTAGTGTTATTAGGCGTACTTTTAGTCAAAAATAATGAAACCACTCACGATTTCTCTGAAAAATGTACAACAAGCCAATATTTGGTTTTTAAAAATACTCCTCTAGAAAAAGAAATAAATATCAGCCTGTGGATGATGTCACGATCTGGCAACCACTACCATACTTGAAACGCTTCAAGGGCTTCGATTGGCTGATGCTCATCGTGACGTCAGCGTATGTCGTCACACCAAAAGCTCACAACAATGGCCGCCGGCGACGGGGGCTGAGGGAGGCTGGTGTCCGGTAGGTTTTAGCTTTTTTTCTACGGAAATATCGAGTTCCAAGACAAATGAAATATGGAGTACCGGGTTTTCCGACCTGCTTTACAGCTTGGCTATCTCAGTTAGAATCACGTTGTGAAGGTGCCACATTGCCTTTAATGGAACGGCGGCCGGCCGGTACTCCCCCGGCGCGGCGGACTGCGCTGCTGATGCCCTGCCGCCAACAGTCGCAGAAGCAGGGAGCGACCGGGAACCCCCTCCCCCGGAACTACCTGGACTGCGCAGCGGGGCGAGACAGCTCCGCCGCCTCCCGGATCGCTGGTCTCGGAAACCGTCATGCTGTATTGTTCAGGTCATTTATTAACCCTCGCCCCACCGGGGCCATCGATGGCCCCCTAAGGTTTTTTCGAGATAGCAGAAAAACGACGAGACGCAGCACCGCGGTTGAGGGCTCTATCGCTCACCCCATCATTTTCTCACCATCCCTGACATTTTTATCCCGGGTCACACAAGGTCAGGTCACCAGGCGAGGGCAACCAAGGTCACTGCTCTTCAACTTTTGAGCTCTATAAGAGCTACACTTCTTAGTCGATCGATTTGAAACTTCCTATACTTCGTAACCCCTCCAGGGTCTGCAAGATGTATATCCGGGATTTATTTTGTGACCTGAGGTCAGGTCTTTTTCTGACCTTTCGTGACCCCAGGTCATATTAGGACACGAGTTGACCTCTGGAGGTGAAACCACTGGCGGGAAGTCATTACGCCCCACATAGCGGAAAAAGGTCTGGCATTTTCCTATCAAATTTACTTTACCAGATCTCAATAGTTCTAATGACATAAGAGTTATGCCCAGTTTTCTTGAGCATTGCATATTTAAGTGAAAATATCCTATGGTGACCTAACTTGACCTCCGGAGGTCAAACCACTGACCTGAGCGCTTAAATATGTAAGTAATTTCGTACTGAATTCACGCGAGTTTTGTCGTGCACTTTGCAGATTTGCGCTAACCCCAATATTTTCGGAGTTAAAAGGGGCCATCGATGGCCCCCGGTGGGGCGAAGGTGGCGCCGGACCCCCGGCGGGGCGCGGGGTTAAGGCACCTGTCCACCGGGCCAGACGGTACACGGATGGCGATTTTGCGCCGTGGGAATCGAACCCACTCTAATCCAGACTATCTTAGTCTGGGATTGCCATCAAGCCAGCCGGCCCCCATCTTCAGGAAAATGTCTCGGGGATGGAAAATGTCCCGTACCCCCTGCCCTTGCGGCGGTGTTTTCACCTCCCCCTGTGGTTGCCCGTACCTCCCCCCGCCCTGGTGGCGGTGATATTTGCACCTCCCCGGCGGTGAAGCCTCGGCTGCTGCGGGGGCGTGACTGTGCTCTGTGGCGGCCGCTCGGGGTTTTCTCTGGGAATCCCGGGTCGATGCCGGGAGTGGTTTACACGGCGTTGCCGCGAGGTGACCGCCGGATCAGATTGGCCGTTCCGCCAGCCGATCTGATATGCCAGTTAGAAGTCGAGTTAGCCCGGATGTTGCTCTCCACCCAGCAGCCCGGGGTTTGGGACTCTGGTATCGCCGTCCTTTTCCACCACTACCCGCCGTCCTATTTCCACCACTACCCGCCGTCCTATTTCCACCACTACCGGCCGTCCTTTTCCACCACTACCGGCCGTCCTTTTCTACCACTACCGGCCGTCCTTTTCCACCACTACCCGCCGTCCTTTTCTACCACTACCGGCCGTCCTTTTCCACCACTACCCGCCGTCCTTTTCCACCACTACCGGCCGTCCTTTTCCACCACTACCCGCCGTCCTTTTCCACCACTACCGGCCGTCCTTTTCCACCACTACCGGCCGTCCTATTCCACCACTACCCGCCGTCCTATTTCCACCACTACCCGCCGTCCTTTTCCACCACTACCGGCCGTCCTTTTCCACCACTACCCGCCGTCCTTTTCCACCACTACCGGCCGTCCTTTTCCACCACTACCCGCCGTCCTTTTCCACCACTACCCGCCGTCCTTTTCCACCACTACCCGCCGTCCTTTTCCACCACTACCGGCCGTCCTTTTCCACCACTACCCGCCGTCCTTTTCCACCACTACCGGCCGTCCTTTTCCACCACTACCGGTCGTCCTTTTCCACCACTTCTGGGCGTCCTCTTCCACCACTACCGGCCGTCCTTTTCCACCAGGCCCAGCGCCCGCCGGAGTACCGCCGGCGGTAAACGGCAGTGATGCGCAGTTTTCGGGACTCCGGGAATACCGGCTCACCTCCTCAATCATTTGGCAAGTCATGCCGAAGGATGTAAAGCAGTCCCGTCACCTTCTTCATTTCATTTGGCAAGTCATGCGGAGGGATGCGAAGCTGTTCTATGGGCTTCTTATGCAATAGAAAATCGCAATTCCAAGGAATATACCACTTCACATTGAAATATCAGCCCTCGGCGATGAACAGACGGTGGTGGGCCTCTCCCACTGCTGCGAATACATAGTGGGCAAGTACTTTTAGCAACAGTCATTCCTGGAAGCAAGGTTTTCTACACCCAATTTTCGCGTATATTTCGTTTCCGGCTTTAAATGTGACTGGAATAGGGGCGGCTGTTTGTAAAAACCCTCTGGAGCCCTTGAAAATACGGAATTTTGTTTTCCTTGGGCGTAAACTAAGTGCAAATAGTGATTCAGGGTTGCTTGTGAGTAGTTGATACGCTGTGTTGTATAGACAGAGTTGGGCGCTGGTGCATTTTTGAAGCCGCCACTGCTGCTTGCGCTGCTTTTACTGTGTTACACCGCTACTGCTACTTCGCTATCGCTAATTTTGATAAAGCGCTACGTAAAAATTACCTTTCATTATTTTTGAAAGAAATTTGAAGGGAACTTCTGCTTATCTGCTTTTTAGAGACACAGTTTTCAGTTATATTGCAATGTTCAGTTATATCTATATTCAGTTATATCACAACAAAAACATGCATTCAGTCTTATTTTTGTTTCCTCATGTAGAGAACAATTATCTGGGTGCTGGTTCTGGGTAGCGGTAGCAGTTTTCGTTGTCATAAGTCTGCTACCAGTTACATGGGTACTTTTTGGGGTGATAAACACCACCACTAGAAACCGATCCACTACAGTTTCGAGAGTCTGAGTAGCGGAGTAGTGGACGTAAATAGCGGATCGGCCGACTCTGGTGATAGAGTAAATACCTCTGCTTGGTAGTATTTCCTCTGGATATGGCAGCTTCTTGCACTCTGCGTTTGGCAGAAATGTCTGTGAAAGAGTGCGCGGACAGTTTTAACGCCGGGCCAACGTTGATGCCCTCATTCTGCTGGGTGCAGATTTTACTTCATCGTCAAAACTGAATTTCAGCTGAAGAAATACTAGAATTATATCAATATATGCAAGAAATATTCATACAAACATCATTTTTTGATGAAGATAATTTCAATTCAGCGGACCTCCTGCTCCCAGGCGAATTGAAATCAAACTTCAAAGTCAACCAGCCCGGTATATTAACTTTGAAAATATGCCTTTGAACTTGGGGAGGATATTTTTCCGTAGCGCCGAGATGTTACAAAATATTCAAGAATGTGTATGCCAATAAAAAGAAATCTGGTGAAAATGTAAAAACTCCTGGAAAATATATTTTGCATGAACATTCACGTATCCAATAATTAATAAAAAAGTTAATTCACCTCTATTTGACTCCCGCTTGCGAGTTTTTGGCCTACGCAGACGCTGTTAATGTACAGTCCCCCGCAATTGAAATTGCCATAACTAGGCTCGACCGGTTTAGGATGGATATCTTGCATCCTATGGTGCCTATAGGTTTAGAAACGGGTGCATCATGTGTATTTTTTCAAGAGCTTTCCAGTGGTCACCATTATTTACTAATCTGACATCTGGGTGAGAAAATATTACACAATTACTGATTTTGCTGCTTTCTGACGGGGTAGTCTTCGGCTGACTTGCCACCGCCTCTGATAATCCCTGACCCTCTCGCCCATACCTGGACCACGTGACCTCACAGATGAATGGGCGGTTGGCATTGTGCCAGCTCATTCATCCCTCTCACAAATCTTGTCGTGTCTGAGGGGCACTCGTATTGCAATTGCTCCCACTGTGTTGCTGTGTGCTAGACAACTGGCGTCACTGACCTGGGGCCCCGGTCAGTGGCAGAAACCACGCAATGCAGTGGCAGAACCACGAGTTGCCTTTTGAGGGGGAGCAATATCCAATAAGATGGGCACAGATGGGGCCAACCATCGGAATATATTTTGCTGCGGGGAAGCACACGAATTTTCCCTCCTATATCCGTCCTTGTGCTTGGGTTGCGAAACATGTAAGCTGTCATTGGCTGCCGGGCTCCCCTCACCTGCATGTTTATTTAGACAGGATTCTGGTAAAACGGCTGATACAGTGATACAACTTTGTTTGGAGGTTTCATTAAAATAATATTTTCAGATACTCGTCAGAAGAGGGGACAGTTGGAGCCATAGGTGGATCCAAGGGTAAAGGAATGCAGGTCCCCCTCATTGACCCTCGGCGTCCCTAAAATGATCACAGCATTCCTCTAAACGGTCGATGGCACTTCCTGAAATGTCACTTCCACCCCTCCCCCAGGATGCGAAAATCGGCACCCCGCCATAGGATTTGGCACCCACCTGAAAGCTTTTACCGGCCAAAAGTGGCACCCAATTTGTACGGATGACGTCCCACCCCCCGGCAAGGTGACCCCCATCGGTGATCCTGGATCCCCCTATGGTGGGGGCAGGCCCCCAATTTTCATTAAACATCGCGATTTAAGAAACAATAGGAAAATCGGGCATTGTGTGGGCAGCATTTTGCGAAAGTCTCAAGAAGCCTGAACCTGACGAGGTTTTGTTTTTAGATGGGAAATTTTCTTGTCAAGGGTGACGGTTCACTGGCTCTATCACTGTTTCGTCGGTGGCGGCGATTATTTATTATGGGACAATTGCTTCCAACTAAATGAGCTTAATTCCGTCCACAGAGAATTTTCAAATTTCCAGCTTGAGAACCTTTGTAGAGCCTATTTCTCGGGAGCATAAAACTGTGCCCTCGCTTGACTAAAATCACGCAGTCGTCTCCTCTCAACGAACGGCAGCCATTGCTTTAACTGGGGAGGATGGAGTTTCCATGAACTGGCCTCTAGACTGACATCACACGGTGCAAGCTTGGCATAGCGTTTGCGATAGTCTCTAATAAAAATTGTTGGGGTTAGACGCCGCTCCAGCTCTCAATGTTATATGGCGTTACCAAATCTCACCCTGTAAGGATAGATTTGGTGCATCTGATCAGCATACCTATTCAGAGAATCTCCCGGGACATGAACCCAAGGAGATGAACCCGGGGGAGTTGAGCCAGGGAATTAGCGCTAGGTTTCTTGCGGCCTTTTGGCAGCACCCTCACTTGTCGGAAGGATTTGATCATATTTTATGCTGAAAATATTAGATAATTTTAAGCAGTATTACAAAGGTATAAAAGCCTATGTAGCAGCTTTAGCGGTGATAGTGCTGGTTGTTGTGCGTATCATTAGCGGTAAAATTGGTCAGTGATGGATCTAGGCGGTAGTTTTGGTGGGACAAACAAAAATCGAAACGCAGGAAAAAACATCACGCAGTGAAAGCTTTTGCAACAATCTAACTAGCCGGCAGGTTGGGGAGGCGGGGAGTAGGGATTAAATATAAGTCGAAAAGCAAAACAAACAGGCGTCACTGGGTGAAATATGTGGCCACAAAATGCTTGCTTTCGATATCCAAGGATCATTCACCCAAATACGATTTAAAATATCAAGAGGACCAGGCTCCAATATTCACACTGAAGTTGACTGGTTCTGTTTGAAAATTATTTCTTCAGTTAAAGCACCAACACCTTGCTTATGAACTTAAAAGGAGCCGGGGAAAAGGTCGACAGCTTAGGGGAGGGGGATAACATTATGGTTTTGCTCCGAGCTTTTTCGTTCGAGGAGAAACACGTATTGTCCCCCTCCCCTTGGGTCCTCCATTAGAACTGGATGCTGTTTGAGGGGCCTTGTTGCCACGTGCGACCACCGAGGGTAAAAGGGCAGTGAATAGTGAATGTTTCTCTGATGAAATCCACCAACTCGAGAGCTACTACTTTTCGAAATTTAGCGCGACATTGGTTCCAGCTATTATTGATGGTAAAATTTTTCGATGTGTCGCTGAAATGAAAATATTTTAGGATAAATATTGTTTACATATTCTGGTTGGGCGAAACCAGAATATTACCCGGGGAACCTTGTAACCAAAGCCTACCTTTGGCGGACGCAGGGGGCATTCCGGTCATGGCCCCCAAAGCGCTGGAGGGGGGCCAAACTATCTTTCCCCCCAAACGCCGGATAAATTTTTGAAAAAAGGTGTGTACACTAAGCCTGTAGAGCAAAAAAATATTCGCTTCCCCCTCCCCCCGGAGAGCGATCATGCACTTGGAGAGGTAGCTTATACTAAATCTGTCGAGCACTGAAAAAGGTGTTTACAATAGGTATGTAGAGCAAAAAATATTCGCTCCCACCCCCTTCCCCCCCACAGGAGGACAGGCAGACATGGGTTTGCCCCCAAAACTCGGGTCTGCGTACGCCCCTGAAGCCTACGCTGCTCCCTTGACCTGAGAGGGTATATTACCAACAAGACTAAAATTGGACTGGAAACGAATGTTAACCTGGTCTGATTCTGGTTTAGCCCGAGAGATTATTATCAGTATATTGTTTTGGGATTTCATTGAGTTTAAATCTTTAGCCTCGATAAATTTTTGAGAACTCCCGCAGCCTAATATTGAGCCCCTTGGGCTAAAGGGTGTTTTTAAGCTCGTGCAATCTTTCGAAAGCCTAGCTGGCTCTGAGGCCCCTAACTATCGTGCATCCATAGCTGCCATCTCAACTTAACGTATCTGCATTGGTTTTGGTCGCCCGGAAAGAGGCACATAAGCATTTATCACTAACTTTAAGAATTGTTGGGGTTTAACGACGCACCAACTGCCAGGGCCACGCGGCGTCGCCAACTCTTACCCTGTTGGAAGGGATTTTGGGGATCAGATCGACTTATTCAGAGGCTCCGCCGGGACTTGAACCCGGGACCGGTGGCTTAGAAGACAAGGGTGCTATCCCCTAATCCACTTCATCCCCTTATCACTAACTTTATACGATATTATACGTAATAAATAATTTTTGGGCTTATCGATGCACCAACTGCCAGTGTCATATGGTGTCGCCAACTTTTTTACTGTTGAAAAGATATCCCGGGAACCAGCTTGCTCCTTGTTCAGGGAAACCGCCGGGCCTTGAACCCGGGTCGGCTGGGTGGAATCCAGCTACGCTGACCACTCCAATACAGCGTCTCTAGCATTTAATTGGAATTGAAGACATCCCTCTATCTGAATACTGATTTGTGCAAATCAGGATATATTTGAATATAAGCTGATGACCATTGTTGGTTGGCAGCCCCTACCAATGGTCCCCAGCCTTTGGAATTTTTCCCTAACTGGCAAACAGTACCCCTCTAGCTCGAAATACCTGAAGGCCTTTCCCGTTTGGCAAGGGCTAATGTGACCTTTGAGGAAGGTCGTTATGAGCACATAACCAGGCAAGCAAGGGCAAGGTAGGAAACCGAAAGAGCCTAATAAAGAAAACAATAGCTCTTTTTCGATTCATGTAATGTTCCCTTTGTGCCCATCTCCCAGCAACATGAGAGTTGGCGACACTATATAGCCTCAACAGTCGGTGTGTGTAAACCCCCAAAGCTGCTTTGAACCCATTTTCTTCCTTTGTCCCTGGAAAAATGCGAAAACAAGCAAGACCTGAATGTGTGTATTTCGCTCTGGACACATGAGCAACAAAAAAACAGTGGAATAAAATTCAGGCAGAATATCTGCTCCTAATTTCGAAACATTTCAAATAAATATGAGGATTCAGTACTTGCAAGTCGATAGTTTTAGTCATTTTTAGTGTAGTGGCAGGTTTCGACTCATTACCTCATGCATTTATCTACCATTTTTTGTGATTGAGACCCCATTAGCCAAACGGCACTTTTTCATGCTCCCTTCTTGTTCTTCATAAGGAGTTTTAGCGACCTAGCGTTCATGAATTGTAGCCAAATATGTTAATCATTTTTATTTTAACCATTTTCTGGTCCATAAGTCCTGATTACCATATAATAAAGAGATATTTATTTATTTATTTTGCAGCACAATGGTGACAATACTATCAGCATAATTCACAACAGGAACAGACACCCATGGAACAGGCATATATGTTAAACCTGATAAACAATTTGAATTCAAACTTACCCCACAACCCCAGGCCATTCCATTGATAAGCTAAGCGGGGAATATAAAGGAAAAAATATGCCCATATACATAATTTTAATCGCCTTGGTGCTCTTCCCGGGCCCCATCCTCATTTTTGGCGAGTTATTCGGAGCCGATTTAAATGAGAGACTAGTCGACTTACACCAATTTATGGTTATCAGCCTGACAACTTATAACTGTAAATTGATAACAGTTCAGGTCAGGTGAACGAGTTTTAACGTGATTTCCACGCCCATGTGGGTCATTTTTGTTTTTCTTAGATAAGAACGACAAAGCAAGGGAAAAACGCGACTCCTACAGCAGGCCATGGTCGAGTTTCCTCCTCATTCAAAAGCTCTTCGAAATAAAAATTTCCCAGATATCGTCTAGTTATTTTGAGATCACGTCAGTAAAGACGCTACCAGGGATCACCGGAGGTCATAGTTTCGAGCTTGTTTGTGCTCATATCTTTAGAACAAGACGGCAAGGAGCTTCCAGCGCCATTTCTATTTTTCGTATCACCTTTGCCTCTTGAGTTAACAGGGGAAAGGGAGATGGACTGACGCCCCACGTCGTAGTGGGTGCGAAAAAGAGGCCAGGTGGTGTCTGGTTGACATACTTTTCCCATTATTATCCCTTGCACCTGACTGGATTCAGCCAAATCAAAAATTTCTTGGCGTCGTCTTCACCCTCCCCGGAGGGAGGGGAGGAGTCTGAACACTAGACCGGATCGTCCGGAACAACCTATATCGGGAGGGGTCATTTCACTTGCCTTTAGATGCGAATAGTTCGGAGAACACGAAAAAAGTATCAGAAAATTGTATTAAATACCTCCACGCCTCGAGTTTTTGCGTTGAAGAGTGCTGAGTTCAGGCGTTGAAGTCTCCCATTCGTTTTACTTGGTGTTAGGCACTACCATTCGCTTTGGTTATGTTCGATACCGTTTTAAAATGGGAAAACCCAAGAGAAGAAGTTATAACTCTATTTATAATTTAAACGTTAGAAATAAAAGATAACGTTTCAGCTCTACCACTTCATCCCTTCTTTATTTTAAGACAAACACGTCTCTAGCAGTTAGCACTCTAAAGCTAAACCAAACTATTCGCTGTTTTTGCTCAGCATTAGGGTGCTATAGATGGATTTATTTGTTTTTTAAGGATGTGATCAGGCCAGTATAGTCAAAACGTGTGTATATCTGTGTAACATGCAGGTGTAAGTTTGTTTATATGTGT
The DNA here is from genome assembly GCA_034440635.1 of Lepas anatifera. Lineage (NCBI taxonomy): Eukaryota > Metazoa > Arthropoda > Thecostraca > Lepadidae > Lepas > Lepas anatifera. The sequence goes on along the minus strand of JAOTON010000407.1, from coordinate 450,553 downwards.
TGTAACCTTTGGACTGAAACAAATATTTCAAATTTATTCCCTTTGAGTTCCTTTTTCAAAACACGTGTCATTCCATCTATCAAAAACGTTTCATGTCATTCACACACTTGAAGGATCTTTATTTGGTACTATTACACTGTCACCCTATTTCCTTGAGGCTTCATTTGCCCACTCAACGAAACTTCGTTTGGTGTCTGTCTCTGGCAGTTCTTTTACGGAACGGGTGCGTGTAAGTATCATACGATGGCGTCTTTCATGGCCTGATACCTTTCCCGACGCTCTCGTGACTTCCGAGACCCATCTTTCCACCCCTTGTGAATGACAAGGTATGTCGGGCACCTCTAGGGGCTTGGAGACCACCTGCTCAAGCTCTGCAGATGATATACTGAACGACAGAGGTGGCTCCGTCACAACTGTGTTCCTCCAGTCTATCAGTTGGTGGTACGCCTCCGATTCAAAGTTGACTTTTGGCACTAGGAATTGCCGAACCTGCTTTGGAGAGTGCATGCTTGACAAACGGCACCGGAGTATAGTCTGAACAGCCATTTTTCTAGTATCCTCATGCTCGTCTGCCAGCATTGCAATGAGTATATTTTCTGAGTGCGCCCAGTACGCATTCCTCTGCAAAACTGTTTGCGTGATCTGGCGGTCAATGTCTGGCAACCTTCTCGAGAGCAGTATCAGATACATAAAGTTGGGGGCTCCATCGGTGATTTTCCAATGTGTTTTGAACCTGAACCACCCGGGAGCATATTGGTTCAGGACAAAGAACACCAGTCGTTTGAGTTCGAGTGATGGAGTGTGTTCAGATACGTAGAGACGCAGAATTCTGTTGGCTAACGTAAGCCATCGTGCCTGATGTAGGGGTCCTGGTTGTTTTGTTAGAAGATCTTGAGGAAAACTGGCTTTCCCCTGCTGCACAGCCATACTCATGCGATACAGGTATTTCTGGTCCCTGCTCATATGTTTCTGTACCTCAACTGGAATTTCTTGTACCATCCCTGGAACAGTTTCGAAATCTGCTAAGGGAAGAGAACAAAGATCCTTCTCTAACTCCCTTCCGATGGCCCCTTTGAACGAGCTGGGTCCGCTACTTTTCCCATCTGCGTCCTGAAAAACATGCCTAAGGGGAAGCTCATTTGCGTGGATACCACACACAACTTGTTGAAGAGGTCGTTCAAGAGCGTTCTCTAATCGGCGGTTTACACCACCGATATGTCCCGTGTTTACGGCTGTTCCATCACAGCCAACAACTTGGGGCTCAATCTCATATTCATCCAAAACATCTAAAAGCCCTTCAGCAATGTGTGGGGCTTTTCCACTCGTTGGTGTTATGTGGTCCATATATTTACATCCTGGTTCGGTAACGATCACATCATGCAACTCCTTCTTAGTTTTTCCATTCTTTTGAAGCGTCATGTCCTCCCTTCCGTCATAAAATACGCCAAGGACATCCTGCATTTCATATGAGTTTGCTTCTTTTTTCCCCATAGCTCTCTCTGTCTCCTTATCTTGTTTCTGTCGACTAGATCCTTTGTCTTATCACCATTCACAATCCCGTAATCCATCAGAGCGGCGTTCAGTAAAGCTGCTGCCGCCCGGTCCGTCACGCCATACCTATCACACATTCGAGAATAGTTTGGTAATTGCCGATAGTTCCGCTCGCTTCTTTCGTCGTCCGTGTCAAGGCTCTCGCTTGAAGCCCCAGGTTCAGACGAGCTTGATTGGTCCTCTAAGCTATCTGGATCGGGTGAGGAGGTTGCACAGGCACTCGTATCTGCCCCACATTTTTCCTGACCCTGGATCTCCCGCTTTGCCTCGAGGATTTTTTTGCATTGCTTTTCTAGAAGTTTGCTCGTGCCAGCCTTGTCCACATAACCAGAAAGAAACATTTTCCTTTTGGTCCTCTGATCCTTAATGAAACTCACTTCCAGCTTTGGAACTTTCTTATCAGGCGGGCAGCTGCGACAGGGTGCGTCTGAGAGATCGCATCGGCAGTAGAGGATGTCAAACAACTCATTGAATCGCGCGTTGATTATCTCAAAGATTCTGCCTCGCCTTGATCCCCACCTTTGCAACTTGATGGCGTCCGTATGCAGTTTCTCTATTTTCTGCAGGATTGTTCTCTCGGCAATAATGTTGCTTCGCTCCCACACAAGGCTCCCTGGCTCACTGCCAGATGCAGGGTTACTATTCACGTCCTTTTTCGGCTCCCATAGAACCGTGTTTGATCTTTCCCACACTTTCAAAATGTCCTGCATCACCAGTGAAGACAAAGTGCGGATTTTCTGCCTCAAATCCCCGCACCTCACGTTTAGTTCGTTCCGGACATGCAAAAAGTGTTGGTATACATCGCGGTTGGTGGGCAACTGGGACTCAGGCAGGATGCAAGGATTGAAATCCAAGGTCTTGTAAGGCTTGGAACTATTTCTGGTCTTTGGCCCCATCGTGTTCTTATGATATATTATTTAGTGCTTCTTAATGGATTGGTGAGGCTGGAAGAGAGGGAACACGGTGTTAAAATACACTAAAATAGTCATCCGGCTATGGTATTATGGAAGCGATGGTTGACACACATGCATGAAATACCAATTGTTAACCAACGCACGTTATTTCCACGTTCATATGACCATATGGTAACGGTACGGCGAGCGCATTCGACCCGGTGATTTTTAAGTGGATAACACCGAGTTAAGTGAATGGAGACTGCAACGCCAGAAATTGCGCGCAGTGAGGATAAACATGCGATGTGTGGAGGTATTTAATATTAATTTACCAAACTTTTTACAACATAGATGATCTATTTAGACCCCAAGGCAGGTCAAATGACCCCTCCCGATTTCGCCCTTCGGATTTCATCTGAGAACGATCCGGTCTACTGAACACCCTCCCTCAGATTTTTCCGACTGTGCATAAAAATGCCGGCGCGAAGCGCCGCCGTAATTGGCGCACCCTATCCGTAATTAATTCTTCAACATTTTCTAGAATTTTTCGTTTGCACCATCTCAGGTCAGGTCAACAGTGCAGGTCAAGTTACCTCAACTCCAAAAAGTTTAAGATTTCATGAGTAGGAACGGTGTGAATCTGTCTTCTTAAAACCCATATCACATAATAGCCCCATCAATTAGTGCAAAACATATTCCGGGATTTTACATATCGATGACCTAGGATCAAATACAGATCATGACCTCTCCATTGGAAATGCATGGGAAAACAAAAATTGAGGGAAATGGTTTTATTTCTGTTGATATGTAGTTGAATACCTTCACATCCTCCAAATCGTAGTAGCTTAAGCCCCTCTCCAGGCTCATGGTGCAAGTTTGGACCTGTGATCTCTGAGAGGTCATCTTGGATTGCTTAAACCGCGCCCCAGTGGGCCTCCGAGCCATCTTTGCCCTGGTGGGAGGGGGGTGTTTGAACACCCCCTCGAACTCGGCCTCTACGTGGGATAGCGAAAAAAGCGAACGCTGTTGGATAGTTCATACAAATTCATGAAGAAATTACATTTGTCACTTTTTGGCTCAGGTCAATTTTGAGGTCATGACAGGTCAAAGGAAGTGGGATTTTGAGTAGAGTTTTTGGTATCTAGCGTCTGGAGAGTTGAGTAAGACACCATTCGCTTCCTCTCGTCACGGAAAATCGAATGATGAATCAAATCGGAAAATCGAACGAGCCATACTAGGTCAAAACTTAAAAATGACCAGACCTCAGCTCAGGGTCACTTTTTAACCTAGCATAGTCAATATGCAATCAATCGACTCGCAATAGCAATCTGAACGCAATGATATCAAAATAAAAGCTGGATCATTTCATGCAGTTATTGACATAAGTCTGAAAACTGCTTAAAAGCCCCAGATGACCTCTCAGAGGTCACAGGTCAAAAATTGCAACAGGAGCCTGGAAAGGGTCCCAGGATACTACGATTTAGGGAATATTGAGGTTTTCTCAGCTGTTGAGTACACAAATACAGCCCAATTTCTGTTTTCCCATGTATTTACAATAGCGAGGTCATGGTCCGTAGTTGACCTTAGGTCATCGATATGAAAAATCCCGGAATATATGTTGTAGCACTCGGTGGGCCCATTATATGGAATAAGTTTTAATTCGATAGATTCACCCATTTCTTACTTATGCCGCTTAAACATTTTTGTAGGTGAGGTCACCTGCACTGGTGACCTGAACTGTGATGACCCAACCTTAAAATTTGGGGAAAAGTTGCGGAATCAATCAAGGATAAAGTGTGCTAAGTACGGCGGCGCCCCGCGCAGCCGTTTTTTCGTGCCGCCGGAAAACACCCGAGGGGGGTGTTTAAGCACCTTCCACCGGAGCGAGGGTTAAACAGGTAGACTTGGGTCAATAATTTCGCAGGAAAGGATGAAAAAAATTTTTTATTTTGATACCATTACGTTTGGATTGTTATTGCAAGTTGATTGATATGCATATTCATTATGCTAGATCAGATAAAGACCTTGACCCAGCTTTAGGTCACGTTACTTTTATGATTTCATGTAGTATAGTCATATTATACATGGTCCGATTTTCCGTAAAAAGAGGAAGCCAATGGCGCCATACAGTTTATACTAACTGAATTCAGTCAGACGATAGGCCCCATAAACTCCTCTACACCCTATCACATTTTTTTACCTGTCATGACCTAAATATTGACCTGAGACAAAAATTGAGTAATGCAGTTTCGCAAAAAATTCTTATGAACCATCTACCAGTGTTCGCGTTTCCCTCTATCCTGCATAGGAGCCGGGTTCGAGGGGAAGTGTTCTCCCCTACAGCAAAAGATGGCTCGGACACCCGCCGGGGCGGGTGTTAAATAACAAAATTCGGCCACAGGGTGCCGTTTTAAACCCCATGAACTCTAGTCCCCCAGAAAAAAATATTTCAGCAGTGATCCTGTGAGCCTTATGAGGCTAGAAACATTGTTTGAAGCCATAACTCAGACATACCCAGTCTTGGACTCTCGTGCCCAGGCGCCTCGGTCACTGGATGGACCGCCTGGGGCTAGACACCTGCGAGACAGTACTGATCACCTCGGTTCAAAACACTGTGCCCCCTGCCTGCCACACACTACTTACTACGTGTGGCCTTGCACCTGTCGTTGTAAACACGTAGTAATCACGTGACCCAGGTATGCGTGCCAGTCGAGCGAAGGGTCGGGGATTATCAGGGGCGGTGGCAAGTCAGCCGAAGACTACCCCGTCAAAATGCAGCAAAATCAGTAATTGTGTAATATTTTCTCACGCAGATGTCAGATTAGGAAATAATGGTAACCACTGAAAAGCTCTTGCAAAAATAAATAAGAAGAACCCGTTTATAAAGCTATAGACGCCATAGGTTGCGAGATATTCATCCTAAACCGGTCGACCCTAGTCATGGCAATTTCAATTGCGGGGGACTGTACTTTAAAGGTTTGGACAGGGGGCGGGGCGGGGGATGGAATGAGGCAGCCGTGGCTAACTGTGCAAAGGTTCTCTGATTTCGGGGGGATGGCCTCATGGTCGGGAGGGGGCGCCATCCAAACCAGGGGGCGCCACTTCTGGGCGGCAACACTAGGTGGGCGCCAAATTCTATCGCGGGCGTACTTGCATCGGGGGGGAGGGAATGAAAAATGACATTTTAGGGGCGCCATTTACTTTCAGGGGATGTCAAGGGCTGATTGGTACAGTGCCAGTACCCCCCCCCACTTGCCCGTCTGAACCCGCTTAAACCAAAATGACTAAATATATCCATAGTCGTGAGGCTGTGAATTAACCCACCATAAACAATGTAATTTAATCTGCATGCACATGGTCAAAGCATCATTGCTCTCTTTTCCATGTGTAAGTGGTGCATATAGATCGGGGGGAGGGGGCAGTGCCCCCTCCGAGCATTGACGCTCCGGCACAGTGCCGCCCCCCCCCCCCGCGGGTAGGAGTGTCGCCGCCCCGGTCAGGAGACCTGGCACCCCCCCTGGTATCGTACCCCGCCCAGAGCAGACATGCCTCCGATGCCAGGGCGCTGGGCGCGATTACTACTGCGGAAGTTGGCGTCTGCTGGGTTATGTAACTCAGTTTATACATCACTACGAATTGGGGTCCTTGTCGAGAATGTTGACGGCAGCCATTTGGGTGGCGAGTGGTTCATTTGTGCATGTCTCCGCGGACCTGGACATTCTGCCGCGCGCATGCGCAGCACCGCGCCGGCCCCGGGATGACGTCATACGCTGACGCGGTCAGCATCACGTGGGAACTCATTTTTCGAACCGGTTTCCAATGCTGACGTTGTGAGTGTGCTACGGGTCACCGGCCAGCTTTAGCTAGGACTATTATTGGAATGTTTATTTTTAGAACGGAAGTGCTCCCTTTTCGATTTTCAAGAAGTCTGTGCAACGTGTTTCGATCAACGATAAAGGCTGAACTTGGAAGCATGTATGGACCTGGAACCGCACAGAAAGAAATTTTACAAGGGCAAACCTTGTCAGACCCTTGTTTACATGGAAAATTACTAGGGTAAAACGCAAAGCTTGTACGTTCAAAATCCGTGCCACGAAAACAAGGAAATACAAGGAAAAACCATGTAGAACAATGGTAGAACCATAGTACGACAATGGTTGCCAGAAGACGTTGTACAAACCTTGTAACTTAACTATAGTTAACCTACATGGCAAAGACAATGGCTGACAACGTCCCCACAAGCCCTCTACTAGGTGATGATTACCCCATAACAAAGGGTAGAACAAAGTCTTGTGCCCGCCTTGTACACAACGGCAGCCTTCCTACAAAAGCGTGACGAGATTAGAACCTTGCTTGCACAACCGCTCTACCAGTGCGTAACGGGAGGAACAAGGGTGTTGCAAGGCTTATTACAAGGGTAAAACGAGACTCGGATTACGTCTTTACAACAGCGGCAGATCCAGGACTTCATTTCGGGGGAAGCTTGGACGTTCGCGCCTCCCCCGCCATAGTGTCTAGACAGCATCCGACTACGCATTTACTTTAGGCACTCTGACATTTCATGATGTGGAAGGGGGCTTGAGCCCTCTTAGCCCCGCCCCTTGTACCTACCTCTGCTTCAAAAGGAACTTTACAGTCTCTATGCGAAAGCTAAAGCGTTTTCTGGCCCCAAATGCAACCGGAAGACCATCGGTAGAAAAGGGGTAAGCATTGAGCCACCTCTCAAGCAAGAAAATAACCTGCACGTTGTCTTACCCATATCGGTAAAACACAGCATCACTCATCAGGCACCGATCCATCTGAAGACACCAACAAGATCATATTGGAACTCAACTCACCCTATTTTCAAACGGGCCCATAAGGCAAACACAATTAGGTTCTACCCACTGCAGGTACCTAAGCCATATGGTCAAATAATCTGTGCTCCTTTGACACGAAAATATGAGCCTTAATACCAATATGGCATACATGCCTGCCGTAACCACATCCCTACTTACCTGGACCTGGATTGACCATTCCAAAATGCCTCACTTTTCAACTATTGGAACAGAGAACAATACTTTCCACTCGCAGATCACTGACAAATATTCCAGACAGCTTCCAAAGTTCCACGATTGATTAAAATAAGTCACATTTATTCTAACCTACACGGCAGGCGTGCCAGGCCACTGTGTATCGCCACGGGTAAACAGAAAGCAAGATGGCGACTGTAACCCGAGCAGGTATTTGAAACCATAGTCAAACGACAATGGCCGAGCAAGGGTGCAACAACGCCCTAGCTTTACCTATCAGCTATTTACAATGCCACTACAACGCCTAGTATTCAGTTAGTGCAGCGCTGGTGCGCAAGCAAGGTATGAACCAGGTATGAACGAGGCGCACACTATTGTGGCACAAGGCAAGGTTGTCATTCCGTAGTAATTGCATTGCTTTATGCTAGTGACTTAACCAGGGTTGTTTTACTTCGGTAATTGAACTACGGTGCAACTATTGTTCTGCAATGGTAAAACTTGTAGAAACACAATTTTAAGCTTGTACCTTGTAATAAATTCTTTCTGTGCGTAAGCATGTATTACCGCACACAAAATAGCATCCTTTCTTATCTTGGCTGCCAAACAAAGGGACAGATAGACATAGATTTCCATCAATGCCCCCCCCGCTCGAAAACCCGTGGTGACTATGGCGTGTCGTGGCGTCACGACTGACGCAGTATACTGGCAGCAGACAAACTCGACTCCGGACAGGTGGTCCGGATCGGACCGGACAGGTGGTCCGGATCTGACCGGACTGGTGGTCCGGATCGGACCGGACTGGTGGTCCGGATCGGACCGGATGGTGGTCGGATCGGAGACCGGAGAGGTGGTCGGATCGGAGACCGGAGAGGTGGTCCGGATCGGAGACCGGACAGGTGGTCCGGATCGGATCGGACTGGTGGTCCGGATCGGACCGGACAGGTGGTCCGGATCGGACCGGACGGGTATTCCTCCGAGCTGGAGAGGAAAGTCCGTTGAAACTGGGGCGTTTCTCGGCGTCGACTTTCCTTCCACGCAAACCGGTCTCCGGTAGCGCTTCATGCAGGGGCGAATCCAGGGCGGATCCAGGGTGGATACATGCAGGGGCGGGTCCAGGGTGGATACATGCAGGGGCGAATCAGGGCGGATCCAGGAGGATACATGCAGGGGCGAATCCAGGGCGGATCCAGGAGGATACATGCAGGGGCGAATCCAGGGCGGATCCAGGGCGGATACATGCAGGGGCGAATCCAGGGCGGATCCAGGGGGATACATGCAGGGGCGAATCCAGGGCGGATACATGCAGGGGAGCCTCATCATCGTCAGTGTCATGCAGAAAATTAATGTGTAACATTATTCGGCGTCCGCAGCAATGAAGATTCGTCCATTATGATTTTCGTTCAAATTTTCGATGGCAGGCGCCCGCTGCCCCCCTCCCACCATTCCCCCAGATACGTATTACTGGTGTATATTATCTTGGGATGAAGTGGAGAGTAATGAGGGCTCCGGTTTGCAGGAGCCGCCGGATTCAGTGACCTGCGTCCGCCATAATCTGTCCTTTGCGCCCGTCATATTCTGTTCCCAGCGTCCGCCATGTTCCGTTCTTTGCATCCGCAATGTTCCGTTCCCTGCGTCTTTACTCCGAATACCCTGGCATGATCTCATCGAGGGGGCGGGTTGTGGGGAGGGGGGCGATGACGTCGGCGGCGGCCCTGAACCGGCGCCAGGCGCCCGGCTGTGTCCCGCGCAGGGGCGCGCCCAGCTGGCGGGGCGGTGTGCAGGGGCGGAGTCAGGCCGTCGGGCTGAGGAGGTAACCTCCATCCCGGAGATGTTGTCAGGATGTTTGTGTTGCGCGGACGGAAATCACCGGGTGCTGCCTGGGCGGCGTTGGTCCTGGCTCTGGCTCTGGCCACGTGCAAATGTTGACGCAGTCCGATAATTCAAAGCCCGGTGTCCTGAAACCAGCTCCGGGACTTCCCGAAGCTAAAATTGAGCGCCTGTTGACCGTTCACACATTGTTCACTTGAACGTTTTGCTTCCAGCGCGTCACGAGCTGAGACTGTCCTGCTAACGGGAATGTGGCATTTTCACTAGACAAGAACTGAGCTCACCTGCACTAGATATGAACTGAGCTTACATTCACTAAGCATGAAATGAGCCCTATATAGAAGCCATAGAATATATAACAAAGTTTCTGGTCTCGTATTTCGCTTCTCTCAGAGAGTTCGCTCTGTGCGGAACAACAGGGAATGTACTTAAGAGCGTACTTCTTTTTTAACGCACTGCTCTCGCGGTTGCCCTCCACTTCGCCCCCGAGCCCGCGGCCGCGGCTGTGCGGTAACAGCTAACTGGGACTGGCATGGGGAGGGCGAGGCCGGGGTCCGTTGTAAACGCGTCCTATTTCTCCGGACATGCCGAGCTTTAGGAGAACGAAACTCTTATCGCCCAGTGCCCTGTTCGCCGTGCACGGTTTTCCTGCCTGCCGCTGCCGCTGCTGGCGCCGGCTCACGGCCAATCAGCGTCGTACGGGGAGGGGTAGTGACGTCATACTTGGCCTGCCGCCGAAGGATCTTGACTGTTCGAATAAAGTCCGGAGTGCCTCGGAGGTGGTTCAGGGGCGCTGGCCTACTGACACGAGCTACCTCGCTGTTTGAGAGCCTCCGGCGCGCAGTTGAGAACCACTGACGACCTCGTCTCCGCGGGACTTCACCACTGGAGGCCCAGCCAGCAGCGTCGGCGCCGTCCTAACTGACCGAGCCGCCTGAGAAAACAGCACGTGTCAAAGAACCGTCTGAGAATACCAGCACATGTCAAAGAACCGCCTGAGAATACCAGCAAGTGGCAAAGAACCAACTGAGAATACCAGCACACGTCAAAGAACTGTCTGAGAATACCAGCAAGTGGCAGAACCAACTGAGAATACCAGCACACGTCAAAGAACTGTCTGAGAATACCAGCAAGTGGCAGAACCAACTGAAAAAGCAGCACATTGTAGAAGAACTTCTGAGAGAAGTAGCACATTTCAGCTCCCCAAATGCAGGAGCACCGTTTGGGGGAGGGGGCAACTTGGATAAATTCTTAGTTCTTTTTAAAGAAAATCGGCCATAACATTGCCATTTTTAGGGGACATGGGCTCTTGGTCCCCCTCTGCGTCCGCCAGTGCATTGCGGATGAGCGTCTGAAAGAAGCAGCTCCTGAGTCTGAGTCAGGACCGTCTGAGGGAACCAGCACGTCTCAGGCGAATCTTGGGTCCAGAGAACCCAGCCGGCGCTGGATCGGACAAAACCAGCAAGGTAGCACACGCAGCGTACAAATAGCACAACTGGAAAAGGCCACGCAGAATCTCAGAGTTTAGACTAGACAAAACAACAATTTAACAGGAAAAAGAACACTGCTGCTAACACTGCCAACAGGGGTCCGCTGCTGCTAACACTGCCGACAGGGGTCCGCTGCTGCTAACACTGCCGACAGGGGTCCGCTGCTGCTAACACTGCCGACAGGGGTCCGCTGCTGCTAACACTGCCGGCAGGGGTCCGCTGCTGCTAACACTGCCGACAGGGGTCCGCTGCTGCTAACACTGCCGACAGGGGTCCGCTGCTGCTAACACTGCCTACAGGGGTCAGTGCAACCAAACCGACAGAGTCGGGGTATCAATTTTCCAGTGCTGGGAGGGCGGGCTTTTGTTGGTGGCTTCATTGAACCATGTTGAATGAAATGCCGTAATTGCTGTTTTCGCGGAGTCTCCGAGCTACTTCCAGAAAAAGAAAACAATCAACGGCAATTGCCGTTTGATAGCTAACTGCAATTCCTACTGATAGGAGTTGCACGCAGTACGCTAAGACACCGTTCATATTTCCCCGGAATCTTCTTAAAATGTATCGACTGCTGCATGTCCTCGTGGATCAGGGGTATCGTGGAGGTCATCCGCCCCCCTCCACTTTCACCCGCTCGTGACTTGGTGTGAGGGAACTACCGTGCCTGAGCCCATGTGCTGCCAGTGTGGGACTTACCGTCTCTCCTGACGTCATCTCGTGACGTCAGCACGGCGACGGTTCACACATGACCACCGGTGACGTCACAGTCCGGCGATAAGATGACGGCCCCGGCGTTTAATCCCAGGCCGGTTAGCTTTTGGGAAATGCTGGTTAAAACGGTGCTAAAAATCGTTAAGCACGTGGACTAAGCCAAATCAACATCAACCTCAGCGGATAGCAAATGAACTTTAACGGGAAAAATGAACTTTTTCTCGGATGGATTCCGGGAGGAATTCTGGGCTGGATTCTGGACTGGATTCTGGATTGATTCTGGACTGCATTCTGGATTGGATTTTGGATTGAATCGTAGACTGGATTTTGTACTGGATTCTGGGCTGGATCTTGGACTGGATCCTGGGTGGGGCTCCGGACTGCTTGTGGTTTGGTTCTGGAATGATTCTGGACCCGCCATGAAATACCGGCGGTGACGGGCCGGGACGTGCAGCTCATTGTGTTGTGTCAGTTTCCTCGTTTCTGTTAAGGCGTGGATTCTGTTTGGGTAGATGGCGACTGTGGGTTAGCCCGGGGCCTGTCGGTGGAGGGAGGGGCAGCGAGCGGACACCGTCTGGCAGCCCTGGCTGCCCTGCACTCCATTGTGAAAACTGGATAAAATAGATTAGGTACAGAGCTTCCGCTCAGTTACTCGGCTCTGACGCCGTAATTCGACTCTGCGACTGTAGGGAACTCGACTCTGCCGCTACCGTTCGACTTTGCTGCTGAAGGGAACACCGGTTTAAAGGCTGGAAGGCGTCTTCTGGTCTTGTTTAGGAACGTGGCGACGGGACCGTCGCGACCTGTGGGAAGCAGTTGTGAGATATTCACATCGGCAATTCCAAACTCGCCTGAGAAACCACATCTCATACAATGAAGCAGTCAGCATATTGTCAGATACAAAATGGAACGCTTTGTGGTTTCTAATTATCTGTCGGCTCTCCCGTCGGAAATACAGGCTACTGTACCCATCTTGATCTGACGAGTTTTAATGTATGCTATAAAACCTGCCTTTCGAAATATTCTGAAGCAGTTACCATGCCGGTAAACGCAGCGGCTGCAGGAAGTGCGGCTGCAACAGGTCACGTGTTTATGCCGGAGGCGGCCGCGTGAACTGCAGGTCACGTGGCCGGGAGGAGAGCTGGCGCGCTCTCGCACTCTACCTCCCTCCCCGCCCCGCCCCCTCGTCCCTGCCTGAAGATACACGCTTACTTCTTCTATAATAAGCCTTGCGAAGCTGTGTAGCATAGTCAGGTCCAGGATTGCCGACCCCTGGGGGTGGGGCACAGTCGAGAGCACCATCCGGACCAGGGGGCGCCACTTTTGGGTGGATAAACCAATCATGTGAGTGCCAAAGCCCGTGGTGGGAGCGCCGAAACTCACCTGGGTGGGTGGAAAACACATCTGCGGGGGGGGTGAGGGTGCCCGCTACCGACCTCTCAGGGAGCGTGGTGACCATTTCAAAGGGTTGCCGAGGATGGATCGGGAGAGTGCCCCGTCTGCCTGCCTCTGGGTCCGCCTATGCGGTGTTTTACAAACAAGCGGTAGCGGTATATGGAGGAAGAAGCTGTGTTGTGTGCTTGGCTCCGCTGGACCGGTGATTGGCAGCTCGCTTCTGTTACCATGACAACGGCACGTGCGCCCCCTTTGGCCGGTCTGCCGTTGGATTCAGCATGCTGCCAAGGCGGGATTTCACCTGACCAGCGTAGGGTGGTTCACCCTTGCTGCCCTGGATCCGGCTCTGTGTCAGCGGCTCAACTTCCCCTCCCCACTGCTCTCCACCTCACCTCGGCAGCAACCGAGATGCAAATCACAGGCAACGGGGCGCCGAGCGGGGCGGCCAAGGACGTTCTCAGCACGAGGACTGTGACCGGGGAATACTGCAGCGCCCAGTGAAAGGCTCTGAACCTATTGTCAGTCGGGGAAGGGGGCGCCGTTAAGCTCCCTGCTCGTCCAAATTTGCATCACGGCGCTGCACGATTTCTGCGGTTGTTGGGTTACCCGCTCGTCTAAATTTGCATCACGGCGCTGCACGATTTGTACGGTTGTTACCAAGCGTTCGTCCGGGGCCTGCTTGAATCTCCTTACGGCGCGGCCGGGGAGGGGTCATCATCTTCATTTCGGTTCACGGATCTGCAGAACAGTCGGCATCAGCCACGCTGTCAGTTTAGGTGGACATGCGGTACAGCCTACCTACAGCCTGCCCGCAGCACGGCGGGCAAGCCGAACGCCGCGGTTATTACAGCTACGGCTGTATATAGGCTGGCTATTTTCATGCTGAGTTCTTTGGAAAAAGGCCTTTCCTGATTTTGTATTTGGTTCTTTTGCAAGGTTCTATTGTGGAGGTAATGAGAACTAGCGATAGGTGGCCCCCCAGCATTGAGGTTCTCTTCTAGCATCGCTTTCGAAATACAAATCCTGCTCAGGGGCAGACGCAGACCCGAGTTTTGGGGAAACCCATGTCTGCCTCCTCCTGAGGGGACGTGCAATTTGGGTGCTCGACAGACCTAGCATAAGCTACCTCTACAAGTACATGATCGCTCTCCTGGGTGGGTGGAATGGGAGTGAATATTTTTGCTCTACATTCTTAGTGTAAACACTATTTTTCAAAAATTTCTCCGGCGTTTGGGGGCCAAAAGATAGTTTGGCCCACCCCCTCCAGCGCTTTGGGGGAGGAGCATGGACGGAATGGTCCCCTTTGCGTCCGCCAATGATCCTGCTACTCAGTTGGAGTTGACGGGCCCTCAGACCGGAATCCGTGCAGTACCAGCACATTCGATGCTGGGACGGGGTCCCGTGAAAATGGCGCCTTCTCACCTGGTCAAGGTCAGGTGGCTGGGTATTGATCAGTCGCAGGGTCAGTACCCCGCACTCCTGGCCCCTTGTCAGTACCCCGCCATCCTGGCTCTTTGTCAGTACTCCTTGGGTAAGCAACGATTGAGGGGGGCTCCCATGTGCCCCCTGGATCCGCCCATGTCACAAGTGGCTGAATAGAGGTGGGCTTGGTCTCACGCCAAGTGCTGGTGATCCCATACGTTCTCAGTGACGATCGAGTACTCAGAACTGGGGACCTGATAAGTACCACCGATCGAGTACCAGAACTGGGGACCTGATAAGTATCGACGATCGAGTGCTCAGAACTGACCCACTTGTTCTTCTGGGGAGTTGTGACGTCAGTGAAGAGTATAGTTGTCTTCACTTAGCTTGTTTGCTGAAACTGCCTGAATTTCGTTTTTCATAGTTTTGACATTTATTTATTTATTGAGTCTCCACAAATATCATGGCTATTCTTAGTCCAGCGTCGTCAGAGACGCTGGTGGGCGAGTGAGTGTATTCGATTTGGTGTACGTTTTTGGAGGAACCTATTCGATTTGGTACAACGTGTTTGGAAGGAGTATTCGATTTTGTATAACGATTGAGAGCCTATGCAATTTGGTGCACCGTTTTGGAAGAAACCAATTCGCTGTGGTGTAACGTTTTTGGAGAGGCCTATGCGATTTGGGATAAATTGCAACGTTTTAGGAGGGGCTTATTCGATTTGGTATAACGCTTGTTGCGAGACCTATGCGATTTGGAACAAATTTAGTGAGACTTTTTCGGTTTGGTACAACGTTTTGGAAGACGCCTGTTGGTTTCGGAGTAGTGTTTTTAGAGACACATGTTTTTGTATCTAAATGAGGCCAGGCGTATCCATTTGATCTGGTACGACGTTATTGGAGTGACTTGCTGTAAGATTCTGTGCTGTGATGATATGCGAGAAACTACATTCGCAGTCGCGTGCTCTGAAAAGCTGGCATCAAATACCGATCAGACCATGTTTTGAATATCATTGAAGCATGCTTGCAGCATATTGGCAAACAGGTGAACGTCGGGGATGATTCGAAGCCAGTTATATGAACAGCCTCTTGCAAAGCTGCTACCTTGGTGGGGTTTTGGCGCTCTTCGGCATGAACTTTTTGCCCAGTTGACTGTTTGGACGTTCAAATTAAGCCTTCCTACTGAATAGCGCGTTCTAAAATTTTGCGGCATAATCAGTTGAGTATGAGCGTAATTCGAACTCTCAGTGTGGATCTGAACTCCCAATGTGGAACGGAACTCCCAGTGTGGAGCGGAACTCCCAGTGTGGAGCGGAACTCTCAGTGTGGATCTGAACTCCCAGTGTGGATCTGAACTCCCAGTGTGGATCTGAACTCCCAGTGTGGATCTGAACTCCCAGTGTGGATCTGAACTCCCAGTGTGGATCTGAACTCCCAGTGTGGAGCGGAACTCCCAGTGTGGATCTGAACTCCCAGTGTGGATCTGAACTCCCAGTGTGGATCGGAACTCCCAGTGTGGATCAGAACTCCCAGTGTGGATCAGAACTCCCAGTGTGGATCTGAACTCCCAGTGTGGATCGGAACTCCCAGTGTGGATCTGAACTCCCAGTGTGGATCGGAACTCTCAGTGTGGAGCGGAACTCTCAGTGTGGAGGGGAACTCTCAGTGTGGATCGGAACTCCCAGTGTGGGAGCGGAACTCCCAGTGTGGATCGGAACTCCCAGTGTGGATCAGAACTCCCAGTGTGGATCGGAACTCCCATTGTGGAGCGGAACTCTCAGTGTGGAGCGGAACTCCCAGTGTGGAGCGGAACTCCCAGTGGGTTCGCTGCATGCCCAGTATGTGAAGTTGTCGGCTCCATCTCTGAACCCAGAGCATTTGTACACCAAGAAGCCCGCCTTCTCATGCTGCGGTCTCTAGAAGAAGGTGATGGTACCGTTTTAGCAGCGCCGGCCGACCATGTTGTTATGCTGGGAGTTCGATCCCCCGCCCACATTACAGCCGGGCTTGTGCAACGGCTTCTGGGCGGACTTTCCCAGCGGGCGGACGCCGCAGATCCGGCTTCTGCGACTTACCGCAACCCGGTCCAAACCGGGCTCATGGGCCGGGATTCCCGCCATAACCTTACCCTGCAACCTTGGGCCGGGATTCCCGTCATAACCTCACCCTGCAACCAGGGGCCGGGATTCCCGTCATAACCTCGCCCTGCAACCAGGGGCCGGGATTCCCGTCATAACCTCGCCCTGCAACCAGGCTCAGTGGTCCGGGATTCCCGTCATAACCTCGCCCCTGCAACCAGGCTCAGTGGGCCGGGATTCCCGTCATAACCTCGCCCTGCAACCATGGGCCGGGATTCCCGTCATAACCTCGCCCTGCAACCATGGACCGGGATTCCCGTCATAACCTCGCCCTGCAACCAGGGGCCGGGATTCCCGTCATAACCTCGCCCTGCAACCAGGCTCAGTGGGCCGGGATTCCCGTCATAACCTCGCCCTGCAACCAGGCTCAGTGGGCCGGGATTCCCGTCATAACCTCACCCTGCAACCAGGGGCCGGGATTCCCGTCATAACCTCATCCTGCAACCAGGGGCCGGGATTCCCGTCATAACCTCGCCCTGCAACCATGGGCCGGGATTCCCGTCATAACCTCGCCCTGCAACCAGGCTCAGTGGGCCGGGATTCCCGTCATAACCTCACCCTGCAACCAGGGGCCGGGATTCCCGTCATAACCTCATCCTGCAACCAGGGGCCGGGATTCCCGTCATAACCTCGCCCTGCAACCATGGGCCGGGATTCCCGTCATAACCTCGCCCTGCAACCAGGGGCCGGGATTCCCGTCTTAACCTCGCCCTGCAACCAGGCTCAGTGGGCCGGGATTCCCGTCATAACCTCGCCCTGCAACCAGGCTCAGTGGGCCGGGATTCCCGTCATAACCTCACCCTGCAACCAGGGGCCGGGATTCCCGTCATAACCTCATCCTGCGACCAGGGGCCGGGATTCCCGTCATAACCTCGCCCTGCAACCATGGGCCGGGATTCCCGTCATAACCTCGCCCTGCAACCATGGGCCGGGATTCCCGTCATAACCTCGCCCTGCAACCATGGGCCGGGATTCCCGTCATAACCTCGCCCTGCAACCAGGGGCCGGGATTCCCGTCATAACCTCGCCCTGCAACCAGGCTCAGTGGGCCGGGATTCCCGTCATAACCTCGTCCTGCAACCAGGCTCAGTGGGCCGGGATTCCCGTCATAACCTCACCCTGCAACCAGGGGCCGGGATTCCCGTCATAACCTCATCCTGCAACCAGGGGCCGGGATTCCCGTCATAACCTCGCCCTGCAACCATGGGCCGGGATTCCCGTCATAACCTCGCCCTGCAACCAGGGGCCGGGATTCCCGTCATAACCTCGCCCTGCAACCAGGCTCAGTGGGCCGGGATTACCGTCATAACCTCGCCCTGCAACCAGGCTCAGTGGGCCGGGATTCCCGTCATAACCTCGCCCTGCAACCAGGGGCCGGGATTCCCGTCATAACCTCGCCCTGTAACCAGGGGCCGGGATTCCCGTCATAACCTCGTCATGCAACCAGGCTCTCCGGCCGACGCCTACACTATGACCTACGCTGTGACCTACGCTGTGACCTACGCCGTGAGACCATGACTTCAGGGGAAGTCTGAACATCTAATATACTATCTAATATATGTACATTAGCATTGCTGCAAGTTATCAAAGCCACAAACCTGCTCTCTGCTGTGCGTAAGTTCAGGTAGACTTCTCAAGATCTAGGAAGCATAGGCTGCGATTTTCCGACGTTTACGAGACGCGTTTTTTTTGCTGTAGACCGTTGCGTCGGCAAACTAGGCAGCCGCTCAGAGAATCCACAGAACTCTTGTCGAACTCTGGGGGAACTTGTCGCTTGCCTGAGGCAGCCTTGTCATAGAGACTTGTATTCGAAAACGGGTGGAGGCGCGGTCTCCGGGCTCTGCCGGGCCGGACAACAAAACACAGGTCGGACGTTCTGAGGCGGATTTGCCACTCGTCTTATGCTTCTCACATACAGCTGTTTTTTTGTTGGGCCATTGCTCTCTAGAAATCCTCTGGGCACCTTTGTGCTGAGATACCAACTCACAAGATCTCTGTTGAGCCTGCGCTGAGGATGACCGTGAGATTCTCTCCTTTTCGTGCCACATGGATCTGGGGGGGGACCATAGCCATGAACACTAAGCAGAAGGTGCAAACGCCGAAGTGCCCTGGCTATACCCAAATCACCAGTCGGCATTATGTAACGGTATCGCACGGCATTGCCAGTGTCATGCGGACAAAATGTCAGCCACACCCCTGCAGCTGTCCCGCTCCTGGCCAGGGCACAGGTACCTCAGCCCCTCTGACCTGGGCTCAGGTACCTCAGCCCCTCTCACCTGGGCACAGGTACCTCAGCCCCTCTGATCTGGGCTCGGGTACCTCAGCCCCTCTCACCTGGGCACAGGTACCTCAGCCCCTCTGACCTGGGCACAGGTACCTCAGCCCCTCTGACCTGGGCACAGGTACCTCAGCCCCTCTGACCTGGGCACAGGTGCCTCAGCCCCTCTGACCTGGGCACAGGTACCTCAGCCCCTCTGACCTGGGCATAGGTACCTCAGCCCCTCTGACCTGGGCTCAGGTACCTCAGCCCCTCTGACCTGGGCTCAGGTACCTCAGCCCCTCTGACCTGGGCCGGTCCCCAGCCCCTCTGACCTGGGCACAGATACCTCAGCCCCTCTCACCTGGGCACAGGTACCTCAGCCCCTCTGACCTGGGCGCAGGTACCTCAGCCCCTCTGACCTGGGCACAGGTGCCTCAGCCTCTCTGACCTGGGCACAGGTACCTCAGCCCCTCTGACCTGGGCATAGGTACCTCAGCCCCTCTGACCTGTGCATAGGTTCATCAGCCCCATGTCTGCTGGCCCGAGGAGCGCGCTTCCCCAGCAGTGCTTCCTCAGCATGGGTGTCATTCTGTCTAGACCTGAGAAGGGAGCTGTTACAGCTCCTAGTCAAGCCTAGGCTGCATTGTTGGCTTAAATACCGTTTTGATAGTACCAATGTGGGATCTGCTCTTGATGTCAAGTGGATAACAGCAGCGGTCCTGAAGTGGTCTGCCCATTGTGTTCCGGGTGGAGGAGCCGTCCGGAACGCTGTCTTTTCGTCTGCGTGGGACACCGAGCCCGGTGCAACTGACCTTTGCAAATCGTCTATCATGCAAAGGTCCCGCGCACTTCTGACAGTTGGTGACGGGTCTGATGTCTGTCACCTTTGGGTCTGCGGTTTGCGACTAGAGAATGACATGTCAGTGCTCAGCGATAGCCAGTGGAGATGGTAACATCGTCTCTGCTCGTTTCTCGAAAAGACTACACCAGGGCGCGGCGGGCGTTCCACAAGTAAAACCGGCAACAAAACCTTCGCCGACTTGACAAGCTGCACTGTGCGAGCATGTCGGGAAGTAAGCTATCGGACGACGTCGACTTCGGTCCTGCATGGAAGGCCGAAATGCTGCGACTGTGTTCAGGTCGCGGACCGTGGTGTTCCCTGGGGTTCCCCAGGGCTCCGCGATCGGTCCATCACGAAGTGAACTTCAATCGGAAGACTGACGAGGTCAGCCGCAGACCAGTGGCCAGCAGGAAGACGGCTGAAGGGGGCAAGACTGGGTCAGCTTGGTGGTTTGCGGCGACGACCCGGACGCCAGTCAGCGGACGGGTCGGAGACTCGATGCCAGGTAGGACGGTCGGGTCGGAGACTCGATGCCAGGTAGGACGGTCGGGTCGGAGACTCGATGCCAGGTAGGACGGTCGGGTCGGAGACTCGATGCCAGGTAGGACGGTCGGGTCGGAGACTCGATGCCAGGTAGGACGGTCGGGTCGGAGACCCGATGCCAGGTAGGACGGTCGGGTCGGAGACTCGATGCCAGGTAGGACGGTCGGGTCGGAGACTCGATGCCAGGTAGGACGGTCGGGTCGGAGACTCGAATGCCAGGTAGGACGGTCGGGTCGGAGACTCCATGCCAGGTAGGACGGTCGGGTCGGAGACGCCATGCCAGGTAGGACGGTCGGGTCGGAGACTCGATGCCAGGTAGGACGGTCGGGTCGGAGACTCGATGCCAGGTAGGACGGTCGGGTCGGAGACTCGATGCCAGGTAGGACGGTCGGGTCGGAGACGCCATGCCAGGTAGGACGGTCGGGTCGGAGACTCGATGCCAGGTAGGACGGTCGGGTCGGAGACTCGATGCCAGGTAGGACGGTCGGGTCGGAGACTCGATGCCAGGTAGGACGGTCGGGTCGGAGACTCGATGCCAGGTAGGACGGTCTGGTCGGAGACTCGATGCCAGGTAGGACGGTCGGGTCGGAGACTCGATGCCAGGTAGGACGGTCGGGTCGGAGACTCGATGCCAGGTAGGACGGTCGGGTCGGAGACTCGATGCCAGGTAGGACGGTCGGGTCGGAGACTCGATGCCAGGTAGGACGGTCGGGTCGGAGACTCGATGCCAGGTAGGACGGTCGGGTCGGAGACTCGATGCCAGGTAGGACGGTCGGGTCGGAGACTCGATGCCAGGTAGGACGGTCGGGTCGGAGACTCGATGCCAGGTAGGACGGTCGGGTCGGAGACTCGATGCCAGGTGGGACGGTCGGGTCGAAGACTCGAATGCCAGGTAGGACGGTCGGGTCGGAGACGCCATGCCAGGTAGGGACGGTCGGGTCGGAGACGCCATGCCAGGTAGGACGGTCGGGTCGGAGACTCGATGCCAGGTAGGACGGTCGGGTCGGAGACTCGATGCCAGGTAGGACGGTCGGGTCGGAGACTCGATGCCAGGTAGGACGGTCGGGTCGGAGACCCGATCCAGGTAGGACGGTCGGGGTCGGAGACTCGATGCCAGGTGGGACGGTCGGGTCGAAGACTTGAATGCCAGGTAGGACGGTCGGGTCGGAGACGCCATGCCAGGTAGGACGGTCGGGTCGGAGACTCGATGCCAGGTAGGACGGTCGGGTCGGAGACTCGATGCCAGGTGGGACGTTCGGGTCGGAGACTCGATGCCAGGTAGGACGGTCGGGTCGGAGACTCGATGCCAGGTAGGCAGCGCGTCATTGGTATCCGGCACGCGGAATGGTTTTGACTGGGTTCTGGGTATTTTTGGACCTGGAAGTGGAATCTCTTATTCTTTCGAAACTCATGGGCATTTGTAATCTGGATGGGGACTGAAAATGGTGCTTCAAAAACGCATCGGGCCGGATTTAAGGAAATTGATGGGAATGTGGGTACGCCTCTATGCTAGCTACCACCGATCCCAGCCTAGAGCGGCAGCGGGTCGGAGTGTGCACCACCCCTCCTTTGCTTCGTTTCAATTTTAGCTACATGACCGTATTGTTACCGCTGCCAAAAATACGGTCACGTAGCTAAGTCATGTAAAGGGCAGGAACAATGTGGGAAGTGTTCGACGGTGGGCCACGTATCAGCTGTTTGCGAGGCGGATGTTTCGAAATGCGCGGTGTGCAGTGGAGACCATGAAGCTTGGTCACGTACATGCCCTAAGTTTCTCTCCGAGAGAGAGAGAGAGGTTAAAGGCCAAGGTCTTGGGGACTACCCCCGCAGAAACTGTCTTACCACGAGACAGCCATGTTAAGACATCTAGATCGTTCGAACCGACGACAGAACAGAGGTCTACTGTTCGTTCCTCTCCTTATCGTGATGCGCTGGTGGGAAAGACGCAGCATGTTAAGTCACCTGCGAGCATGGATTCATCCATGCCGGACATCAAGCACCTGTCCGTGCGCGAGTTTATGAGTCTGCTCAGTGGTTAGGTGCAACAGCCTGACAACCAACCTGTCACTTCTGAAAAGAGTGTCCAGAGGGAGCCAACGGAGGCCTCGGTCGCCATGGTACCAGCACTGCAGCCTGACGGTCGGAGTAGAGACACCACTGAGAAAGGGGTGCAGACGGGTGTTCACGATAGGCAACATCCAGAAGTTCAGACAGAGAAAGCCACAGAACAGTCCCAGGAACCTCCTGCAGCGAAGCGTGCGCGGGTCAACCGAGCAGATGTTACCGGCTCTCTAAGTACAGAAATACCCTCTGCTGTGACACAGACCTCAGGACCGACACCCAAAAAGACGGGAAATGCAGCACTCACCCGTACAAACGTAACAATCCCAACACCACAGACGCCCAAAGAATCAAAAGGCAAAACACTCTCAAACAATACAACCAAAAGGCTTGGCTTAGAGCGGTCTTTCTCCGCACCTCCAAAGGGTCGTGGCGTGAGCGAAGAACAGGTTGAAGTCATCTCACCTGCGGGTCACGGGGATGCAGGGCTAATGCCACCGCCATACCCTCCACCACCTCCGCCTCCACCAACACCGCCCGCGGAAACAACCAACAGGGAATACCCAGGCACAATCACGCACGACGGGAAACGCAGGCTCTCCTCTCCAAACTTACGGTGTGAGGAAAAATCCCCTCAACACACGAGAGAAGAGAACAAAGTTTTCGTTTTCCGGGACGCGGAGGGAAAGAGAATTTGGGTGCCGAGGGTACAAAAAGAGCTTCTTCAGCCAAGGCTGCATTCTGGTTCCACCGAGAGTATCGGAAACGTGCAGCATGCCTGGCAGGATGTGCCTCGTCCCTCTCCACGTAGTGATGGGAGGCACCCCGGGCAGAGAGTCCGAGAGGCCTACATGGATAGGGGCACAACATTCGTGCGCTGCTCTCCACCTAAGGGTCTGGGATACCCAGAACGAATGGCAAGACCACCAGCAGAGTGGGACACACGTACAGCTTGGTGCGTCTCAGAAATGTTTGACGGCAGGAGTTGGGAGACGTAGTCAGTACTTGGTAGTTAGGTTTGCTATATTGGAAGGTGCTATCCGCCCTCTTATTGATCAATGTCGAGCATGACTTAAATCGCTCCCTCTAACTTTGTGCGCATTTTAAACAAAGATGGGTGCGAAATGACCAAGTAGTCGAAGCGCCCTCAACCCCCAAACAACCAATTTTCAGACTTTGTTTTTCTCTTGTGAACACAGTTGATGTCGCTCAGCTTGTGTTGAATTTGTCCATGGCTGGGATGCTTGGACGTTCGAGCTCTCATTTTGTCCTTGGCTGGGATGCCTCGGACGTTGGGGCTCTCAGTTTGTCCTTGGCTGGGATACTCGGACGTTGGGGCTCTCAGTTTGTCCTTGGCTGGGACGCCTCGGACGTTGGGTCTCTCAGTTTCTCCTTGGCTTGGATGCTCGGACGTTAAGGCTCTCAGTTTGTCCTTGGCTGGGATGCCTCGGACGTTGGGGCTCTCAGTTTGTCCTTGGCTGGGATGCTCGGACGTTGGGGCTCTCACTTTGTCCTTGGCTGGGATGCCTCGGACGTTGGGCTCTCAGTTTGTCCTTGGCTGGGACGCCTCGGACGTTGGGGCTCTCAGTTTGTCCTTGGCTGGGGTGCCTCGGACGTTGGGGCTCTCAGAACTCCGATCAGCGGGTCAGGCCTCAGGAACAGCAGTCCGCTGCCGGTTACATAGCTTCCGGTTACACCTCAGCCGGTTACTTAGCTGCCGGTTGCATAGCTGCCGGTTGCATAGCTGCCGGTTGCATAGCTGCCGGTTACATAGCTGCTGGTTACACCGTGGGCATCTGGAACAGATTCTCCGGTGTGACGCTATACTCTTGTAGATATGCATTGCTGTCTCCCCCGCCATCTGAGCAGTGACGGATCTGGACAGAAGGGAGGGGGTGGATGGACCTCTTTTCTCCTCGCCGGACCTATCGTGCTTTTTCCTAGAAATCGTTGTGCCTGCGACTAAATCAAATTGGGTTTCTGATTGGAGTCGATGGCCATTGGGTGGAGATTCCCTACCACTGAATTGGGCGGTTCCTGAACTGGGGTGGTATAAGTGGTTCCCGCTGCCACAGAATAAACATCAGCCAGCCGGCCCGGGAATTTCCATGCTCAACACCAAACTCCTCCATTGGTCTGACGTTGTTAGTGGTGCACCCCATCTCCCCCTGCGCTTGCTATTCACGTCTGATTCAGTCGGACTACATTTGCACCTTGCTTACGGCCCCCTGGAGATTGGTCAATGACAGACGCGGGAAGCATTGGAGCGTCAACAATGCAGACCATCAGTCGCGTGCAACAATGCAGACCATCAGTCGCGTGCAACAATGCAGACCATCTGTCGCGTGCAACAATGCAGACCATTAGCCGCGTGCAACAATGCAGATCATCAGTCGCGTGCAACAATGCAGACCATCTGTCGCGTGCAACAATGCAGACCATCAGTCGCCTGCAACAATGCAGACCATCAGTCGCGTGCAACAATGTAGACCATCAGTCGCGTGCAACAATGCAGACCAAAATGAATAATGGTGTTGTTCACACTGGATTGCGGCATAGCAACCATTTAAAAATAAGAGAAAAATATGAAACACTAGGCATGGACCTGAGCAGAACAACAAATTAATATATCTATATTGTATTTTGGTCTCGCCATAAGTGTATGGTCGAAAATGTTATTTAAGCTTGAGTTGTTAAGCCGTTAGTCACCGATATTTATGTTGGCAGATGTAACCATAAGTGTATTGGTATATTTATGAGCAATCAACAATGTGTGAATGATGTGTGTTCTTTGTGGTTCTCTCTTATGTGCTGGACATGTATATGTACCCAGGTGGTATGAAAAATGACACAGTATTAGTTCTCTAATCATTGTTATTATTATTATTATTATTATTATTAATATTAATATTAATTTCATTATTATCATTATTATTATTATTTTTATTATTATTATTATTATTATAATACATATATACACATACAAAATGCATCCGGGCTATCTCTGAGCGTGTCCCAGTTCGATTGAGCCTGAGCCCCATGGATGTTAAGGGGCCTCTGAGGATTGGAGGATAACACTGTAGGTGTCGGCTGACTTTCCTGTTCTCTATTTCTTCTCTGGTTATTGCGGTAGCTGACAGGGTAGTGTGGTGACGTTGCATCCTCGGCCCCAGGGCTGCGGGTTGAGACACCAGTTGAGCGCGGCCCGTCAGGCGTGGTTCCCCGCGTGAGAGCCGTCAGACTCTCCACTGTTTATACTGTCCGCACGCGGCACTTGCGTCAGCCTGCCCCCCCTCCCCCTGCTATCACCCCGGCCCTCCGGTTCAGCTGACCGCAGTCCCCCCGCGCCACCGGCGTATCAGCGCCCCCTCTTCAGGTCAACAGAGGACGGTGGCTCTCTGTAGGGGACGAAAACAGAGCTTGTATGCGAATTCGCCTATGAACTCAGGCCGTTGAAGTGGCAATACTGTTTACACGCACGTCCAAAAACACCGACTCTCCGTAGACCTAAGCTGTAAAACGCCTGCGGCTCAGACACGGAGTCTTCACCAGGGTAATAATGCTAATGCGCCACGCAGTGTTGAAACGGTCAAGGAGGACAGTGTTGTGTTTTATGTGAATGATACGCAGCTGCGGTTGCAGAAATATTCTTAGAATTTATCGAATATGTACTCAATGGGATGAGTCCTGAGGCCCGTTATTGATATGTCTGCGTAGTGTTGAGGGTATTTTTTCCTTAGAAAGCTTTTGGCGACTGGGCTTTATTGCTCCCACCATAGCAGTTTCTCGAGTGCTAGTGATGCATTTGATTTACATCATGTCTGTAAACGGCGCTTTCAGTATGGCTAGCACAGTGCTCTGTGGGCGAAATGCTGACCCGCACAACTGGCACTATCGAGCACAACCAAGCTCCCCGTCCAACATTTCCGACCGCGCCAGCTCCAGACATCAGAAATGACCTGTGGGAGAACAACATAGCTATTATGATTTGGACGTAACATAGGTATTATGGATTGGGGGTCGGGCAATTTTTCCATCACGTGCCTGTCTTCCATATCAGTATTAAAAAAAAAACGCTCACGTTGGGTAGTTGCCGCCAGTGGCGGATCCAGAGGGGGGCAAAAGGCAATTGCCCCCCCAAACGGAAAAGCTCGGGACAAAACTATGTTTTTGCCTCCCCCAAAGCGATCGACCTCCTTTTTTCCCTGACTCCTTTTAAGTTTATAGGCAACATTTTGGTGCTTTAACTATCAACTTCTAACGGAACCAGTTAAGTTCAGTGAAAATATCGGGCCTTGGATAGGAAAAAAGGATCTTGAGCTCATATTTTTCAGCCCGTGACGTTTTTTTTGCTTCTTGCCGCAAACATGCGTACCGGGAAGTCATATTTTAGTGCAATTTTGCGTTGCGCGACGTTTTTTTCGACAATGGTTTGCCCTTCCCAAACCGACCGGCTAGATCCGCCACTGGTTGCCGCATAGGGGGATGTGAATCTATCACATTAGGTATCACATAAACACGCAGGAGATCGAACTGTGGCGTGCAGAACAAAACCAGAAAACGCCAGAGCGTTGCTGATGTTTTTTTACACAGTGACAGATAATGCAAATGGTAAATGTTGTTTCCTCAGATGTGCAGCAAACTGCGGAGATGCCACATTCGTGCGGGTGGTCCCGGCCAAAGCGCCGCCTCGCGGACTCGTTGAGGCCACCGGCTCTCGTGGCTTCTGCTTTTGTTGGTTTAGTCTATAGAGCCACGACCGTCTTGCTAACCATGTCCGTCTTACCACTCCTCCCCTGGACGGTAGAACATTCGCTTTATCGCACAAGCCGTACCCACTGGCTGGAAAAAATAAACAAATCGGCATGCTGCTAAACCAGCTGCGGCCTTGCGAGGCCTCCTCACTCAGAATAGCGTTTATATAAAAAGCGCGGGTAAATGTGTCGGCGTTGCGTTAACAGCTGCAAATTGCCCGGAAAACCAAACGGTTTATCGTCCGATTTGAGTGAGCCGTGATTTCCCGCGGTGTCTGACACCACTAATATCGTCATGCAGCGTGCAGCAGCGACGGCGGCACCTCCGCTTCGACGGCGGCAGTTATATAACGCGCGTTGTAGACGCTTCTGGCGCAAAGGCGGACTCAGAGTTGAAATAGCGGGGGTGATTTCTGAGTGCTGAAATGTCGTTACCGAATCTTGGCGTGTAGTGATTCCCGAGAGTTAACATGTCGGTACCGAACCTTGGCGTGTAGTGATTCCCGAGAGTTAGCATGTCTACTGAACCTTGGCGTGGGTGATTCCCGAGAGTTAACATGTTGGTACCGAACCTTGGCGTGTAGTGATTCTCGAGAGTTAGCATGTTGGCGTGGGTGATTCCCGAGAGTTAACATGTTGGTACCGAACCTTGGCGTGTAGTGACTCCCGAGAGTTAGCGTATCTACCGAACCTTGGCGTGTAGTGATTCCCGAGAGTTAGCATGTCTACCGAACCTTGGCGTGTAGTGATTCCCGAGAGTTAGCATGTCTACCGAACCATGGCGTGGGTGATTCCCGAGAGTTAGCATGTCTACTGAACCTTGGCGTGGGTGATTCCCGAGAGATTAGCATGTTGGACCCGAACTTTCGAGGGGGCGATTCTTCGTGACGGTGGTGGCGAGAGCTGTTATTCGGGCATGGCAAAGTTGTTGAAAAGGTCGGAAATCGTTCTTTATAAAGAAGAGGAATGGGACTGGTCGTTAATCCATTCTGTTCGTTCTTAAAAATTGGATTTAACATTGGACCCCATGCTTCTTTGGATGTTGGTTATCCCAAAAACTTGCAGATGGTGATTAACTTCGAAATTTGGGGACCTATGTTGAGAAAGTGTAGTGATCTTTTGAGGATCCGCATCTCTGGGCGGGCAGACCCTCAAAAGCGCCTATGAATCGGATTTCGAAATTCTCAGATATGTCCATCGTTGAGTGCCGTCGGTGTGAAATTGAACGCGGAACACCATGACCATCTTATTTTAGGGGAATACAACAGAACTCTGTTAAAAAGTAACCGTAAGACTTGGTTTTGACCAAAAGCGTGTCTGGGCCCGACCGTCGTTTGAGCTGTCGCGTTTGATCATTACTGTTTTTAGAGACAATACACCGGCTTCATGCGTTTAGCTCCAAATAACTGAGTCCTGCAGGCTTGCTGATGCGTTTGTGATACCATTCTGTGAACGGGTCAGAGCGCGGGCGTGGACAGCAGCTTCACCACGTGATGTTGTGACAGGAACGTATTTCCGCAGCATATATTTGAAGGAGGCATTTTAAACTGTTGAATCACAATAAAACCTGCTCCACCAAGTCCCTGTAGGTGAGCAATTTGATACCCCATGTTTATTTTGCCCGACTTTGCCTTATTTTTTATGGTCTTGTGTGTTCAATACAACGCCGGATGGGTTTATCGTATTACACTCTCAAGAGCCAGGGGACAAAGAACGCTCATTTTTAAGCCAAACGCGAGCACGTTTGTGATGTGAGATTAGATCAGAGCCCGACGGATGAGACTCAGTACTACCTCTCATACCGAGCCCGACGGATGAGACTCAGTACTACCTCTCATACGTAGCCCATGATGCGACCAGTACTACCTCCATAGACGTGTTTTTGACGGCTCAGTACTACCTCTCATAGACGTGTTTTTGACGGCTCAGTACTACCCCTCATAGACGTGTTTTTGATGACTCAGTACTACCTCTCATAGACGTGTTTTTGACGACTCAGTACTACCTCTCATAGACGTGTTTTTGACGACTCAGTACTACCTCTCATAGACGTGTTTTTGACGACTCAGTACTACCCCTCATAGACGTGTTTTTGACGACTCAGTACTACCTCTCATAGACGTGTTTTTGACGACTCAGTACTACCTCTCATAGACGTGTTTTTGACGACTCAGTACTATCTCTCAGACATGTTTTTGACGACGCAGTACTACCCCTCATAGACGTGTTTTTGACGACTCAGTACTACCCCTCATAGACGTGTTTTGATGACTCAGTACTACCTCTCATAGACGTGTTTTTGACGACGCAGTACTACCCCTCATAGACGTGTTTTTGACGACTCAGTACTACCCCTCATAGACGTGTTTTTGATGACTCAGTACTACCTCTCATAGACGTGTTTTTGACGACTCAGTACTACCTCTCATAGACGTGTTTTTGACGACTCAGTACTACCTCTCATAGACGTGTTTTTGACGACTCAGTACTACCCCTCATAGACGTGTTTTTGACGACTCAGTACTACCTCTCATAGACGTGTTTTTGACGACTCAGTACTACCTCTCATAGACGTGTTTTTGACGACTCAGTACTATCTCTCAGACATGTTTTTGACGACGCAGTACTACCCCTCATAGACGTGTTTTTGACGACTCAGTACTACCTCTCATAGACGTGTTTTTGACGACTCAGTACTACCTCTCATAGACGTGTTTTTGATGACTCAGTACTACCTCTCAGACGTGTTTTTGACGACTCAGTACTACCTCTCAGACGTGTTTTTGACGACTCAGTACTACCCCTCATAGACGTGTTTTTGATGACGCAGTACTACCCCTCATAGACGTGTTTTTGACGACTCAGTACTACCTCTCATAGACGTGTTTTTGACGACTC
This sequence comes from Lepas anatifera, assembly GCA_034440635.1. NCBI lineage: Eukaryota > Metazoa > Arthropoda > Thecostraca > Lepadidae > Lepas > Lepas anatifera. The sequence goes on along the minus strand of JAOTON010000407.1, from coordinate 420,761 downwards.
AGTACTACCCCTCATAGACGTGTTTTTGACGACTCAGTACTACCTCTCATAGACGTGTTTTTGACGGCTCAGTACTACCTCTCAGACGTGTTTTTGACGACTCAGTACTACGTCTCAGACGTGTTTTTGACGGCTCAGTACTACCTCTCATAGACGTGTTTTTGACGACTCAGTACTACCTCTCAGACGTGTTTTTGACGACTCAGTACTACCCCTCATAGACGTGTTTTTGACGACTCAGTACTACCTCTCAGACGTGTTTTTGACGGCTCAGTACTACCTCTCAGACGTGTTTTTGACGGCTCAGTACTACCTCTCATAGACGTGTTTTTGACGACTCAGTACTACCCCTCATAGACGTGTTTTTGACGACTCAGTACTACCTCTCATAGACGTGTTTTTGACGGCTCAGTACTACCTCTCATAGACGTGTTTTTGATGACGCAGTACTACCTCTCAGACGTGTTTTTGACGGCTCAGTACTACCTCTCAGACGTGTTTTTGACGACTCAGTACTATCTCTCAGACATGTTTTTGACGACGCAGTACTATCTCTCAGACATGTTTTGACGACGCAGTACTATCTCTCAGACATGTTTTTGACGACGCAGTACTACCCCTCATAGACGTGTTTTTGACGACTCAGTACTACCTCTCATAGACGTGTTTTTGACGACGCAGTACTACCCCTCATAGACGTGTTTTTGACGACTCAGTACTACCTCTCATAGACGTGTTTTTGACGACTCAGTACTACCCCTCATAGACGTGTTTTTGACGACTCAGTACTACCCCTCATAGACGTGTTTTTGACGACTCAGTACTACCTCTCATAGACGTGTTTTTGACGACGCAGTACTACCCCTCATAGACGTGTTTTTGACGACTCAGTACTACCTCTCATAGACGTGTTTTTGACGACTCAGTACTACCCCTCATAGACGTGTTTTTGACGACGCAGTACTACCCCTCATAGACGTGTTTTTGACGACTCAGTACTACCCCTCATAGACGTGTTTTTGACGACTCAGTACTACCTCTCATAGACGTGTTTTTGATGACTCAGTACTACCTCTCAGACGTGTTTTTGACGACTCAGTACTACTTCTCATAGACGTGTTTTTGATGACGCAGTACTACCTCTCAGACGTGTTTTTGACGACTCAGTACTACCCCTCATAGACGTGTTTTTGACGACTCAGTACTACCTCTCAGACGTGTTTTTGACGGCTCAGTACTACCTCTCAGACGTGTTTTTGACGGCTCAGTACTACCTCTCATAGACGTGTTTTTGACGGCTCAGTACTACCTCTCAGACGTGTTTTTGACGACTCAGTACAACCTCTCATAGACGTGTTTTTGACGGCTCAGTACTACCTCTCAGACGTGTTTTTGACGGCTCAGTACTACCTCTCATACGTGTTTTTGATGACTCAGTACTACCTCTCATAGACGTGTTTTTGACGACTCAGTACTACCTCTCAGACGTGTTTTTGACGACTCAGTACTACCTCTCAGACGTGTTTTTGACGACTCAGTACTACCTCTCATAGACGTGTTTTTGACGACTCAGTACTACTTCTCATAGACGTGTTTTTGACGACTCAGTACTACGTCTCAGACGTGTTTTTGACGACTCAGTACTACCCCTCATAGACGTGTTTTTGACGGCTCAGTACTACCTCTCAGACGTGTTTTTGACGGCTCAGTACTACCTCTCAGACGTGTTTTTGACGACTCAGTACTACTTCTCATAGACGTGTTTTTGACGGCTCAGTACTACCTCTCATACGTGTTTTTGACGGCTCAGTACTACCTCTCAGACGTGTTTTTGACGGCTCAGTACTACCTCTCAGACGTGTTTTTGACGACTCAGTACTACCCCCTCATAGACGTGTTTTTGACGGCTCAGTACTACCTCTCAGACGTGTTTTTGACGGCTCAGTACTACCTCTCAGACGTGTTTTTGACGGCTCAGTACTACCTCTCAGACGTGTTTTTGACGACTCAGTACTACCTCCAATAGACGTGTTTTTGATGACTCAGTACTACCTCTCAGACGTGTTTTTGACGGCTCAGTACTACCTCTCATAGACGTGTTTTTGACGACTCAGTACTACCTCTCAGACGTGTTTTTGACGGCTCAGTACTACCTCTCAGACGTGTTTTTGACGGCTCAGTACTACTTCTCATAGACGTGTTTTTGACGACTCAGTACTACCTCTCAGACGTGTTTTTGACGGCTCAGTACTACCTCTCAGACGTGTTTTTGACGACTCAGTACTACTTCTCATAGACGTGTTTTTGACGACTCAGTACTACTTCTCATAGACGTGTTTTTGACGACTCAGTACTACCTCTCAGACGTGTTTTTGACGACTCAGTACTACTTCTCATAGACGTGTTTTTGACGACTCAGTACTACCTCTCAGACGTGTTTTTGACGGCTCAGTACTACCTCTCAGACGTGTTTTTGACGGCTCAGTACTACCTCTCAGACGTGTTTTTGATGACTCAGTACTACCCCTCATAGACGTGTTTTTGACGGCTCAGTACTACCTCTCATAGACGTGTTTTCGACGACTCCGTACTACCCCTCATAGACGTGTTTTTGACGACTCAGTACTACCTCTCATAGACGTGTTTTTGACGACTCAGTACTACCTCTCATAGACGTGTTTTTGACGACTCAGTACTACCTCTCAGACGTGTTTTTGACGACTCAGTACTACCTCTCAGACGTGTTTTTGACGGCTCAGTACTACCTCTCATAGACGTGTTTTTGACGACTCAGTACTACCTCTCAGACGTGTTTTTGATGACTCAGTACTACCTCTCATAGACGTGTTTTCGACGACTCCGTACTACCCCTCATGACGTGTTTTTGACGACTCAGTACTACCTCTCATAGACGTGTTTTTGACGACTCAGTACTACCCCTCATAGACGTGTTTTTGACGGCTCAGTACTACCTCTCATAGACGTGTTTTCGACGACTCCGTACTACCCCTCATAGACGTGTTTTTGACGACTCAGTACTACCTCTCATAGACGTGTTTTTGACGACTCAGTACTACCTCTCAGACGTGTTTTTGACGACTCAGTACTACCTCTCAGACGTGTTTTTGACGGCTCAGTACTACCTCTCATAGACGTGTTTTTGACGACTCAGTACTACCTCTCAGACGTGTTTTTGATGACTCAGTACTACCTCTCATAGACGTGTTTTTGACGACTCAGTACTACCCCTCATAGACGTGTTTTTGACGACTCAGTACTACCTCTCATAGACGTGTTTTTGATGACTCAGTACTACCTCTCAGACGTGTTTTTGACGACTCAGTACTACTTCTCATACGTGTTTTTGACGACTCAGTACTACCCCTCATAGACGTGTTTTTGACGACTCAGTACTACCTCTCATAGACGTGTTTTTGACGACTCAGTACTGCCTCTCAGACGTGTTTTTGACGACTCAGTACTACGTCTCAGACGTGTTTTTGACGACTCAGTACTACCCCTCATAGACGTGTTTTTGATGACGCAGTACTACCTCTCAGACGTGTTTTTGATGACTCAGTACTACCTCTCAGACGTGTTTTTGACGACTCAGTACTACCTCTCATAGACGTGTTTTTGACGACTCAGTACTACCTCTCATAGACGTGTTTTTGACGACTCAGTACTACCTCTCAGACGTGTTTTTGATGACTCAGTACTATCTCTCAGACGTGTTTTTGATGACTCAGTACTACCTCTCAGACGTGTTTTTGACGACTCAGTACTACCCCTCATAGACGTGTTTTTACGACTCAGTACTACCTCTCAGACGTGTTTTTGACGGCTCAGTACTACCTCTCATAGACGTGTTTTTGACGACTCAGTACTACCTCTCATAGACGTGTTTTTGACGACTCAGTACTACCTCTCATAGACGTGTTTTTGACGACTCAGTACTACTTCTCATAGACGTGTTTTTGACGACTCAGTACTACGTCTCAGACGTGTTTTTGACGACTCAGTACTACCTCTCAGACGTGTTTTTGACGACTCAGTACTACCCCTCATGACGTGTTTTTGACGACTCAGTACTACCCCTCATAGACGTGTTTTTGACGACTCAGTACTACGTCTCAGACGTGTTTTTGACGACTCAGTACTACCTCTCAGACGTGTTTTTGACGACTCAGTACTACCTCTCATAGACGTGTTTTTGACGACTCAGTACTACCCCTCATAGACGTGTTTTTGACGACTCAGTACTACCTCTCATAGACGTGTTTTTGACGACTCAGTACTACTTCTCATAGACGTGTTTTTGACGACTCAGTACTACGTCTCAGACGTGTTTTTGACGACTCAGTACTACCTCTCAGACGTGTTTTTGACGACTCAGTACTACCTCTCATAGACGTGTTTTTGACGACTCAGTACTACGTCTCAGACGTGTTTTTGACGACTCAGTACTACCTCTCAGACGTGTTTTTGACGACTCAGTACTACCTCTCAGACGTGTTTTTGACGACTCAGTACTACCCCTCATAGACGTGTTTTTGACGACTCAGTACTACCCCTCATAGACGTGTTTTTGACGACTCAGTACTACGTCTCAGACGTGTTTTTGACGACTCAGTACTACCTCTCAGACGTGTTTTTGACGACTCAGTACTACCTCTCATAGACGTGTTTTTGACGACTCAGTACTACCTCTCATAGACGTGTTTTTGACGACTCAGTACTACCTCTCATAGACGTGTTTTTGACGACTCAGTACTACCTCTCAGACGTGTTTTTGACGACTCAGTACTACCTCTCATAGACGTGTTTTTGACGACTCAGTACTACCCCTCATAGACGTGTTTTTGACGACTCAGTACTACCTCTCATAGACGTGTTTTTGACGACTCAGTACTACCTCTCAGACGTGTTTTTGATGACTCAGTACTATCTCTCAGACGTGTTTTTGATGACTCAGTACTACCTCTCATAGACGTGTTTTTGACGACTCAGTACTACCCCTCATAGACGTGTTTTTGACGACTCAGTACTACCTCTCATAGACGTGTTTTTGACGACTCAGTACTACCTCTCAGACGTGTTTTTGACGACTCAGTACTACCTCTCAGACGTGTTTTTGATGACTCAGTACTATCTCTCAGACGTGTTTTTGATGACTCAGTACTACCTCTCAGACGTGTTTTTGACGACTCAGTACTACCTCTCATAGACGTGTTTTTGACGACTCAGTACTACCTCTCATAGACGTGTTTTTGACGACTCAGTACTACCTCTCATAGACGTGTTTTTGACGACTCAGTACTACTTCTCATAGACGTGTTTTTGACGACTCAGTACTACGTCTCAGACGTGTTTTTGACGACTCAGTACTACCTCTCAGACGTGTTTTTGACGACTCAGTACTACCCCTCATAGACGTGTTTTTGACGACTCAGTACTACCCCTCATAGGCGTGTTTTTGACGACTCAGTACTACGTCTCAGACGTGTTTTTGACGACTCAGTACTACCTCTCAGACGTGTTTTTGACGACTCAGTACTACCTCTCATAGACGTGTTTTTGACGACTCAGTACTACCCCTCATAGACGTGTTTTTGACGACTCAGTACTACCTCTCAGACGTGTTTTTGACGACTCAGTACTACTTCTCATAGACGTGTTTTTGACGACTCAGTACTACGTCTCAGACGTGTTTTTGACGACTCAGTACTACCTCTCAGACGTGTTTTTGACGACTCAGTACTACCCCTCATAGACGTGTTTTTGACGACTCAGTACTACCCCTCATAGACGTGTTTTTGACGACTCAGTACTACGTCTCAGACGTGTTTTTGACGACTCAGTACTACCTCTCAGACGTGTTTTTGACGACTCAGTACTACCTCTCATAGACGTGTTTTTGACGACTCAGTACTACCCCTCATAGACGTGTTTTTGACGACTCAGTACTACCTCTCATAGACGTGTTTTTGACGACTCAGTACTACCTCTCAGACGTGTTTTTGACGACTCAGTACTACCTCTCATAGACGTGTTTTTGACGACTCAGTACTACCCCTCATAGACGTGTTTTTGACGACTCAGTACTACCTCTCATAGACGTGTTTTTGACGACTCAGTACTACCTCTCAGACGTGTTTTTGACGACTCAGTACTACCTCTCATAGACGTGTTTTTGACGACTCAGTACTACTTCTCATAGACGTGTTTTTGACGACTCAGTACTACGTCTCAGACGTGTTTTTGACGACTCAGTACTACCTCTCATAGACGTGTTTTTGACGACTCAGTACTACCTCTCAGACGTGTTTTTGACGACTCAGTACTACCTCTCATAGACGTGTTTTTGACGACTCAGTACTACCCCTCATAGACGTGTTTTTGACGACTCAGTACTACCTCTCATAGACGTGTTTTTGACGACTCAGTACTACCTCTCAGACGTGTTTTTGACGACTCAGTACTACCTCTCAGACGTGTTTTTGACGACTCAGTACTACCTCTCAGACGTGTTTTTGACGACTCAGTACTACCTCTCATAGACGTGTTTTTGACGACTCAGTACTACCCCTCATAGACGTGTTTTTGACGACTCAGTACTACCTCTCATACGTGTTTTTGACGACTCAGTACTACCTCTCAGACGTGTTTTTGACGACTCAGTACTACCTCTCAGACGTGTTTTTGACGAAGATCGGTGACGGCTGTGGCCGTCTCGTGGACCTTCTATTCAGGATTGGTGGGCGCTGACGGTGCGGTGGGTGAACCTTCTATTCAGCATTGGAGGGCGCTGACGGTGCGGTGGTGTAATGCGTAAAAGGGGGCGGCTGCAGCAAGGCAGGCCGGGTGTGGCCTCTGAGTGTGTCCTCTGAGTGTGGCCTCTGAGTGTGGCCGACCCAGAAATGGCTTCCCTCGGCGCCAGCTACGGAGCTGAACTAATTAAATAGCTGGACAACTTGGGACGCACAAGTTTCTTTCCAGTTCTTTCCACTCTTCAAAGAAAAGAGCCGAAGAATGTCTTATATCTTGAGGCGGTGTTTCCCAAAGTTGGCTGTACTTTCCTAGACTTTGTTCCCGAACTTTTAAAGTTAAACGACAAAAACCCGGAGTTTGATTGTAGAGACTAGCGACATTAGAAGGAAAAAATGAGTGTTTGCGAAATTGGAAGCGATATTTGCGGGCTCAAACATTTCCAATCGGTGCATTATTCAGTGCATAGTTCTTAAGCTCTTACTGGCGATGATAGATAGAAAATGCTACTCGTACGGCTCAAAGGGGCACGTTTTGAATCCGTCAGAGCGCTCTGGTTTTTTCCATACACATTTTTGTTTCCTATGACTTGGCTGAATAGACATCTTTAGGGGTCCTCAGTGACGCTCTCCCCCGTGTGGGGCTTTGGGTCACTCTCCTCCGTGTGGGCCTGTGGTTTGTCCTCCCCCGTGTGGGCCTGTGGTTTGTCCTCCCCCGTGTGGGCCTGTGGTTTGTCCTTCCCCGTGTGGGCCTGTGGTTTGTCCTCCCCTCCTGTGGTTTGTCCTCCCCGTGCAGGCCTGTGGTTCGCTCTTCCCCGTGTGGGGCTGTGGTTTGTCCTCCCCCGTGCAGGCCTGTTGCCCGCTCTTGAAGGAGTTAGTAAACACCGCAACGGAAGACTTGCGTACATGGGAGTTCAGGAGAAATTACACCCGTGCGCCTCCGCCCTTCGCTTAGGCAGAAATGGCCCGAGGTTAACGCGCGGCCTGCCGCCAGGCGGCAGCTGGAGGAAGCTGGAAGGGCTGATTCCAAGGGAAGAGTGGGGGGGGGGTAATACACGACCGGAACGAGTATAACCCCGGAACAATTGCTTATTGCCATCAGATACCGTCACAGAATGCGCGTTGCAAAACCTGGCACTGCAATGGAGAGTTCAATAGCTATTTCAGACACCCACACTCACGGTTGATTTGGGCATGCGCCGCCCGCTGCAGCTGCATATCAAACCAGTGGCAGGTCCAGGACTTCATTTCGGGGGCCAGGGGTCTCTAGTCCCCCCTCCCGACATTGCCTCGGATTAGCCTCCGCCTATGTGGGGGGGGGGATTGAGCTCCCTAGCAGGTATATCAGGTACAGGTATATTTATTATTATTATTAACCAAACACACATACTCCAACAGCAGCCAACAGACACAAAAACAACAAGAAAAACAAAACACCAAAAAAAGCACTAACATTGATCAAGTCTAGGTATGACCTTCCACGTAGTTTTTATTTTCAGTGCGCTGGTTGCAAGCGGTCTGAACAGGTCTCGAACCGGCAAGCAGAGGTCTCGGCAGCCGGCAGCTGCCTCTGCTCACCTGTCCCGTGGTTCAGTGACGGCCAGCCTCATTTCAGTGGAACCTCTGTTTGGAGCCCGCTGACCGGAAGACACCTGCTTGTACTGAAACTGAACTCCAGGGTCAGAGATGCCAGGTTCGTTAGACAGATGTTGGTGGCCTCGCGCGGGCCGCTGCGGTGGCCAGAGGTTCGGTCCCCGGACATGGCAACGGCCCTACTCTAGGTCCTGCAGCCGCTGACGTAACCGGGGGCCGCTGACGTCATCGACTCGTGTCTGGAGACCGTCGTCCGGCGCGGGGGCCCGGTCGCATCGTCTGCAATAGTGATGCCAACCGGCGGCGCGCGGATACCCATCCAGCGTGTGGGCTGCTCTGTCGCCAGGGTCCGCTGCACGTACAAATGTACTTATGGAACAGAGGTCTCGCATTTTGAAGGGAGAAGTTGACATGTTGGCGAGGATCCCCCGTCTTTGAATCGGTTGGAACATCTTGTCCGTGGCAGGGTGCGGCGGGATTTGCATCACTGCCGTGTATGAATTTCCGCAGCGGCCGCCGCTATCTGGGTATTTCTGTTTGTGTATGCTATCGCCGTCCGCAGGCCCACAAACCGGGTCAGAGGCGGCTCCAGGCACGGAGTGGGGTGGGGAGACTGCGGTCCCAGAGATCAGGGGCGCTTCAAGGCACGAAGTGGGGTGGGGAGACTGCGATCCCGGAGATCACAGGCGCTTCAAGGCATGTAGTGGGGTGGGGAGACTGCAATCCTGGAGATCAGGGGCGCTTCAAGGCATGTAGTGGGGTGGGGAGACTGCAATCCTGGAGATCAGGGGCGCTTCAAGGCATGTAGTGGGGTGGGAGACTGCGATCCCGGAGATCAGGGGCGCTTCAAGGCACGAAGTGGGGTGGGGAGACTGCGATCCCAGAGATCGGGGGGCGCTTCAAGGCACGAAGTGGGGTGGGAGACTGCGATCCCGGAGATCAGGGGCGCTTCAAGGCACGAAGTGGGGTGGGAGACTGCGATCCCGGAGATCACAGGCGCTTCAAGGCATGTAGTGGGGTGGGGAGACTGCAATCCTGGAGATCAGGGGCGCTTCAAGGCATGTAGTGGGGTGGGGAGACTGCGATCCCGGAGACCAGGGGCGCTTCAAGGCACGAAGTGGGGTGGGGAGACTGCGGTCCCAGAGATCAGGGGCGCTTCAAGGCACAAAGTGGGGTGGGGAGACTGCAATCCTGGAGATCAGGGGCGCTTCAAGGCATGTAGTGGGGTGGGGAGACTGCAATCCTGGAGATCAGGGGCGCTTCAAGGCATGTAGTGGGGTGGGGAGACTGCGATCCCGGAGATCAGGGGCGCTTCAAGGCACGAAGTGGGGTGGGGAGACTGCGATCCCAGAGATCAGGGGGCGCTTCAAGGCACGAAGTGGGGTGGGGAGACTGCGATCCCGGAGATCAGGGGCGCTTCAAGGCACGAAGTGGGGTGGGGAGACTGCGATCCCGGAGATCACAGGCGCTTCAAGGCATGTAGTGGGGTGGGGAGACTGCAATCCTGGAGATCAGGGGCGCTTCAAGGCATGTAGTGGGGTGGGGAGACTGCGATCCCGGAGATCAGGGGCGCTTCAAGGCACGAAGTGGGGTGGGGAGACTGCGGTCCCAGAGATCAGGGGCGCTTCAAGGCACAAAGTGGGGTGGGGAGACTGCAATCCTGGAGATCAGGGGCGCTTCAAGGCATGTAGTGGGGTGGGGAGACTGCAATCCTGGAGATCAGGGGCGCTTCAAGGCATGTAGTGGGGTGGGGAGACTGCGATCCCGGAGATCAGGGGCGCTTCAAGGCATGTAGTGGGGTGGGGAGACTGCGATCCCGGAGATCAGGGGCGCTTCAAGGCACGAAGTGGGGTGGGAGACTGCGATCCCAGAGATCGGGGGCGCTTCAAGGCACGAAGTGGGGTGGGGAGACTGCGATCCCGGAGATCAGGGGCGCTTCAAGGCATGTAGTGGGGTGGGGAGACTGCGATCCCAGAGATCAGGGGCGGTTCCAGCAGTTTTTAAATTTTTAGCGTAAAATTTTAATAAGACAAGTATGATTAACTCATGATTTCATTGGATGTAGATGGCGTGAGCAATTCGAGAAAAAGGTTGCGTTTGAATTCGAGAGCAATATATAAATTCCAAGTCTTCTGCAACGGGTGTTAGGTAACCTCAGGGGTAAAGTTGAAGCTCACTTCACCATCACACTACACACTCGCACACTATCCGAAAACTATCCGACGGTTATCCGACGACTGTCCTACGACTATCCGACGACCATCCGACGGCTATCCGACGAATATCCGACGACTATCCGACGGTTATCCGACGACTGTCCGACGACCATCCGACGGCTATCCGACGGCGGCGTGGCCAGCGGCGGCGAAGTGAGGAGAGCGCCGAGTGGAATTGTTCCCTCCCCTGCGGTGGTGACCGTTCGAAAGGTGATAGGAAGGAGTCTCATCCCTTATCATCTGTGGGGCTCGAGGACACATCAGCGATGATGGTGTGTGGAGCCCGAGGGCACCTCAGTGATTATGGTGTGTGGGGCCCGAGGGCACATCAGCGATGATGGTGTGTGGGGCCCGAGGGCACATCAGTGATGGTGGCATGTGGGGCTGGAGGGCACCTCAGGATGATGGTGTGTGGGGCCCGAGGGCACCTCAGGATGATGGTGTGTGGAGCCCGAGGGCACCTCAGCGATTATGGTGTGTGGGGCCCGAGGGCACCTCAGGATGATGGTGTGTGGGGCCCGAGGGCACCTCAGGATGATGGTGGCATGTGGGGCTTCCACAGTAGCTAGAACGGACGGCCCGGTACCCGGGCACAGGAACGCCACGTATTGGACAGTATTTACACGAACATACATGGTGTAGGTTCACACCTCAGATAAAAACATCAGAACGCGGTGAATATAAGCTGGTAGTTTTCCATGAAACCTGCACTGCTGTGACAGGTCTGTACCCATTAACTCTCACCAGGTAACCGCACAAGCCTGGGTCCATGTGCGTTACTGCGAGTGGGAAACGTTGCGTGGCAGGGTGTATGTTTGGCGTAACGACGGTGCGATCCAGTCACCTGCCAGTTCAGAGCTGCTTGGCTAAATCGGACCGGCTAGTGCGCCCAGCAGTGGCGGTTGCAAGGGGAAACGGGCTCTGGAGCAAGACGTTCTCTCAATGATACTGTGATCGTTTGTAAGAATAGCTTCACTACTTTCGGCCATTTCCTCACGGCTTTTGCCGGCTCTGCCTGTCCCGGCTCTGGCCCCCCTCACCAGTGCCCTTGGATCCGCCACTGGCGAGGCCCAGTCGAGGAAGTCCCCTGTCGCGTTCCTGTTCATCACGTCAGGGCTCATCCGGGCCTAAACCGGTACAGACCGGCTGCTCCACGTCACTGGAGTTTCCCGGCTCTGGGCCTGAGATGTCGCTGTATACAGCGGTGGAGTTACCCGGCTCCGGGCCTGAGATGTCGCTGTATACAGCGCTGGAGTTACCCGGCTCTGGGCCTGAGACTTCGCTGTATACAGCGGTGGAGTTACCCGGCTCTGGGCCTGAGATGTCTCTGTATACAGCGCTGGAGTTACCCGGCTCTGGGCCTGAGATGTCGCTGTATACAGCGCTGGAGTTACCCGGCTCTGGGCCTGAGATACCGCTGTATACAGCGCTGGTACACCGTCCTGTGTTTATTGTTTCTGGTAGCGGATATTCCTAGTCGGAGGACCGGTGGAGGGTGCGGAGACGGCGCACTTGGACACGCTAGTCTCCTGTTGGTCCGCTGGCGCTACGGATGGAGGTCGTGCAGAAGCTGTAAAGGCTTCGGTCGAATGGGGGGGGGCACCCCTCCCCCCACTTCTGACCGGGAGTAGTGCTGAAAAGTTCTGGCCTTTCCAAGATCTTTGACCTCTTTTGAATCAGCCACAGTATGATCAGATGAAGTTAGAGCCGACTCAGAATCGGCTCTCCAGTCCAGAGACTCAACAAGCCTGCCCTGTGCGTTGCATCGGCGAATCCAGGAGCAACTTTGAAGGGGGACCAAATTAACGTTTTTGGGGGGCTAAATCGAGAAAAAAATCGCGAATACATTGTATTTTTTTTTTAAATAAAATACGGCCAAAATTTGGTTCTTGGGGGGCAAAAGATGCTATTTTAGGCTGTGGTGGGGACCACGACCCCCTGGCCCCCCTGGATCCGCCAGTGCTGGGTTGACTTGAGCGTCGCGTGTAACGATAAAGCGCAGCTGAGCTGGCTTTATGCGGCATGTAACGTTGCAAAATCCATGCCGTTTGTTAGCGTTTGTCACGTGACATGCGTTGCCAGGTTGAAAGGGATTCTCCTACGTGGTTTGTCATCCGGAAATGTGTCCTTTATTTTGAGGTGTGTAGAAATCGAATACAGAGAGGTTTGGGTGAAGTGAAATAAGCCATCAGGGGCTTTCGACACGCCTTTCAAAGCTCATCTCAGTTCAAAACCCATTATGCAAGTGGAACACTCCTTTTAAGGCGCTTTATTTGTAAATTTCAAGTGTGTGAACATTTAAAACATAAAGCTTGGATGAAGTGAAATACACCTAAAATGTCTTTTCCGACACGCTGTGCAAGACTGTTATCTCAGTGGAACCCCGTCAGAGGGGTTGTTGGCGTCGCGTCGCCGCCCTGGCGGGGCCGGTTGTTCCCGGAGTCCGCGGGCGTCCTTGACTGGCACTAGCGCGTGCTGCACGTTACTAGAGATGCCAGTCGGCCGCAGGTTAGAGATGCCAGCTCCGTGATCCCTGGATCCCACAGACGCCGCGGCGGCGTCCGTGGGATTAATCCGAAAATTCGCAATGGATGGCCCGGTGTCGGTGGGATGTAAAAGAGCGGCACCAGAAAGGAGAGCAATCGCCGAACTGAGAGGCAGGATCGCGGCGGGTTGGTGGGTCTCGGTGTGGCGTTTTGGACACCTCCGCTGGGTGTGGGGAGTTTCCGGGACATTCCTGCAGGACGCTCCTCCGCTGCGCAGTTACTGTGCAAGTATCCAGACCGGGCTGTACACTGTACCCTTTGGCGGACACGGGGGGGGCATTCCGGCCATGCCCCCCAAAGCGCCGGAGGAGGGTAAACTATCTTTTGGCCTTCCCCAAATGCCGGATAAATTTTAAAAAGATGATGATAATATTAAATTATATATTAAAATAAATGATAGTAATAATAGTAATGATGATAATAATGATAATAACAATAATAATAATCATAATAATAATAATGATAATACTAACAATAGCCGTAATAATAATAATAATAATACTAATAACAATAATAATGATGGTAATAATAATAATAATAATGCCCAACTCTCTGTACGGTTAGTAGGTTAGTGGCCGGATCTTTATATAGTAAGTAGGCTAGTAGTCAGTTTTCTGTACCGTCAGGAGACTAGTAACTAAATCTCTACGGTTAGATGGGCAGTTCACTTTCCGCCCGCAAGAGAGCAGGGACTTGTGTCGGTATCGTCTCTACGCTGGCTGTGGACATCCTGGTGGTTGGAATCGCTCGCATTGATTGGCTGGAAAATAGTCGGCCGGAGTTAGCCGTAGATCCGGAGCTGATTCAGCTTTGCGGCGTGTTCTCTCTCAGAACTGCTGCGCCGCGCCGCCCCGTTCTATAGGTGTATAGGTGTGTAAGCGCTTTCACTGGGGCCGCGCCGTGGCGTCAGGGCGTTTCTTGCCGCCGTTCGGGGCGCTCCGGACCAGATCCGGCAGTGGCGCCCCTGATGGGTGCAGACCGGGCTGAGACGGGAACAGACTCAACAGCCTGGTCACCTACCAGCCCGCTTATATAACAACTTATGAGAACAGCCAAGGTTTTGAGAAGTTACCTCCCTTTTGTTCCGGTGTTGAAATTTACTGGGTGTCAGCATCAGGGATGATGGGGAGTGAGCAAATAACTAGTCTGACTCGTGTTCTTTCTTCCAAGTCCACTGAATCAGGTGCTGCCGAATCACCGCCGCCTGTACCCTGCAGCCTTTACCCTGCAGCCTTTACCCTGCAGCCTTTACCCCTGCAGCCTTTACCCTGCAGCCTTTACCCTGCAGCCTTTACCCTGCAGCCTTTACCCTGCAGCCTTTACCCTGCAGCCTTTACCCTGCAGCCTTTACCCTGCAGCCTTTACCCTGCAGCCTTTACCCTGCAGCCTTTACCCTGCAGCCTTTACCCTGCAGCCTTTACCCTGCAGCCTTTACCCTGCAGCCTTTACCCTGCAGCCTTTACCCTGCAGCCTTTACCCTGCAGCCTTTACCCTGCAGCCTTTACCCTGCAGCCTTTACCCTGCAGCCTTTACCCTGCAGCCTTTACCCTGCAGCCTTTACCCTGCAGCCTTTACCCTGCAGCCTTTACCCTGCAGCCTTTACCCTGCAGCCTTTACCCTGCAGCCTTTACCCTGCAGCCTTTACCCTGCAGCCTTTACCCTGCAGCCTTTACCCTGCAGCCTTTACCCTGCAGTCTTCACCCTGCAGCCACTGCCGCCTTCACTGATAACATGTTTTACTCCCTAAAGGAGTAAAGTGGTCGTAGGTCTATTTGTCCCCCACCACAACACTTACCCTACCCACCGATTACTCTAACGTTATCCCTTAGTTTCACCTGCGTTACCTCTCAGTTATGCTTAAATGACACACTAATTACCCCTTATGGACACCAAAAATACACTGGACCAACCCTTATGATACCGTCTCACTGAAACAGTTTTTACTCCCTGCAGGAGTAAACTCTTTCTTTACACCTATTTTACCCCTTGTTTACGCTCACCTTAACTTAAAAAATCCCAAAGTTACGCCAGCTCCACCTGTCAGTTATCCCCAAATGACACCATCAATACCCCATCGTTACACCTAATATACTAACGCTGGTGGATCTAGGGGGGCGGGGAGATTTCCCCTTCCCTTAAACCCCCCGATTTTCCAAAAACACATTTTTCACGATTTTCGGCCCCTTACCCCCTCCCCCAAACGTCGGCCTAGCTCCACCCCTGGATACGCATGACTTAGCCCTATGATGTCCTCCTTATTACTGCATAAAATGCGGCACTTCCTCCTGAAATCCAATGAAGAGAAATACAACGAATTTTTTTATTCCACACCAACCAAGCATTGCCGGAGCCTACCGCTGCGAAGGAGCTCGTCCAACGACGACCAAAATTGAAATGAGGACAGATATCACCGTTCTGTATGAGTGGGCATTAAACAAAACAAAACTTTACAAGCGCACTGGTCCATTGGCGGACGCAGGGGGACCATTCCGGCCATGCCCCCCCCAAAGTGCTGGAGGGGGCCAAACTATATTTTGGCCCCCTCAAACGCCGTAGAAATTTTTGAAAAAAGGGGTTTACACTAGGTCTGTAGAGCAAAAGAATATTCGCTCCCACCCCACCCCCCGGAGGAGAGGCAGACATGGGTTTGGCCCCCTAAAACTCGGGCCTCGTCTACCCCTGCACTGATCATGTAAACATGTACATGTACATACACTGATCTTTTGTCTTAAGATTTCTGCTTCATTTTATCGTCTCCTATCATGCAAATATTGATATGAGAATGCCAATGCAGAGAATTGATACAGAGGACATACCAACGTTGCCACGCCTTCTTCTTAATTCACACTGTCTTGCCCATTCAGGAGAGGTATTTGGCTTGTTTCAGCATCCAAGAGAGAACACGATTGTTTGAAAATATCCTGAATAGAATCTAAATAATAGCACTCAGTAATTACAATAAACAATGACAAAGTTCACACCACCGATGATTACTCTGCACCCTGCGTAAATAAACTGTACAAAGATGGCGGCCGAGCGCGCAATTCGACAGGGTACCGTTGCTGTAAGAAAATGGTAGCGGTGGTGTCATATCGGAGTAATATGTGCAGCAACAATAGTGTATGGACTGGACTATCCAAGGGTCTTTCTGGCGTAAAATGGTAGTAACTATGCATTTTGATATGTGTGAGTATCCAGACAGTATCAGTGTGGAGAAGTACTCCTATTGAATGCCCTTCAGGTCCGCTTACACCGCAATTATTCCACCGAGGTATTGTTTATTATTGATAAGCCGAGAGTAGCAGTGTGATATGGATCGAGTTGAAGTGTATGTTGAGAGTGAAAACTTTTTTCAGTGTTTACCCTGCAGCCACTCTCGCCTTTACCCTGCAGCCACTCTCGCCTTTACCCTGCAGCCACTCTCGCCTTTACCCTGCAGCCACTCGCCTTTACCCTGCAGCCACTCTCGCCTTTACCCTGCAGCCACTCTCGTCTTTACCCTGCAGCCACTCTCGCCTTTACCCTGCAGCCACTCTCGCCTGTACCCTGCAGTCACTGCCGCCTTTTCCCTGCAGCCACTCTCGCCTGTACCCTGCAGTCACTGCCGCCTTTTCCCTGCATATCGATGTTGCAGAGAAATTCTGAAAAATCTGACCTTGCTGTGCCCCGCCGCCGCCGGACCTGACCTTACTGTGCCCCGCCGCCGCCGGACCTGACCTTGCCGTGCCCGGCAGGCGTGCACGCGGGTCCCAGACTGGTGATTGTGGAGCAGCCTCAGGAGCGGTTCCGGTTCAGGTATGAGTCGGAGCTTGGAGGCACACACGGACAACTGGCCGGCAGAAGCGGCGCCGAAAGACGCTCCTTCCCCACCGTCAAGGTCAGTAGGGCTGAAAATGCCCGCCCTGCCTAATGACATGTTCGCTCTTAGCACCCGCACTGGAGAGGGGTCTGGCACCAACGCACACTGGAGGGGACCTGGTAGGCCCCCTCCCAAGATCTCGGAAACTAAGAGGCGTAGAAAAACGCCGTTTGGAAGGTGGGTGGGAGCTATGGTGATGTACATCATGACCAATTGTCATTGACCTAGGTCAATATATTCAAGGTCAAACGAGGCCATAAATGTCAAATATTGGCTATGCTGGGGACCGATTGGAAAATGCCGTGATTGTGAGGGAAAAGGTTGGGAATAAGCTAAAGGCTGACTAGGGTCATAGAGGGAAGGTGCCAAAGAACCTTCCTTACAATTTTGGGGGCAAGGTCATCCAAGGTCATTGACCTTTAAGGTCACAATATGGTATACTAATAATGTACAATATGACTAGCTCTATAACAACTGTTTGGCGGGAAATGAGGGTTGACCTTTCTTAATGACCTTTGACCTTGACCTTTGTTTTGAGGTACCTTAACTATGACGTCATAGCATACTATACGTCAGACCGGGGCCCTGATCGGCATCTAAGAATATTCTTAGGCTTAGACGCGTCATAATCGACGTCATGAACAGTGACGTCATCGGTGTAACGCCAGTCTTAGCGCCAGGTGGCAGGCAAGTCGATTTGGTGATTTATATTCTTAGCACTAGAGGGCAGCTCGTACGCCCCTGTAGTGTTTGCGCGTTCTTCAACGTTGTGGCGACAGATTGCGCAGCGTATTTCGCAGGAATACTTAGTGTATATTTTGTGTTGTATAATCTTAAATATTAATGGAGATGGAGGGCAATATTGTGGCAGCTCACTAGTTTTTTAATCATTTAAATGATATATGCAATACCTAACCATCATTGCAGTTTCAGAGAGCAGAAACATTTAATACCCAGTGAAACCACTATGTGATTGCTAACATTATAGTTAAATGAAGTTAAATGATTTCTTAGACGGTGAGTAAAAGGTAAATATATCGTTATCCACGACGGAGAACCACTCGCACCAGATTGCCGCACCACAAAACGCAACTTGCTCTAATCATCCCATATGCGCCAGATATGCCGATATTTCAGTCTGCGCGCAGTCACTATTTTCTGTCTTAGCTGACAAATAAGACAGTCTTAGTGCTGACGTCATACTTTAGTGACGTCATGTACAAGCTAACGCCAGTCTTACCGCTAGGTGGCTGGCGGGGTGGCGTGAGACGTACTGCGCATGCTCAGTCTTAGCTAAGACAGTCTTAGCTAAGAATCTTAGATGCTGTTGCTTCTAAGATTCTTAGATTCTTCTAAGATTTCGGGCAGTGACTGCCCGGGCAACACCATTCAATCGGAAGCACTGAGGCTAATGACCTTGAAAGTGCTGATATGACCCATGACTTTTGACCTTGACCTTTATGTAAGGTGACCTTGACTTATCATCCCGGTTATATGGCGTTATGGCGTCACCACTCGGTCTCCAATGCAAGTAAACTGGTCCGACTGCTCGATTACGGTGATCCCAAAATGCAGGTCTGACTTTGAAAGCCTATAAGTAAAAAACAATGTTAGACTGATTTTCAAAATTGTTTCACCAATCGCTGCGGTGTTGAATTCTGTTAAATGTGGTCAATTATCGTTTCACGGCTATGAGCGGCCCCCTCGGAAAAACAGGTGGGGCCTCCGAGCCCCTCGTTCTGTGCGCGTGCTAAGCACAGTGTGGGCTAGTCTCAATCTGTGTATTGTCAGTTTTGTGTCAGGCTGAATGTGTGCTAGCATAACGTACATGCGCTTCGGGAAAGGTGCAAGCCTGGCCGAACCACTTTTCGAAAAAATGCCCCATTTCGGTCACACAGGAAAATAATTAGGAAGTCTATAATCGGTAAGTCGGGAAGGAAACTAGAAGCCGAAATTTGCCGAGTTTTGTTTCTTGAGTTACATGCCAGGAGGAGGCTGAAGAATAACTAGCCCCCTCACTAGTGTGCGGCGACGCTTGCAATGGCGTCGCCTGAACCGGCCGGACCTGGCGTCTTCATATTTAATTCACAGGGATGGATCCAGGGGGATGAAGCTTTGGGGGCCCCTCAGGGGACCGATCTTCATTTGCCGGATTCGTCCGGCAAGTAAAGATTGGAGCAACGGGATGTGACGCGCCCGGGGCCCCAGTCAGCCTTGGGAGGCACTTTGTCGCATCGCTGCGGATACATCTTTTCTAGCCCTCCGACGGCCGCTGCCTCTTCCGACTTCCCTCGGTTAGAGTCGGCGTCTGTCGTCGGTGGCTCTGGTGATGAGATCCGCGGCGATGCTGATGATTGCCTTACGGGCCCTTTGTTACCTGGTCGGTAACCGTATTGGATCGGGTCAGATCTGTCCTGCACCTCCCAGTATGTAGCTCCTGTTTGTTTTTATTTTCTTATTTTGTTGATTATTTTTAGTTCCTGCCCTCTTTTTATGCTTCAGTTATCGGTCCCACAGTTATTTGCCTTCTTCGGCATTTTATGGGTGTAAGGCGCCCACTCGAGGCCTATCTCGAGCCCCGGCGACGAGGTTGACGGGATCCTGGGGGGTTGAGGTCCCCCTCGGGCGGGTCAGTCCCGAGGGCTCCAACACGCCCCCTTTGGCCCAGATATCTCGATCTAACCGGGGGTAAGCCGTCTGTAGGCTGCCGCGGACGGCCTAGCTACGCGGCAGTGTCTACGGGCACTGTCGCTCGGTCCAGCTGGGCAGGGGGATTATGTTTCGGGCGTGCGGCGCGGCGCCCTTCGCGGTGGGGACTGTGATAGTTCTTCCCGGGCGCAACGCGGGCCGGGGTTGCGGAAACCGTCGTTTTTCGCGACTCCGGCCTGTTGCGCGCGCCTGGTGAACCGCAGTCTCCGCTGCGTGAGGGCTGCCGCGTTTTGCTTCGTCCGACTCATGGCCCTGCCGGCCCACTGGGCTGATGGCGTCAAGGGGGTGGGTGCGTTCTGATCGGAGGGGTTGTGTGAGTACCTCTCGCCCCTCTGAGACGGGCGCACCTGCCCCCGTAGGCACTGTACCAGCCCCCGGGCCCAGCTATTGACAGCTGGCAACCCGGGGGGCCGAAGGTAAATTCACATATCATGGCATCTCAAACCTCTGCTGACTCTGCCTCGACTCCACTGACTCCGACCCTTGTTATGAACTCGACTAGCCCTATGTCGCCGTCTGACACTGCCGCCGTAATGAACCGTATCGATGCTAGACCCTCCGCGCGAACCAGACCAGATCAGCTTACGCCTTCGACTCTTGTTATCTCCATTGAAGACAGGACAGTAAAGCTGAACCCGTTTCAGCTCTATAAGGCACTAGAAAAGTTCAATCCGAAACGGACATACCGACACCCAGATGGTAAAATCGAGATCGAACTGCAAAACGAATGTGATGCAAAAAAGTTGCTGTCAACAGTTTCCCTCGAGGTCCGGACAGTCGATAGATACCTATCGGTCCCCATCAGGGTATCACCCCACGCTACAAAGAATAGCTGTAGAGGTGTGGTCAGCTGTTGGGACTTGCGTGACGTACCAGAAGAGGAGGTTCTTGTTGGCCTGAAAGAGCAGGGAGTAACTGAGGTGAAAAGGCTGCTGAGGAAAGATGAGGATCAGAGGCCTGACACCGGAACCTTCCTTCTCCACTTTGTGGGAAAGACCTTGCCAGAAAAGGTACGCGTGGGATGGATTGTGTTGAAGGTCCGACCTTATGTACCTAATCCCGTCAGGTGCTACAGATGCCAGGAGTTTGGTCATATCGCGAGTAAGTGTAAGGGAGAGGAGCGCTGCGCAAGGTGTGCGGACCCCGGACATAAGTCCTCAGCATGTGAAGCCGCATCACCGAAGTGTGCTGGATGCGGAGAGAAACACGAGGCGTGGAGTCGTTTCTGCCCCAAGCTAGCTGAGGCAAAACATATCCAAACAAACCGGACCGGCCAGGCTACCAAGCCGGCTAGGAAATACTCCATCACACCGCAACGACAACATCCACAGATGCCTCTTACCGAGACACTGTGGTCCGTAACCTTCTCCAACCTCCACCTACCAATCAGAACACACCTACGCACGCGACCCCGACCCAGTCGAACAACACAACCCATCTTAACCTAGACTCGAGAGTCGACGAATTCATGCAACTCTCGCTCCGCGAAATCCTGACAGCTATGAGCAGCCTCTTGCCCCACTTTCTACGAACTTATCACAACGCTGCTACGTCTGCTGTAGAAACGGATGAGAAGGCCGTCCAAACATCACCCGAGGTCAGAGATGCCACAGTAGGCGTTAGTTCATCAGACCTAGCAACCTTCCATAGCCAGATTATCTCGGAGACGAACGAGAGTAGTCATGACGAAACCCGACAAGAGCCTCAGAACAAGCGAGCAAGGGAAGATTCGCCCACAGAGTTTCCCTCTCACACTTGTAAAATGTCGAGCAATCCGCCTCAAATAGCCACCCCTAAATCATCTGACGAGTCGTGTGCTGGAGCCAAGCGTGCCCGCGTAAAACTGAGACGTGTGGATGATATGAACCGACTAGAATGTCCTCAAGCTTGAGGATGCCCCAGTAGCATCTCCAACCATGACCACTCTTGCAATGAGTGAAAATCCCTCGGAAGAGGCAAGCTCTAAGGAATCAGTAGCTAGCTCAGCACACTCAGCAGCAAACCAATCAGATGACTCCATGCCACCGCCCTCGACCCCACCACCTCGCGCACCACCACCTGGTTTTCCAGCCGCACAGCCCAGCCCTCAGCATGAGGCAGTTTTCCGAAGCTATCTGCAGGTAAAACCGAGACAACCCGATTCCACATACACAAGCCAAAGTCAAGAGCGAGGGCGTTCACACTCATACTCTTCAGACCCAACTGGGAGATTCCGTTCCCATTCTCGAGAACCAGGTAATGCAAGACGTCCACTCTCTAGAGACCGAGCTCAGCTGGCTCGGGAACGAGAGGCAAGCACACGATATGAGGGCATGCTGTCAGGAGGATTTCCCTTCCAGGGACCAAGTAGATTCCAATGAAGAGTTTATTATTGAAGTCCAGACTAGTCTTATCACTTATCACTATCTTTAGTAGCATGACCCACATTTTACAATGGAACATGCGTGGTTTTAGAGCCAATCAAAGTGAACTGCAGACTCTAGCTGCCTCCAAAACCCCTGCACTCATATGTCTTCAAGAAACAAAGCTGAAACAGGAGCACTCCTGCCAATTACACAATTATAAAACATATCGTTATGATCTTCCTTCAGCAACAATAGCACATGGTGGTGTTGCCATTCTGGTACACTACAGCGTGCCATCATATTCTTTCAATCTTAGAACTAGCCTCCAAGCGGTGGCAGCAACTGTCGATTTCGGAAACATGAAACTTACCTGTATATCAATTTATCTACCCCCTGATGAAGACCTTCCGGTGGATGCATTAAATGATCTGATCCGCCAGCTGCCAAGAAATTTCGTTTTATTAGGAGACTACAATGCTTACAACACAGCATGGGGCTGCTCGCGCTCAAACAGAAGAGGCAGACGCCTAGAGGACGTTATATTGCGTAATAACATATGTAATTTGAACACTGGACTTCCTACACACATTGCACTACCGTCTGGAAACACGTCCGCTATTGATCTTTCTCTTTGCTCTTCGAACCTAGCTGACCGTTTTAGGTGGAGAACCCACTCACATCCGTGTGGTAGTGACCACTATCCTATCTGGCTCTGGGCTGATACGCCCCATCCAGGAAGGAGAACTCCTCAGTGGAACATTCGGAAAGCCGACTGGGAAAGTTTCACAGCCGATTGTCATTTCGACATTGATCCAGACGGGGGTAGCACCGCGACAGAGCTTGACGAGGAAATACGTTATCATATAATGTCATCTGCTAGTTCTTACATTCCAAAGACTTCTATCCTCCCCAGACACATACCGGTCCCGTGGTGGACTGAGGATTGCAAACATTCCATTAGGAAAAAACGTCGCTGTTTTCGTATTTTCGAGAAAAGACCAACAATGAACAATTTAATCCAGTACCGCAAAGCAAAAGCTCAAGTCAAGCGAACAGTTAAAGAGGCCAAGAAAAGGTCTTGGAATGCCTACATAAGTACTATAAACCGTCTGACACCTCTCAGCACAATATGGAGGCGCATCAATAGGATATCCGGACGTAGTGCAGCAATACCATCTCCTGTTTTGACTCTTGGAAATGCCATCTTAACCGATCCCACTGAAGTAGCAAATGCAATGGCGACAGCTTGGGCGGACAGGTGGCAGCTTGGCACGAGCGATAGGCGATTTATTAGACACAAGGAAGTAAGTGAATTGACACCTGTATGCTTCGACTCGTTGGAAATAATCCCTTTCAACGATTGTTTCACATTCAATGAGCTTAGAGACGCTTTGGCTCAAACCAAAAACACTGCACCAGGACCAGACCTCATTCACAATGCCATGTTGAAAAACCTCAGTGTACAATGTCTGAAATCACTGCTCAACTTTTACAATCACATCTGGACGTCACACGATTTTCCGGAGGGATGGAAACAAGCGATCGTAGTCCCAGCATTGAAACCGGAAAAACCTGGCCATGATCCTCTGCACTACCGACCTATTGCACTTACATCATGTCTATGCAAGCTTTTCGAGCGAATGGTTAACAGGCGTCTTGTTTGGTTTCTTGAAAATACTGGTTTCTTTTCCGAGTATCAATGTGGGTTTCGAGCTGGTCGTTCCACCACGGACCACTTGGTATCACTCGATACATCAATTCGTTCCTCGTTTGCAGCAAAGCAGCACACAGTGGCAGTGTTTTTCGACATAGAAAAAGCGTACGATACGGCGTGGCGACACGCAATCTTGAAAAAACTGCGAGAGGCAGGCATTGTGGGCCATATGGGCCACTTTCTTAATAACTTTATTAAGGAACGCTTCTTTAGTGTTAGAGTGGGAAACTCACACTCCCACAAGTTTCGACAAATGAGTGGCACACCACAAGGTAGTATTTTAAGCGTGACCATGTTCGGCGTATTAATTAATGACATCTGTAGTGTCTTACCATCAAATATCGAGCGTTCTTTATTCGTTGACGACTTTGCGATATGGATCTCGACCTCTACTTCGATATCCGCACAAAGACTATTGCAGCTGAGCATTGACCGCCTCACTGAATGGAGCATCTTAAACGGATTTAAGTTCTCAACAAATAAAACTACATGTGTTCATTTCTGTAGACGTAATAGATACTGTCCAGAGATCAACCTCCACTTGTATAGCAACCGAATTCCAGTAGCAGCAGAGACAAAGTTCCTTGGAGTTACTTTTGACAAGCGTCTGACCTACACTTCCCACATCCGCAGTGTTAGAAACAAGTGTATGAAACGTATCAACATTCTGAAAATGGTGTCACGTACTTCGTATGGCGCTGACAGAACCTCGCTTTTACGCCTTTACCATGCCCTCATCAGATCTGTTTTGGACTACGCTAGTGTTGTTTATGACGGAGCGCAAACCAGCGTCAAGCAGCCGCTGGACGCGGTACATCATGCATGCATCCGAGTGGCGACAGGCGCATTTCGCACATCTCGTAGAGCGAGTTTACTCGTAGACGCAAATGAGCCCCCTCTGGACCTCAGACGCAAGCGACTTACATTGCTGTACGCCAGTAAAATGAAGCAGTACCCAAAACATCCCACACACAAATGGTTATTTGATCCATCCGTGACAGACTTGTTGTCATCTACCCGCCCGAGTTCCTCCCAGGCATTGTGTATGCGAGTGTTGCGGTGGTTAGACGGGTCCGGAATATCGTTAAGAACTGTCGCAAAGATACGACCACAGAAATTTGAACCCTGGCGCGACGTATCCATCAAATGTGACCAAGAGCTTCTCGCACTAGGGAAGTCTACGACCCAACCAACGATATTGCAGCAATCCGCACTTGAAAAAGATTGCATCATACACAGGTTACTCTGTCTTCTATACCGACGGCTCCAAAAGCATCTCAGGTGCTGGATGTGCTTTCGTGGGGAGAGACGTAAGTCGAAGTTTCAGCCTCCCGACATCGGTATCCGTTTTTACCACCGAACTATGTGCTATTATTCAAGTCTTACGACACATTCTCCGAGATCCTGATGGACAATTTTTAATCGTTACAGACTCCGCTAGTTCCCTAGCTGCACTCCAGTCTAGTCATCCCCCAAAATCCTGGCTGGTGCCCACCATCCGGAGGCTTCTGAATACCGCTTCTTCTACCGGGGCCAGGATACAGTTTTTTATGGGTCCCTAGTCATGTGGGAATACCCGGTAACGAGAGAGCTGATTTAGCTGCCAGATCGGCGTCTGAGACTGCACGAGTTGGGGCATTTAGAGTTCCAGCATCTGATGTAAAGGCACAGATTAACAGTCTCCTCAAAACTGAGTGGCAAACCAAATGGGATAGTGAGTCGCCCTGCGCCTTAAAACAACTCAAGCCAATCATAGAACCATGGGAGTCGAGTAGCAGGCGGAGTAGGAGGGAGGAGGTCTGCCTCGCACGACTTCGCATTGCTCACACATTTGCAACCCATGGACATTTCTTTTCTGCTACAGAACCAAGCCGGTGTAGCCACTGTCGAAGCAGGCTTACCGTACAGCATGTACTAACTGACATAGGATGTAACGGACTGAGAACTCTGCGTGCTCGATTCTTTCCGCCGATGTCCCTTGCAAATGTGATAGGAGACAGACCAGCTGTTGA